>OZ038490.1:71758958-71903958 GCA_964036315.1 Acanthosepion esculentum
GTATGTGTTCAAATGTGTTTACTAATTCCTCGTAATAAGACAGTGTGTATGCATGGAGAGGGAATATATATATATATACACGCATGCTGACAAAAACGCACGAAAATGGAAATAGATCTAAGAACACACAAAGGTCATTAAAATATAAGAATGCCGATAACTCCTTCACTATCTCTCGGACCAATCTTAATTGTTTTATAACACTTCAGGCAGAACTTTTCACTGCCAGTTCAAGAAAGACATTTGGGTCACTAACACACAAAAAAGAGAATGTCTCATATCGAGAATATTTAACATCGAAAAACATAAAAAATAGATTAATTATTTTTAATAATATGTGGAAATCTCCACGCTTTACCTGATGACGGTCGCAAGACCGGAAACACGTGTAAAAAAATTATGGAAAATAAAGCATAATATTTTTAATAAAAAAAAATCCACATTACAACCAAAAACGTTTGCGGTTTCTCTCTTCTTTTTAATATACACACTTTTCTCTCGTTGGAACTACTATAAGCTCTTCCTTTTACATATATATATATATGTATATATATATGTGTGTGTGTGTGTGTGTGTGTGTGTGTGTTTGTGTGTGCGTGTGTGTGTTTGTGTGTGTGTGTATTTGGTATATAGTCTAGCCAATTTAATTTAGTTTTGCTTCTTTTTCTTTGTGTTCATGTTTCCATCACTTCTGTTATTAAATATCCCACACTGTGATAATAGATCTGTCAAGAAAGATTAAATGTTGTAAGAACCTGGACTCAAATTTACTGTAGATGATCTAGCGATTAAAACACTTTCCCAAACATTTTCATCCTAGTAAATTGCTTTCTATTTTAATTCAAATAGCATTTTTAAAGTATATATTGTTTTTCCTATACATTAGATATAAGTATAATCATACTCAGTGAAATATACATACGCGCACACGCTTTTATATGGACCTTTATACATTTTATATAACAATGTTCACCCAGTACAGGGCTCAAGAGCCCCTCAAGGTAGACGGTTACTGTGTGGGGTTTATCCTAGACGTGACCATCCTGGTTATGAGGATACACTACATCCGCGTCCTGAGTAAGACAATAAACTACATCCGGCAGCAAGGTCTCTGATCAAAAGTTGTTTTTTTTGTGTTCCGGGTCCAACCTGACACGGGGTGGTAGCACCTATTAGGGTCCCAGCTATGGGCAAACAGTTGACCCCCAAACTTGGGTCAAAACATTATGAACGTGTAAAAATAAGTTTTAATACCATCAATACATCTTTTGTAAAAGATTATTACCAGCAATACATTTTAAAAAAAAAAAAGAAAAGAAAAATAATAATTATCAGCAACACAATTTTTTTTAAAATATTGCCAGCAATAATAATCTTTATTAATAAAACCCATTGAGATTGATATGCCGTAAAACAAACCAAACCAAAAATCCTAGACGTGAAAAGGTCAAGATTGTGGCGATTAGGATAACACCCTACTGGGAGTCTGTTCCACAAAGCAACATTTCTTGGGAAGAAACTGTTCAAATGGAACATAGTTCTTACGATAGGAATACAAAGGGAATGGGGATGATTCACTCTTGTGAACGTGGCATGGTGGGTCCCAGTTGTAAATATCAGGGGTGGTGGGACTGAAGAATGTAGTTCTTCAGAACACAGCTATGTTAGTAGCGATAGAGCAGTGAGAGGCATGCAACATTTCGTCTTTGTGAAACGGTCTTTCGTAGTTTTTAGACTTTTACCTATGGGGACCTTAAAGGATGTTGTGTATCACAGAAAGTCTGACTATATTGACGACCAGTGGGATTGCTGCACGGGCATTGAAAATGCACGTGCAGAATTCCCACTGGACACTTTGGTCAACGTTGCCAAAGCTGTAGTTCGCCGTACCAATAAATGTCTGCAAACTAAAGGCCTCAATTCTGGGCTTCTCTTGTGATTGTTGAATCCAGTGGTAACTTATACTAATTTCGTGGTGTCTGAATGAGTTTAGTATTACAATATCTATAGAAGATTTTCTTTTCCTGAAGTGCGTACATTACACACACACACACACACACACACACACACACACACATTATATATATATTTGAAATTATTAGGAGAATTTGATAATTATATTTAAGTGATTCATTGAGTCTGAAACCTCAACAGAATGCAGAAAGCACTGGACAGCCGTTTCGTCCTATATTTGGGACTCGTCAGCAATTGAAACCCTGACAGTTAGGTTGTCAAGCAAACACCATACCAACTGTTCCTCGGTGACGAAGAGTTAGCAAATCACTTAAATATAATTACCAAATTCTCCTAATAATTTCAAATGTATATCATTGCTTGAACCGGCTTCTAATGCTCTGGAGTGAGTGGCTTGGTGATAGTAGTCGTGGCTCCGGGAGACACCGTCCTATGGTTAAAGTGAATCTCAGTAGAGTTCCACCACGGAATATGTGAGTGAGCGGCGCTATATTGAGTCTGATTTGCTACCTCTTCGTCACCGAGGCCCGTTGGAACAGTTGGTATGGTGTTTGCTTAACAACCTAACTGTCAGGGTTTCAATTCTCGGTAGTGGATGTGCACTGCTGATGAGTCCCAAATATAGGACGAAACGTCCGTCCAGTGCTTTCTGCATTCTGTAGAGGTTTCAGACTCGATGAATCACTTAAATATATATATATATATAACCAGACTATTACTGCCACACTAGGATAGAATGATTTTTAAAAGAGGGATCGTATTTTATTCATAAAAAAAGATTAAAAATTATAAGTTTAGTTTTACAATATCTATAGATTTTCTTTTCCTGATGTGTGTACATTACTTAAAATATGATCCCTCTTTTATAGATCATTATATTATATTAGTAGAGGTAAGAAATACGTTTGTATATGATTCAAATGGATCCTAGTAATATAAAATACTTAAACTGATCCACAAAGAGATCTCAATGTATATATTATTACAGAGCAAATAATTAATAAACAATAAAATCCCAAATCTCCTATATGCCTATTTCGGTAGACGAAGATATAGTGTGAACTAAGTTCGTGACAGTAATAGAAAATTAACTGAAGAAGCTAAAAAAAAACAGTCGAGAAACTAATACAGAATCTAATTATTTTAATGTTTCAGTCAGACGAAAGGCACAAGAAGGAGGACAGAATAGGGGGAAGGGTATTTGTCTTAAAGGGAAGAAGTTTTATAAAATAGTCTCCAATTATCTTCCAAACATTTTCTATTGGATTCAGGTCGGGGCTCTGGGCTGGCCACTTCATTAGGGCGATTCCTTCTTCTTCAAATAAAGCCGTAACCTTCTGAGCCTTGTGGCAAGGTGCATTGTCCTGCATGAAAATAGGAGATTCATAAAGATTATGGTGTAATCTTGGTACCACATGCTGCTGAAGAAGCCTTTTGTAAATCTCAGCATTGATATTGCCATGTACGCAGATGATTTATAAAATTAATCCCGATTATTAACCTTATGACATTAATTCATATATATATATATATATATATATATATATATATATATATATATATATATATATATGGATAAAACAACTGAAAAGTTGCAAATTAAAAGAAAAAAATTGAATTTTTTTTGTGAAAGTATTTATTTATATGTTTATATATATATATATATATATATATATATGATATTTCAGATCGCCTCGAACTTTCCTCAGAAATTAATTAAATAATTAGACACATATAAACTAGGGTTAAACAAAGACTTGGGTATTTTAAATCTGTATAAATATTTCAATAGTTAAAAAATTTCTTTAGATATAGTTAAAAAAAACTTTTAAACAACATCTAAAATATTATCGTTAGATTTACGTTAGAAATATTCAAACAGTTGCATTCCACATCACGTGACGTCCGCGTCTCGCAACGGACGCTACTTGTAAACAAACTTCCGAATACAGTTATTTAATTAATTTCTGAGGAAAGATCGAGGCGATCTGAAATATCAAATATATATATATATATAATCATATAAATAAATACTTTCACAAAAAAAACATTCAATTCTTTTTCTTTTAATTTGCAACTTTTCAGTTGTTTTATCCATATTATATACATATCAAGAAAGTATACGTGGCTTCTCATTATGCTACATATATATATATATATATATATATATATATATATATATATATATATATATATATATACATATATATATAATAGCGTACATCTAGTGCTGGGAGTAATAATAAAACAATGTTATATGTAAAATAACTGCGCTGAATTTTATACTAAGAATAATTATATATTTGTCCCTCACCGCTCGATGCTACTCAAAGTTTCATGCATACAGTAATCGTCAGGAACAAATTAACACTGGCCAACATAACACTTCTTTATTTATTGTCAACCGTATGCTCGTTTTTCAGGAACGCGGGTAACCACTCTCGGTACAGACTCATCAGTCTTCTAAGTATCGTTTTTTAGGCTATAATCAGCAAGAACTTTAAGCACCTAGATAAAAAAAACAGCTTCTTCAGTGACAAGCAGTGCTAGTTTCGATCGGCCCGATCCACTGCTGATCTCCTAACCACTATTACTCACAGAATCAGTGGGGCACTAGACAACAAATATACCCCAAGGTGCATTAGATATTTCGAAGGCATTTGACAAGGTGTGTCACAAAGGGTTGTTGCTCAAGCTCTCTAGTTATGGAATCACTGGAAGAGTCTTCTCAATAATAAAGTCCTTCCTAACAGGTATTTTTTAACAGCCAGTCCTCCGGGGCTCTAGCAGTCAATGCTTGCATACCCCAAAGATCGCTTCTCGGGCCAAAACTCTTTTTACCCTACATAAATTATCTGCCTAAGAGTGTACTCAGATCATTTGTGAATATCTGTGCCGATGATACAACAATATATGGATGCACCTCTAAAACTAGTGATGACCAGAGGTTGGCAATATAGCTCTAGCGTCTCAGTGGGGGGGGGGAATTGGCTGGTTACATTCAATGCCTAGAAAATGAAACTAGTTATATTTCATCGGACCCCGAACTGCCACCAATCACGATTAATGGGTGTCACCTGGGGGTGGCCTCGTGCCTTGAGCGTCTACTGGGCGTTAAACTCACCGCAGACCTTAAGTGGAACTCGTACAAATGCTTCATCGCTAAGGATGCAAGAAAAATGATCGGTTCCCTGTACCCTTCCAGTAAGTACCTGACTTCTTATTCTATCCTCTAACAAGAGCCAGATAAGATCAGGCCTACTGTTGTCATATTTTGGACTGGACTTGCACAGTCCTCACATTCTAGACTCGATAGGTGACGAACTATTTTCCATCCTGCAAACCTCTCTCACAGTTGGCATATGGCAAGCCTATGACTGCTCTATCGTTACTCCTACGGAAAGTGCTCAGAGGAAATGCATTTCTCAGTTCCTCAATGCCACTAGCAAACCACCCTCATTCATTCTCTCCGTATTACTTTGACTACCTGCCTACACACACACACACACACACACACACACACATATATATATATATATATATATATATATATATATATATATATATATATATATATATATATTATGTAACGTAAATCATTCAAACGAAAAACAAAAAAACAAAAAACAAAAGCCCGGCTCGTAGAAAAAATAAGACCTGATAAACCCGGAATTTATGAACAAGGATCACACCATTCATTAACGGATTCGAAGTTGATTGTATTTTATTAGTAAATATTGTTTGTGAGAGTGATTCTCGCCGGAAAATTAGCTTCAGTATTTGTTTTTCGTTTGAATGATTTACGTTATATAAATTGAATACGTACTACAAAATCGATATATATATATATATATATATATATATATATATATATATATATATATATATATAAAATAGACAATCGGAAAATAGTACTTAGTTTTTTACGCTTTTCGTCATTTGAATTTAACAAGGCAAGTGACGATAAGCAAAAGTGAAATGTTGTATAGTTACACGGAATTCCCAAAACATTTTAAAATCCGCTCTTGTGTAAGCCTCTTTTTGAATATTAGTAACTTTTTCTTTCTGTTTTTTTTTTTTTTACTAAGCTTGTGTTTTTACTTTCCATGTCGACAATGTCTTATTAAATTTCTCAGAATAAATCTGTAAATGAGACAAACTGAATAAAATAGTCAGAAAATAGTATACATATATATATAACATTTAATCAGTAGCACCAGTCCACAAGGCTTGAAGAAAGATGAACTTCGCTGAGACCTACAAGTTTCATTTGCTCAAAGCCATTTTTAACTACTGATTTGAGAAATCGGACGTATACAGTAGACATTTTTATATTTCTGAAAGAGTCTGGCGCCATGCGTGGCATCCATATGAAAGTCTCGGTCTGACGAGGTTATTTAAGAACATAACTCGATTTTTTAGGTTAATCTTTTGATCTGGGGCGTTGGGTGAAACTACCTCTAGTGCAGCCTATTCTTTGTTCAATTTCCTTCTCTCCTATGCTAAATTTCTTATAACTGATCCATATACCGAGGTATTTGAATTGTTTTGAGAAGCATAAATTAGGATATATTGATATATATTACGTCACCAACCTTCATTAAATCCATTTAGATTAAAGAATCTAACGTAAACGTCCCCAAATGAACCTGCGGACAACTACCACATATAAATAATGCCTACTATGCACACACACACACACACACACACACACACACACACTTACGAATAAATATTATCATCTAATTCTCCAAAGACAAACTAAAATTATAATAAACTTACATACATAAAGTAATATTTAGCTATTTTCAGTTAAGCTTCGACATATTTTCTTGAGTTCAGAACTTATACTAACGCTGCTTAACAAGTCAAATGCATGTGAAACCTGCTTAAACGATGGAAAGCAAACAACAGAAAAGTAAAAATACCAGAATTTATCTATTTACATCATTTACATTGTTCGGACTGTTGTCTTCATCTTTATTGCCATATTCACAGCGTTTCGGCCGTTGTGCGCCCCAGCCTTATTCGGGTGATTGGAATTTCGAACTGAACCCTTTATTTCGTCCGCCGGGGTAGAATTTTCTAGTTCCACGTGTCATGCCTCTTCCGGGTTTCTCGGTTATCCCACTTTAACTCATCTCTGCAAGTTTTTGTCCACCGCTGCAGTAGCAAAGTATTGAACACACAATTATTTGGGTCAAGTCACTGGATCCAACCAACGCTGTTATTCATGTGTCCGAACAATGTAAATAATGATAAATAATTACAATACAGAAATATAGAATTTATTTATTTCTCTGTATCTCATTCTCTGATGTAGATATAGCTTTAATAAAAGGAAAACATGTTTCGTATTTCATATACATTATTTATCTTATTCGGACCGTTATCCTCATCTTCATTGCCATATTCACAACGTTTCGGCCGTTGTACGCTCCGGCCTTCATCAGGTGATTCGATCTCTGAGATGAGGTATTATGGTACTATGATTAGTTGCATTTTTTACATTATTCGGACTGTTATCCTCACCTTCATTGCCATATTCACAACGATTCGGCCGTTGTACGCTCCGGCCATCATCAGGTGATTGGATCTCTGAGATGAGGTATTATGGCATTATGATTAGTTGCATTATTTACATTATTCGGACTGTTATCCTCATCTTCATTGCCATATTCACAACCTTTCGATCGTTGTACGTTCCGGCCTTCATCAGGTGATTCGATCTCTGAGATGAGGTATTATGATTAGTTGCAATATTTACATTATTCGGACTGTTATCATCATCTTCATTGCCATATTCACAACGTTTCGGCCGTTGTACGCTCCGGCCATCATCAGGTGATTGGATCTCTGAGATGAGGTATTATGGTATTATGATTAATTGCATTATTTACATTATTCGGACTGTTATCCTCATCTTCATTGCCATATTCACAACGTTTCGGCCGTTGTACGCTCCGGCCTTTATCAGATGATTGGATCTCTGAGATAAGGTATTATGGTATTATGATTAGTTGCATTATTTACATTATTCGGACTGTTATCCTCATCTTCATTGCCATATTCTCAACGTTTCGGCCGTTGTACGCTTCGCCCATCATCAGGTGATTGAATCTAAGATGAGGTATTATGGTATTATGATTAGTTGCATTATTTACATTATTCGGACTGTTATCCTCATCTTCATTGCCATATTCTCAACGTTTCGACCGTTGTACGCTTCGCCCATCATCAGGTGATTGAATCTGAGATGAGGTATTATGATTAGTTGCCTTATTTACATTATTCGCACTGTTATCCTCATCTTCATTGCCATATTCACAACGTTTCGGCTTTCTTTGGCAATGAAGGTGAGGTTAACAGTCCGAAAATAATGTAAATCATATAAACAATCACAATACTTTATCGCATAGATATAGAAAGATGTTTTTTATTTATTCTTTATCCTATAATTCTGTCGGATTCTGATCGATATTTGATCTGTTTTGATCCCAATTCGTGCACTGATAAATACATTTAGAACAACAGTATACGAAGCAGCTTTCAAGAAAAAAGAGACGTGACAGTCTTTGCAGAAGTTTTTCTATATTTTCCATGTAAGGGAATAAGAAACATTTCGTTTTGTTTTCTTTGTTTCCGCTGTCACTAACTCCATTTTATTTTCGCGGAGAAGGGGCGAGGCAAGCATTTGCTTATTCACCAAAAGAAATTCCTTCCTACATTTGTACAGGGTTTACCAAGAAAACGAAAAAAAAAAAGAGAATAGAGTAGATAAATTCCGTTTCTTGAACCGGGAAGGAAAAAGAAACTTTTGTGATGTCAACGATTACTCGTTGCAACTTTTGTAATGTCAACGAATATTCGTTGTCACTTTCGTAATGCTCGTTGTAGTAGAGACTTTGTAATCGCAGATACAACTATAGTAACGCCGTTGAACAATACTGGTGTCAGACGCCTTCGAATAATCTTGCACTAATAATACCTGCTCGATAATACGCGCTGGAATAGTAACCACCGTGTAGTGATCGGAATAGAGAAATAGTATTGGGAATAAAGTAGAGAATAGCGATCCGAATAGTAATAGAGGATAGAATAGAAAATAGCGATCGATTAGACGCCAAGATAATTCCTACTTATGCATTTCCTCGGTTGTGGCAGTTACAGGACGTTCAGATCTTGGGTCAGCTTCAAGACTCTCCCTCCCCTTCATAAATTCAGCTGCCCACTTTTGCACTCTTGATAGATCTGGAGTATCATACCCTAATGTAGCAACCATGTCAGCATGAACTCCCTTAGGGTTAAACCCTTTTTCTCTCAGGTACTTGATAACACCATGATGTCAAATTTTATCCATTTTTTAAGTGAAGTCGATACTAGTTACTTTTGAAGTCTTCTTTGAAACGTGAAATGTCAGATTACCTGGGAAGATACAATGCTGCTATTAATAAGAGATTAAATTAATGCATACAAGATTTCACAGCTGTAGCATCATACTTTAATAGTCAGCCTATGAACAGTTCAGTCTACCCTCAGTGGCTGGAACTGTTTGAGTGTCGTGCCTCAGGTGGGGAAATGTATGAGTGTCCTACCTCAAGTGAGGGAATTGTATGAGTATCCTTACTCGTGTAGATGGACTGTATGAGTGTCCTGACATGTGAGGGAACTGTATGTCCTCGCTCAGATGGGGAAAGTGTCTAAGTGTCCTACCTCAGATGGGTAACCGTATGAGTGTCCTGACTCGGGTGAAGGAACTGTATAAATATCCTGTTGCAGGTGGGTGAACTGTACGAGTGTCCAGACTCGAGTGGGTGGACAATATGAGTGCCCTAACTCAGACGGATGAACTGTATGAGTGACCTACCTCAAGTGGGAGAATTGCATGAATGTCCTCTCGGTGAGTGAACAGGATGTCCTGACTCAGATGGGGGAACTGTGTGAGTGCCTTGACTCAAGTGGTGGAACTGTATGAATGCCCTGCCTCCGATGGTAAAAGAGTATCTGGGGAATAAAACTGGTGAGTATTAACTTATATAAAATAGCAAGCAGAATGAAAACTGTCTACGCGCGTGACTTGAACGAAATGTTCAGTTCAAGTTTCCGCAAAGGTTAACAAGTACGACGACAAACACCTGAAGATGGCCAAGGGGTAAACAACATGGGAAATGTTTTGAGTCTAAAAAAACAAGATGAGCGAACAGAAAGACACGTAATAATTGTTTCGAATAAGTTATTTGCGGAAAAGCATGAGCTCTGAAACTGATTTAAATATATACAGCCACGCATTAGAGACGTTGGTGTTTGATCTTAGATTTAAAAAGGAGAAAACAGTTGATAATCACATGAGAAGGCTCAAAGCATCGACGTTTATTAAATATAATATAGAATTTCCTATCTGTATGTAAATCATTATTAAATTTCGATTCGTATTTCTTTTATGTTATTTCTCTTGATTTTTATTTCAGTTCCCAGTTCATCATTCTATAATCGTTTAGAGCGCGGATCCAAAATAAAGAACAAACCTTCGGCAAGATTTGAACGCGTATCACATACCCTTGGGAGCCTGTTTTTTTTCTCTCGATAGGATTGAAATCATATGATTAACCGAAGATCAAGACATGAGGGACTTAGGCCAGCAAACAGTAAATCCTTGTGTATGTGTGCGTTGTTGAGTATTGTTATGGGACCTTATCTATAACGACAGAGTGAACTCTTCCTGACACTATAAATACCGCGCCTCTCAAGAGAGAGGTAAGAGACGGAATCGAGTCGTGAGCAGTCTCTGACTGTTTGCGGCTTCTGTCGAACTCTCTGCTTTGGCAGAGAGGAACCCGGACGAGGTTTTGCCGAAAGGGCAAAGTTTCGTCCGGGGAGGTAGACATTCCCTGAACCCGTTTATACGGGTTCTAAATGGGCATATTTTTAGCCGGGCCTACGGGCTCGGGGAGCCCACATTAAACCGGCCTTGTGCCACATTCGACCCACGTGGGAGGGTTGTTAAATATCGAGACAGAATCGAGTCGTGAGCAGTCTCTGACTGTTTGCGACTTCTGTCGAACTCTCTGCTTTGGCAGAGAGGAACTCGGACGAGGCTTTGCCGAAAGGGCAAAGTTTCGTCCGGGGAGGTAGACATAAATGGGCATATTTATAGCCGGGCCTACGGGCTCGGGGAGCCCACATTAAGCCGGCCTTGTGCCACATGCGACCCACGTGGAAAGGTTGTTAAATATCAAGACGAAATCGAGTCGAGCCAATAGTAGTTCACTCCAAACCAGACTGACAGTCATACTAACACCTTCCACATCTTGTATTATTATTCTGTGTAATACATCTTTGTTATTTTCACTCTTGTGTTCGTGTTGTTCTTCCTTGGTCCTAACCTTTGACCCTAACAAGTATGTAAGCTTGTGTTTGTGCATGTGTATATTTCTGAGTATACCGATTCAAATCAGCTCGATAAAGACAAAAGGTATTTTTACATAACTGTCTCGCGATCTGTTCATTATTAGTGTTATTTTCATTGACTCTGCCAAAAAAAACAACTTCTTTTCTTCTTATGCTTTTATTATTTATACTTGCATATTACCGTAACAAATTATGGAGGTTAATTAACGTGTAGCATGTCATTCTTGTCTTGGATCAGTTTAAAGTCTATACTCTCTGCCTAGGATCAAATTGTCGTTTCTCTGACCCATCTACTGCTGAGGTTCGCAAAGTGGATGATACCGACGACTTGGGGCGGGGTGTAAAGATCCCAAGAAGCCATGACGAAAAGTGGACGGTAGGAGGACGACAGGGTGCCATTAAAACCCAGTAATAATTTTTACCTGTTTTTTTTTAATTTACAATGACACAATCAAAATAATTTACACTTTTACTGGATTGCGTTCGCGTAAGATTATAGTAATTTGCTAAGCCTTACAGATGTGGTACAAGGCCGCAAGTATGGAGCCCCCAGTATGAATCGAACTCACTACTCAGTCGTAATTGATCTAGCAAGACAAGATTCCTAACCATTACACCACGTCAAAGTGCTCCGCAAATTGACTTAGTGGGGATTTTCTAAGCATAGCTTAGATGTGGCAAAGGCCCAGCATATGGGGTCAAACTCACTACTCAGTTGAAATTATTTCCAACCATTAACCCTCCTCGAAGCGCCTAGAATGATTTTCTAAGAATAGTTTAGATGTGGTACAAGGACGAAAATGAGGAGTGAACTCACTGCTCAGTCGTAATTGCTCTAGCAAGACAAGCTTCCTAACCATTGACCCACGTCGAAGTGCCTAGAATAATTTTCTAAGCGCAGCTTAAATGTGGTATAAGCCCGAAAATGGAGAGTACTCAGTGAGGATCAAACTCACTACTCAGTCGTAATTGATCTCGCAAGACAAGATTCTTAATCCTTACACCACTTCGAAGTGCCGAAGTGCCCCGCAAATTGGCTTAGGATATAGTTTGTTTTTGGATATCTCACAAAGGAGACGTGGCTCAGTGGATAAAAAAAGTTGGTTGAATAATCTAAAAAGTGAGTTGGCCCAATGAGTTGTGAGTTCAATACCTGGCCACAGCAGAGGTGAACAAAAACGTGAAAAGTTGAGTTAATCAAGGAAATTAACTGAAACTGAGATATAAAAACATGATGAAAGCCCGCTTATTTTTTTAAAACCGACGTCTGAAATATTAATGGCTCATTAAGTTGGCATAACACTCTCCATTGATGGAGTGGCCCTTGTGAAGATAGTCAATAAACACTGAAGCCATCACCTTCCCTGAAAATGAAACGACCTTATGATGAAAGTCCGCTTAAATTTAAAAACCGACAAAATCTCTTATTATCCACAATAGCAGAAGTATTTAACTAACATTAAAACACTGGCAGGCAACATTCGATAGTTTTCAGTGATTGTAAACTGCTCTAAATTAATGGAAGCGTCAGAAGAGTAAAAGGCTCTTTCCTTTTCTACGTGTGAATGCATGCGTACATGCGCACACGTGTATGACCCGCTGTCTGGCCGGTCGACGTGTGCACTGACCTTATGTAATGCGAAAGGCGATTGTATAATGCCTTCTCAAGCACTTGTGTCTATCGATCGCAGCTATTTGCCTTACGAAGACACGGCAATCGTAGACGATCGAGTGAAAAGTTCAAAGGACTTAACGCGTTCGGAATTCGCAGCTGCTGCAACAATAAATCGATATTAGTCGCCTGTCAAGTGGCCGAGAGAATCTTTGTCAACAGTAGCCATCACGGTGGGCGCCGTCTACTGAAAATATCTCCAGCGAACCGGCTTCGTTTCACGTGTATGCGTCGATTCGCGTCTCGAGGAAACGCATTGCAGGTCTGAATTATGTGACCTCACACTTGCGCGCGAGTGATTATCAGAAATTCGATTCAGTGAAAGCCGAAAACGTGGATTTGATTGTCCAGAAATAATAGCTATTCTCGAATTGCCATTAATGGAGAAGTGTGAAGCAGTACACTGAAGCATAATTTAATCAAACCCACAATCCAACAACTTCTTTTTTCCTCTCTCCGACTACATTTGGCTGAATGATAACTCTTACGCTACATCTGTCAAGATTTTCTTTAAGTTCATGGCTCTTAAGTAAGCGCTTATCCGTATAAACTGTTAAAGGGTCTCCCCTTTTTCACACAAATGGACTCAACCGAGGTATACATATACTACCACCAGCGAATACCCGGAGTACGTTAAGACAGTCGAGAAGTTTGTATCAAGTCTGTATCAGAGTAGTAGTGTAACACAAGAGTCACCGTCACAGCACCTAGACTCAGTAAGGAGTCATACCTCGATACTTCAATACCAAGACTGTATATATATTATTGCTACTAACCCGCATTCCTGGATCTACTAACCTGTATTACCAGTTTGTATTATTACGTTAATACATTTATTTTCCTTCCTTATCTATTCCTGGCGTTTGTTATTTATTGATATCGGATTTCATCTCGGAATCCCCAACATAAACATTCCGTATTCCTTCAGGACTTAGGTTATCATGAGTCTCTAACATCTTTTCTTGGTGCTTTCCTTTACTACCTTCTATATGTTTCCCTGTAATTTCCATTCCTGTCTCTCTTATCAACATATGTATACCTAATGTTGAAGATGATGAGACATAGTGGAATTATAGCTTATAGACAACGCGTATATATATATATATATATATATATATATATATATATATATAGGCAATAACTGTGGGTAAGTAGATCTTAATAATATAAAATATTAAAACTGATCCACAAAAGTGAGCTCAATATATTTATTATAGAGCATATAAATGAATTACATAAAAATGAAACTCTATTACCCCATTCAGATGGCCATTTCACCCACGAGATTTTCTCCCTGCGGCTTTTCAATGCAAAAACGTTTGTTATATGCATATATATATATGTGTGTATGTGTGTGTGTGTGTGTGTGTGTGTGTGTGTGTGTGTGTGTGTGTGTGTCGTGACAATCACTGAAAGACCATTTGAGTTATTCAACTAGAAAAAGAACAGGTTAAAATCGTTTTTCTTTTTTTTTTTTTTCTTTTTTTGTCAGCCCCACTATATCTTCCCAAAATGAGGAATGATGAGACGAAAAAGATCATTCAGACCTTCAGTAATGGTACCAAAATTCACACTCTGGCTTCCATCTTCAAAGTCCATTCAAGAACAATCAAGAGAATAAGTTTAAAAAGAGGGAACAGTAGGGAGGAAAACTGGAACAGGAGGATACATCAGCAAGAGGAATCATCATTTGAACTTAGAGTTAAATACATTCCTATTGTTCAAAAGTAAAGTTCAGTAGTGTTATAAAAACCTTGAAGAATTCCAGTAAGATATCTTTAATCATTTCTTAGATTTTAAATCAACCCACTGCGAGTAGATCTCCGCTTTTTCTATATCAGCTCGTATACCACAGTGTGCTATTATTGTTTTTGTGAGAATCGGTGATATCATTTATGGTCCTGGTCTTAGGATATTTTTTAATCATTTCAACCCGAGCAATGCAACAAACCAACTAAGAGGGGGTTACCGTGTGCGAAATAATATACCAAACTCACTGTCAAAACGGTTAAATATAACCGTCTCTTCTTCTCAAACAGTTTCTTCTCCCGCACTTCCCGTCTGTCGAATTTCCTTCCCCTTACTTGCTTCCCCGATTACTATAATCTTCAAATATTCAAGTGTAATGTCAATCGATATCTGACACCCTGAGCTTGTTTCCTTGTCCTTCTCTGTATCCTTTCCTCAAACACGCCTCTTTGCTCTTGTTCTAAATACTCTGTAACCCGTTGCTTGAGGTGAATTACCTTAGAAAAACAAAAAAAAACTTTATTAAGAGCGAAAACAATAAAAGAACAGAAATTAAGGAGACAGAAGATGACGATTGACATTGCATTTAAATTTTTGAAGATCAAAGTTGACAGAAAAGCAACAAACCAGCAGAGAATCCCACGAAGAAAAAGTACAAGAAATCGTTAGCATAGAACTTACGGTTACATCTAGCCGTTTCAACTGTAAGATGATGAGATCTTTCCGTCAATCCAGTAATACGCTTAAATTCATAGCGTCTAGGTACCATAGAGGAAAGTTCAACAGAACATTTAGCATTTAAGTATCTTTAGAACAGGTACGGTGAAGCTATGTTACGACGATGGAAAAGTGATTTGTCGAGAATCGTGAGACTAACGCCCTTTCAATGTATTTTCTTCTTGATGAAATATTAATATCACCTTCGGTACTCAAACAATGTTTGTCCCCTTACTACACCATCGTTTCTATTCTGCTATCCGTACACACAAAGCTCGTTAGCTAAGTTGCTCAATGCTTCTCTCAGTCTTCCTTGCCTTCAGTATTTCCTGAGTGTGTCTAATTCTCGAAGCCCTCTTTCCTCATTATGTGTCTCAGAGACTTTCTTTAAAACTTCCACTGTACTCATATGTATCGTACATGGTTTTCTCAGCATCCTTCTGTAGAAACACCTTTCTGTTACCCTCAACTCTCCTTTTAAACCTGTAACGAAATTTTCTTAATTCTTAGTAATTCCAATGCACCTTCGGATTTCGGTGCCACATTTTCTGTCGCCTGCACCTCCTAGATAATTAAATTTCTATCCTTGCCTGATTCTAACATCTCCAATTTGGAGGTCACGTTTTGGGCTGTCTTCTTATAATTGATAGTCTTTATCTCATGCTTTCCTTTGCTAACTTATCTAGGTGCTTCTGCAGTTTTCCTGTGTCTGCGATCAGCACGGTGTCATCTGCGTATGCTATGTTATTCTTCTTCTACGTGCCGTGTCTCTTCTGGATGTAGTCAATCATGGCTCTCCATAATACCCAGTAAGATTACCTCTTAATAAATTTTAACTTTTCGCTATCTCTCCTAAATTTTGTTCTGACAACCGTTTACGCAAGCTCGTTGGGTAAAGTCATGCGCTGCTTTCCTCTCTCCCTCTTGCCCTCAATATGCCTTGTGAGTGTCAAATTTTCTAAGCCCTCTTCACTAATTATGCGTCTGAGAAATTTCAACTGTCGCTATTTGATTTTAAGTATAAGTGTCCGTTTTGTTTCCATTTTCTCTAAAACTTCGTTATTGCTGATAGATTTAGTCCATGGTATGCTCAGTATCCTTCTGTAGAACCACATTTCTGCTAGCTCGAGTCATTTCTTTATCTGTGATGACATTGTCCATATAAGAGGTTCGATATTTCATTGCAATTAAGTACACTTTTCTTTGTTTCTACCGAGATTTTCTAGTTTCTTAATACATTGCTTCGCTTTTGGAAGGCATCTTTCGCTATCCAAATGCGTCTTCGGATTTCGATGTTGCATTTTCCGACCTCTGTTAAAACACTTCCTAGATATTTAAATTGTTATACTTGTTTGATTTTGGTATGTTCAATTTGTAATTCGCATGTCGGACTTTTCTTTATCCTGGCAACCATATATTTTGTCTTTTTAATCTTTAAGGTTTAGTCCTTAAGGAAGAGGAAAAAGGACTAATCTCATAGTTAGGAACATTGTTTTCCTCTTTCTTTCTTTCTTTCTTTCTTTCTTTCTTTCTTTTTTTTCCACTTCATTCTGACTAGTTTATTTCGCGTATGCATGCGGGCGAATGGTGACAGCGAGCAGATGTATTTCCCTACACCATTAACGACATGGTTGGATGGACGCTTGACTCTTGATTTCATACATGTCAACCCTGTGGCGGATCATGTGACCACTAAGAGACGCCGAGGCGTCAAAATTCAAGAATTGGCAGTTGAAAGAAAGTGCCCGAACGGGACGGACGTCAACTCCATGAATTATGGATATATCTCAAGCACCAACTTTGAAGACAGTAGCATTTGCTTAATGGCTAATGATCATTGAGATTATCCATGAACCGAACATTCTCTTGTTATGAACTCACCACTCAGACCCAATCTTTATAAGAACATTCAATACGTTGGCTCTAAGGCACAGATAAGTAATACATGAATTCTATTGACACGATTGAAATCTCTGTATTATATGCCACATTCACCGCATGTCACCCAAACAGTCTATTTCTTTTTACCTTCTCTTTCTGTTCTTATGTTTTCACGTTATTAAATTGTTCATATTAAATTGACTCAACGTGTTCGATATCGTTCTTTCACTGATTATTCATTGATTATTTGTATCCCATCCTGCAGACATCCCTTGCTTATAGGAAACCAGGAGTTCATATCCTGAGTCAAATCTCACATTCCGGCTTAAGTATAAATTTAATTTGTGTCTGAGACTTAGGCCGTGGCATACAGGGGTTGGACAAAATAATTGGAACAGGTGCAAATTCCACTCCTATATTTCAAAGACCTATTATATTAAGAACTTTAACTAAAACTTCGTAATTGCAGGTTATATCCATTGTAAATACGTTTATTTATCTAATTTACTGTCTTTGGCTTATTTATTTTTAGAATTTAGTAAAATTTAAGCTAAATGCGTGGCCTCTCTGAGTTCGAAAATGGGCAAATTGTTGGAGTTCGCATGGAAGGAGCCTCGATCAATAACGTTGCTGAACTGTTTGGTTTTTTAAGAGCTACCATGTCAAGAACTATGACGCAATTCAAGAAACAGAGTAAAACCTCTAGCAAGCATAGCAATTCGGGCCGGACTTGCAAACTTACAAACAGGAACCGATGTGCATTGAAACGCAATGTGGCGAAAAATCATCGGACTACTGCGGCCAAAGTGACTGCTGAGTTGAATAATCATCTGAATAGTCCAGTTTCTACTAAAACTGTTCGCCGTGAGCTCCATAAGGCTGGATATCATGGAAGAGCCGCCGTAAGGAAACCTCTTCTCTCCACTCGTAACATTCAGAAGTGGTTGAAGTGGTGCAGAGATCACAATGCCTGGTCTGCAGATGAATGGAAGCAAGTCATATTCTCAGACGAGTCCAGTTTTTCTCTTTTCTCAACTTCAGAGCAAGTTTGTGTGTGGAGGCAGCCCAAAGAAGCATACAACCCTGACTGGCTTCTTTCAACAGTGAAGCATGGTGGTGGATCAGTGATAGTTTGGGCCGCTATATGATGGAAATGTCTCTGTCCAATAGTTGCACTGAGTGGTAGAATCAACAGCAAAGATTACCTGAACATTTTGGGTGATCGTGTTCATCCAGTGGCCGAGACTTTATCCCTTGATGGTGACTGTATCTTCCAAGACGATAATGCTCCAATACATACCGCTTGAGTGGTTAAGAATTGGTATGAAGAGCATGAAAGTGAGCTAGAACATATGGAGTGGCCTCCCCAATCTCCAGATATCAATATTATTAAACATTTGTGGTGCATTTTAGAATGACAAGTTAGGAGCCGCTATCCTCCACCGTCGTGGAGCTAGTGCAGGTGTTAATGGAAGAATGGCTTAAAATTCCTCTGGATGAAGTCAGGAAGCTGTATGATTCCTTTCCTAGACGCATTAAAGTTGTATGTGAGGCTAAAGGAGGACCAACTCCATATTAAATAAATTTTCTTTGAATTTAACAAGTGTTTCAATTATTTTGTCCAACCCCTGTAATTTGGTCTCGTACGTGACAATCCGTGATGAGATTTTCCATATAGGAGGACCGATATTACATAGCAATTATGTATTCTTTTCTTTGTTTCTAACGAGATTTTTCGGTTTATTAATATTTTGCTTAGCTTTTGAAAGGCATCTTTCGCAATCTAAATGCGTCTTCGGATTTCTGTATCGCATTTCCCGTCCTCTGTTAAAACACTTCCTAGATATTTAAATTGTTATACTTTTTTTATTTTGGTATAACTTTTCTTTATGCTGGAAACCATATATTCTGTCTTCTTAGTCCTTGATGGTTAGTCCTTTCTTCTCGCTTTTCTTTACTACCTTCTGTAGGAATTCCTGTATTTTTCTTTCCTGCTAACAACACTGTGTCATATGTATCTCTAATGTCATAAATTCTGGTTGGACTTTTAGTTTTCTCGGGATAATCCTGCTGTATACGATAAATAAATCCGGCGAGAAGACGCACACTTGTCTTACGCCTTTTTCTAATTTTTGTTTACTTGCTCAATTCATTTTCGATCCGGATAAAAGCTGTTTGTTCTTAGTAAATGTTCTGGATTGTTCTAATATCGTTTCCGAATTAAATAAAGTTTTCATAGCAGGTGGAATAAAATTTTGTGTCCTATCTTATCAAATGTTTTTGCGTAGTCGATTAAACATAGGTATAGATCTTTCTGCATTTGCGTTGCACTCGCTGATTGCAATAAAACTGAGCAGGTATAGCTTTCGAAGAAAAATCTGAATGAGATGTGCCTTAAGGCAAATAGAACCTCACTTATTCTTACAACCTAGAATATGTTTCAGCTTTAAATAACCCACAAAGGGTTGATAAGCCATAAAAAATCTATCAATTCTTCTTCAAGACTGATTGTAATCTGAAGCAAGGGAGTCCCGTCTGTCTTTCTATTTAACCCATAGCTGGAGTAAGATGGATTCGTTCGAAAAGCATTAGTTCAAAGTGAACAAAACTTAATCGACTGGAATATTTATTGCTACCATTTACCATGCTGATAACGTAACACTACCTGAACATCCTTATCCATCTTCATAGATATTTATCTTGTTTTTGCATATTTTAAGGCATACGGTCACATCACATTGAAACACTAATAGCCGTACAATCTTCGAAGTTAAGAAAAGTCAAACTTAGTCAGTACCTAGATAGGTTACCGCTTGGGAATGCCAGGTGCTGTAAGCTTGATCTGTGAGTGGCGTAATAGGTAATGGCTCGAAATTGTTAATTGGTGAGCCGAGTTCCAATTTTCATTAGGTCTGTTATATTCACTTATACCCTTGGAATAGGTATGAATCCGCCTATTCTCTCCCAGCAATCGGTTAATTAGTAAGGCTTGTATCACTAAAGCCATTATTATCATTATTATAAAAAAAAAATCTTACAATCTAAAAAATATTTTCTGACTTTAAATAACCTGCAAAGGGTTGATAAGCCGTCAGAAACGAATCAATCAATAAAACAATATAAGGCAATCCGATTGTAGAGGAATTCACATGTAAAACTTCTATCGCATGGGAGTTTAGTTGGAATATATCGTGATGTTTTTATGTTGATAAGAGGTAGAAAATGAATGAATCAAAGAAATTGCATATTTTATGAAAGCAAAAGAATGTTATTTTTACAATCGAAAATATATTTCGGTTTTAAATAACCTATAAAGGGTTAACAAGACATAAAAACAAATCAATGATCACTTCATTACAGTTTGGTTGCAACATCCGTGAACAGAATTTGTATATATATATATATATATATATATATATATATATATATAAGGCTCAAACACTAATATTCCCTGGTTATAATTTATTACATTGGAATCGTAATCATCAGACCTACAAATTCAAAATGATTTCTTTTTGAATTTGTAGGTCTGATGATTTGGATCGTGATTACGATTCCAATGTAATACATTATAACCATGGAATATTAGTGTTTGAGCCTTTTATATTATATTCTTACCCTGTCCTGGATATTGCGTTCTACCTGGATTCTATCCTCTTGAGAATTTATATATATAGTGGTCAATACTGGCTACTAATATGATATATATATATATATATATATATATATATATATATATATATATATATATATATATATATATATATATATATATATATATATATATATATATACTTTCTGTGGCCGACAGTTCCTGTAAATGATCTGATTAGCCTATATTTTTCAACTCAAGCATCTGCCGTTAAGTGTACTTGACCATGCTTCAGGTACGGCTCGTTCCACAGCTGCGTTGGCTGAAGACTCCATACTTTTGACATTCTTCCACAAGATTGCACACAGAAACAATTCACTTCCCGGCTAAGAGGATTTCTGAATGAAAAAATTAGTAGACGATGGAGTGAACTTGGATCAGAAATGACATGACTTCGTCCAAGTCCGGACTTATAATAATTTGCTTCGGCCTCTTGAGAAAGAGAAAATGTCACTATTGCGTGGGTGGGGATAGCGGAGGCACTGAAAACGACTATGAAAGATTGATTTCTTCATATATAACCATCAGGTTGGAAGAAGACGGCCTAATGAACGTGAAGAGAGAATAACGCAGAGGCCTAAAAGAAACTTTGCCGAGAAACATTGTGCCAACTCTCGATATAAGAACGAGTAGAAAGGCTGGTTTCTACACGCAGACAATAATGTTTAGACTTCGTTGCTTGCCATGACCATTTAATGGATAATTCATAAACCTTTTCTCTCGATCCTCTTCAGTTGCCAATTTTAAGGTGTTGTCTTCGCTTTTCACTGATACTAGAAGAAATATGGTGCTTAAAGAGAACCAGAGAGTATCTATGTTCCATGCCTATTCAGAATACGCGCATTCATGGCTCTCCACAGCTTCGTCTTTTGTTATTCTCAGTAATACAGGGTGACCCCCAAAAAATGGGAACTTTTTAACAATCCAATAAAACCAAGAGTGATGGAAGAAAATATTTAATTCATAGTAATTGAAACCTTAAAACATGCCATTTAAGAAACAATGGTTGAATTTTCATATTTTTTAAATTTCGTCCTGTAGATGGCGTCCTCCTGTAAGTATGCATTCTTGAAATCTGCTGTTGAGATTCCTCATTGACTGCTGCAGCATCTCAGCGGGGATACTGTGAATTTCATTCTCGGCACTAAAATGGCGAAATGTTTACTTGCTCAAGGTCACTGTCTCGCAGTGTTGCCACTTGCTCATGTCTGGCAATATGCACTTCAAAAATTTTCGTTTTTGGGGGTCACCCTGTACTTGTTCGTTTTTACCATTTGTTGTCTTTGTGGTACATGTCTCTCCACCCATTTGTGCAAACTTATCAAGTAGCTGACTTACTACTTTCCTCTTCTTCTCTTACATTCGATGTTTCCTGTGAGTGTTAAATTCGATGAGCTTTCTTTCCTCATTATATGGGAATGACTTCAACAGATCTAATGAAAACCAGTGGCTTACTAGTTGGCTTCAAAAAAGACACGGAGTAGACTGTGCGTGATTTGACAACTACAATTTTTTTTTTAAATAATATTAAAAATAAAAAGATAAAAATAAAATAAAAGATAAAAATTAATTAAAAAAGTAAACACTCCTGAGAAAGAAATGTTGCTTTTATCTCAGGCGTATATTTAAGTATTTATTTTATCTTTCTGTGTAAAAAGAGAACGCTAAACAGGAAGGATGGGTATCAGTTTACCTGGGTATCAGTTTACCGGGGTTTCAGTTTACCTGCGATGAGAGAATACCAAAACTGATTGTAGAAGAATGATCTGTCCTACAATGAAAGAATAACAACAGCCTAGTGGATTAAAGCGTTTGTCCGTTAATTTGGTGACATAGTAATTGTGAGTTTAATCCCTGGTCCGTGTAGTGTGTACTTGGACCCAGTGGGAAAGGGACGAGTAATAACTGAGCAATGCTAAAAAAATAGGAACTAGACAAGATATCCCTAGACATGGGCAGTGGAAACGAGAACAATATAACCCCGTAGATTAAATAAACGAAATTCCATTTGGGTTGCCCAAATGAGAACCTGGTGAAGAGCGGAAAGTCCAACGGCCGAAACGTTGTGATAACAGCAAAAATCATGATAATAGTCCGCGTGTAAATAATGAAAGAATAACCATTCAAAAGTTTAAAGAATAACAAGTCGAACGCTGAAAAAAAAACATACATATGGAACGTAATAGATTGTAATCAATGGTCTCTTTGTAACCCTTACTCTTCTTATGACTTCCCCATTTGTCGCATGCTCTATCCATAGTATACTTAACACGCGTCGACAGAACCACATCACTAACACTTCCAGTTTTCTCTATCATAAGCCGACACTTATCAGATTTTTAAGTGAATTAAAGCGTTTTCTAAATGAGTGATATGTAATAATTTGACACGATAGGGCTCCGATCGATTAGTTCAGGGCACACACGTAGTAAATGATTTTATCGTAGGTCGTATATAGTCAGGCTGCACTTTAGAATGGTTAGTTAGAGAAGTGGTCCGTGAGTAACAGGTTGTCCGATGAAATTTAGCGATGGGCAGAGTCACAAAGATAGGTAGAGAGCAACTCGATATTCTTGCTGGTCAAAGCGAAAATGTCCCGAGAATCTCTTCCCTACCCGCCAGAACGGGTTGAGTGAATCCGTGAATAAAGAATCGTGTATAATAAAAACAGACTTGTGTTTTGTTTTTTGTTTTGTTTTTTGTTTTGTTTTTTGTTTTGTTTTCCTGCCTTGGCGATATTTTTACCTTCGGTTCCCTTCCCAGTTCTTGTTCACACCGACGTAAACGAGGGTCGAAACCACATCGTGGTCGGTGACTAGTTGTTGAAATACTAACCGAAAGTCGCAGTTGTATCTTCGCAATAAAACAAAATGGATGGCGTGTTTAAGTGTGTCCGTATATGCGCACGTGAGTGCGTAGGTACGTTGGTATATGTGGGTATATGGCGAAGTAAGTATGGGCATGCGTACTTTTTGTGATATCGATAGATGTCAATGTGCATTTGCATTCGTCTACGTTGTAGCGCGAGGAAAGACAAGAATAAGCGGAAATTCTTCTTCCTTGAGAAATGTGTAGATCTAATCTTCCGCAAGCTGTCGTCTGTTTTCGGTGTTTATGTGACTTCGCTTCCCTTACCGAGCTTCTTACTGTAGCATGACGCCAGAACAGATGTTGCGCTCAAATTCGACACCAGACCAGTGGAAACCGGGTGCGTGAGGGCGTTGACCGGAAGTCGCTCCAGGCTACCGAAATGAGGAAACACGTGACCTCACATCTGCATCCGGTATTGCAATTGTGCGAATGATTAGTGATATACGCGGTTTATATAAACACCCGCCCACTCAGTTATAATGCTCGGTCAGAGAATCCTCGTTGATCATAACCCCGCGCGAAAGTTGAATGTCAACATAATTTATTCGAAGTATTGCTCTCATCTTGATCTTTATATGTGTGTGTGTGTTTTTTTTTTATAGACACAACGTTTCGTTTTAGGTGACTTTTTCAGGTGTCGATTTTGGGGGTCTGATACATAATATCCGTTAATTATTGCGTAAATTACGACCTTGATATGTTAATCCTTGTTCGTTCCTGCCACAAACAACATAGCCAAATGTCGAAACGATTTGACATTGTACTTAAAAAGAGACACCGAAAATACACTACCGAATGCCCTTCGGGATAGTGGCGTAGGAAATATAGTCGTCAGCTAAACATATCATTGTCAACTAGTCAGGAGTTCAGTCCTGGGATCAGGTAGCGAAGAGTTATACACTGGTTTAGAATAAGAATTTGTGTAACAGGGACAAGACATCACAGAGTAGCGAAAAGAAAATGGACGCCTGAAGATGATTAGAGGGTATTTGGAAGAAACGTCGTATTTGTAATAGCATCTACGATAACAAAGATATGAATAATAGTTTGAATAAATTAAAACATACTGATATTCAACTTTGGCACAGAATAATTATTAGCCAGGTTGAACATTGTTAATTATTTTGGTTCTAACTGGCTACAGCAAACCTAAATAAATTTACAAACATTTCTGCAGTGAATAATCGAGTAACTTGTCAGCAAAAACAAAGTATGGAGAGTTTTTTGTTTTTGTTTTTTTGGAGGCTTTGCCAGGCGCCATATTAGTCGATGTGATTTGCATACGCAACTGAAGCGATTTGCATACACAAACGATTTGCTAACACGTGCAAGTCAGCCATTACAATCGTGCCCGCGTTCTCACTTGCGTCAGTTTGGCGCGGGACAAAAAATACAAGCAACAGACGACTACAAACATTTTTGTATCCTTTCTTTTTTTCTTTTTTCTTTTTTTTTTTTTTGTTGACAAGATAAGCTAAACTATCACAAGCCACAATGTCTGAAAACGCCGCATTCAAACTCTCTTTTCAGTGGACATTACATTCTAAAGAGTCAATACAATGCACATCACAAGCTACAAAGTAAATGCACTCGCAGAAATAGACAATTATGCAAAGGGTTAGACAAATACTAGACTAACCGTGACCTGTTGGGTCACTGACAGTTCAGGTTATAAAACATTGAAGTTGATTTCAACATTAAAAAATTGTCTGTTTGAAGAAGGTTGAAATAAAAAAAATACTTACTTTATAAACAACTCGTATTTTTAAATCTTATTGACTTAAAATATTTTTTAAATCACATTAACGTAAAAATACTTTTTAATATGCCAAAAAATATTTTAAAATCATATTCACTTGAAAATATTTTTTAAATATGGCAAAAAATATTATTAAATATTTAAAATATTGTTTGTTTAAAGAAAGTTGAAATATAAATGAGCACGCACGAAATCTCAGAGGTGGAAAGAGAGAGAGAGGTGGAAAGAGAGAGAGAGGTGGAAAGAGAGAGAGGGGTGGAAAGAGAGAGAGGGGTGGAAAGAGAGAGAGAGAAGTGGAAAGAGAGAGAGGTGAAAAGGGGACATAAATGTAATCATTTATGTTCACAATCCGAATGTTAAATTAGGTCACCATCTGGGACGAACAAACACCATTTCCTTCTCTCCCCACTTCCGACACGATAATAAATTTACATCTTTCTTTCAACCACTGTCTATATATGACTTCTGGCAAACACACAAGCATACGAAGTTCACACAGGTTTATAATCATAAAGATACTGGGTACAAATGTGGGGCCCGTGTGCGCACGTTAAATATTACAGTTATATAGAAATGCTTTTCAATATATTTTCTTTCGATCAAGATAAACTCCTCTCCTTTTGAT
This sequence comes from Acanthosepion esculentum, assembly GCA_964036315.1. Lineage (NCBI taxonomy): Eukaryota > Metazoa > Mollusca > Cephalopoda > Sepiida > Sepiidae > Acanthosepion > Acanthosepion esculentum. The sequence goes on from OZ038490.1 coordinate 71,785,267, forward strand.
TAAAAAAATTAGTAATATACGAGGTCTGATCAAAAAGTACCAGGACTTTTGCTATGGTAACGGAGTTAAAGTACAGAGAGTGAAGCCGCTTGTCACAGATTGACCTTGGACTCCGTCACGCATACACATTAAGTTATAACGTTCTCGCATGTTGGTAGCAGTGCTTGAAAGAAAGATGTGTAGCACGTGGTTGTTTCAACACACCACAGAAGTTCCATCAGTGACCATGGCTTGTGCAGTAATTTAGTGCCGAGAACAACATTCCTCAGTTCCGACAACCACTATATATCCCCAGATTTGTGTGCAGGACAACTCATCACGCCGACCGAACACCGCCGATTGAGCGCCGGGACAACTCACAACCGAGACAATTCAGCACCAGAAAAACATAAATTGTTGATAACTGAATAATAGTAATTTATTAAGCATTAAAACATTAATTAGTAAATATTTTTCTTCAAATAAGGCATTTGAAAAGGCATTATGTAAAATATAAACCAGTTTTTGTTTTTTATTATGTTTAATAAAGTAAATCGTAAAGAAATTTATTTTTTTAATAAAGTAAATTGACATATAAAAAATAATTGAATAAAATACACTTGTTTTTTTAATTATTTTTTAATAAAGTAAATCGGAAAATGCAAAACAAAATGAAGCCTTTTTTTATGTTTTTAATTATTTTTAATAAAGTAAATCGTAATGTAATTTACCAAATCTCAGTTGAAAGGAACAAAATTTCAAAACCCCGAGGAAATCCAAGAAAATATGACGAGGCAGCTACTCGCTATCCCCCAAAAGTAGTTCCAGAAATACTTCCACCAATGGAAACGAAGCCGGATAAAGTGAGTGACTTCAGAACGGTACAACACTGAAGGAGATTAAATGCTGAATTGTTGTAGTTTTCTTATTATAACACCAAACCGGATACATTTTTGATAAGACTTCGTATATAGATCCCGAAAGCAAACTTTATTCACACTATTGCTGATCCGACAGTGAAATAGAAAATTTAGACCTTAGTTCCACATACATTCATTCCGTAGTTAACCATCGGGAAAACATTGTGGATACCTCAACAGGCGCTCGCATAAACTCTGAGGAATGCTGCTGGAAAAATGCGAAAAGAAAATTTAAAAATATATTTGGATTTCATACAAACATGGCGTAATCTCATCTTCATGGATTTGTCGTGATAGAAAAGTAAATAAATAAAAAAAAGTTAACGAATAATAACGAGGAGAACAAAATTCTACCATCTCTAAAAATAGGTGTATATTCAGAATTGTTTTGTCATGAAGTCAGCTAAACAATTAGATAACAGGGTACGAACAGCAGAGTCTAACGAGCGAATGAGAAAGAAGAGCTGCTCCCAGCTAGGTATAGTCGTGAGCCAATGAGAAGCGAAACTGCACTTTCGAAGCGGATCTCTGTATATTTATATGACGAGATGGAAAATCAGTCTAAATCAGAAGCAATTAATTAATCTTATCCATTCTCCATAACATACACAGAGCCGAAATACGACACAATCAACCTACACAATCTCACATAGATACATTCAATACCTACCTCCTTCTACCCCATTTGAAGCGGGTGAATGCTGCATTTGAATACATATATACTTGCTTCCACCCACGTTTTTAAACAGACGGCTGCTACATTTTAATACATACATACATATACATATATCTACATTCTTCTCTCACTCTCTTCATCTTTCTCTCTCTCTTTCTCTCTGTCTCATTCTCTCACATGTACAAGGACATTTACATTTGAACACTTGAACCTCCAAATTGTATACTATCTTTCTGTATATATATATATATATATATATATATATATATATATATATATATACCGGGTATAACCGCAAAATTGTCAAAATCGTGTAAAAGCAATATTGTCCATTTGTTAGATAAAGCTTTGAACCGTTTTATTTTAGAAATGATTAAAGATATCTTACTGGAATTCTCCTGCGTTTTTATAACCCTATTGTGCTCTACTTTGAGCAGTACTCTCCAAGCTTAACATAAGAATCATGATGAAATCGATCATAAATGAAAATGACATATTCCTAATTAATTAATCACAGCTAAGGATCGGAAGCTTATGAAGGACTGAAATTAAGTTCAAATATATGTATTATTCCAGGATCATTTTCCAACTTATTCAAGATGATCTTCGCCCTCTCTAACCTTCTAACTTTCTGTCCTGGAGTAACAAGTTACCTCACAGGTTTCACGTACGAGTTGATTTTCAACTCTCTTTTCACTGCTCTTTGGACTGTCCTAGCTGAAACTCCCTTCTCACGTGCCAAATGTTTTATGGATTGAGTTGGATCTTTTTTCATTGATCTCTTTAGCTCAAAGTTGAAATGATGATCCCTCTTGTTGTGACCGCCTGATCCAGCTTTCCTCTTTACCCTTCGCACTTTTTTAGACTTATTCATCGTTCTATTGATGGTTCTCGAATGGACTTTAAAGATGGAAGCCAGAGTATGAATGAATATTTGTACCATTAGTGAAGGCCTGAATGATCTTTTTTTCTCACATCATTGTTTAGTTGGGAAGATATAGTGGGGTTGACAGAAAACGACTTTAACCTGTTCTATTTCTAGCTGAATAACTCAAAGGGTTTTTTCAGTGATTCTTACGACAAATGGTGTCAAGATGGCTAAACGTCTTATCTGAAAACATGGAAAAAAGAAACTCAATTAGTTTAGTGTTTTCTTAGATATTAAACATTTTGCGGGATGGACACTTATGGTGTAACACGATTTGTACAATTTTGCTGTTACACCCGGTATATATATTTGTATTAATTATATATATATATATATATATATATATATATATATATATATATATATATATATATATATATATATATATAATTTATCCCATAAATATGGCACATTTCTTCATATATATATATATATATATATATTTGTGTATTTAGCAGCAGTCCTTCTTTCATGCACATTTCATTAAAAACGACAGACAAGGTGCTTTTCTTTAGTTTTTTATACAATTTCTCATGCGATCTAATAATTATTTTCTTTTCGGATGATAAATTATATAAAAACTGTCCGAATATTATTTTTATCCGAGCGCTTTCGGCTATACATTTAGCCATTTTCAAGGATTATATTTTAAATGTTAAAATTAGAAATAGTTTGTTGTATGTATGTTTTATGAAATGTTTTCATTTTTTTGTTTCAAAACACGGTCAAGGTATTATGTCCATGTTCAAAGTTAATATTATTAAGCGTTGGTTTGTTTGTTTTTATTAATAAGGCTTCCATTATTTTTAGCCTTTTTTTACATTTTGATGATGCTATTATATTAGTGTTGTCGACAAGTATGTTCCAAATAGTGTCCGGTAGGTCTCCATGAATAAAAACTGTCCGAATGTTCTTTTTATCCGAGCGCTTTCGGCTATACATTTAGCCATTTTCAAGGATTATATTTTAACTGTTAGAATTAGAAATAGTTTGTTATATTTATGTTTTATATATATATATATATATATATATATATATATATATATATATATATATATATATATATATGAAAATGTGGAAAAGACAAAGCATGTGAGTTTACTGTTTTTATTTTGTTTTTTGTTTTTTTCTGTCAACGTCAGACGTTTCGGTCTAATAGACCATCTTCAGGACATGGTTAATGGAGACATATTTATATTAAATTTAAGTTAAAGGAAGAGACGATATATACAGGACTAGTCAGAAACAGAAAAACTGAAATTCTGAAAAAACAGTAAACTCACATATTCGTATTTTGCTTTGTCTTTTCCACATTTTCACCATACCGTCGGATCTACATCCACATATTTGCTTACATATATATATATATATATATATATATATATATATATAAAGACAATATGGATAGACAGATATGAACAGACTGAAACAGATAATAGATAGATAAATATTGTATTATATAAACATGTATTTTGTATATATTAACGCTCTGTGTGTTTTCTTTTAATCCATACACTAACACAAATAGATATATGGTGCTACCCTCCACCCAACCCCCACCATAAATTTCAGTGTCGAGATAAATATGGGAAGAGCTGTGAACAGTGCTTTAAGAACGTTTTCCCGCGCTTTTCACAGTGTTATATAGTTTTAATTAAATAATTAAAGTTATTTTAAATATTCTGTTGTTTTTTGGGGGGATGAGGGGTTATTGCATTTTCTTACCGAACGCCATATTAGTCGTTTTTGTCTTGTTTTTTTTTTCCTTTTTCTTTGTTTCTTTTTTTTAATATACAAAAAATATCACAAAAATGGTAAAGTTTAGGATTACAATGTTAATGCGCAATTTAACATGACCGAAATTTTGTACAGTGCTGCCAAATATGCGTTGGGGTGTAGTGGATAACGGCTCACTATAAGAACTCGGAAAACCGAGTTCGAATTCCAGTCGGGTTTGTTGGTGGACGGACAGTCGCGTCGCTGGATTATTGCGTACCTCTGATAATTTTTTCAAGTTATCATTTTTTTAAAGAGTTGTTTAATATCGAAATTTGACCACCAATATCTTTAATTAATCGAAACAAGCAGAAAAGCAATTACCATAAATAAAAATAGAGAAAAAATTTATTTTTTAAAGCAAGAGAAAATTAAGCTAGCAGTTTCAATTCACTCCAGCAATGCGTACCACAAACATCCAATAAATTCTTGATTTTAGAGATTATATATTTATTTGGAACCCATGGCTAAGTCCCGAAAATCAAACACGGGTGGAAAATATTTGTGGACAAAGAAATTTACAGCTATCATAAGAAAAACGTCGATGAAACAAAAACACACTGGTGATGTGTAGAAAGATCTTGCAACACTGTTAATCTGTCATTGCATTTTAAACAAAAATAAACTTTTAATATTTTTTTTTATTATTTCTGTTATTCCTTTTTAAAAAAATTATGATTACTACGTATGCTTTTTTCAAAATGTATGATAATTGCCATTAAAAACTTCAAAAAATTATCAGAGGTATGCAGTTATCCAGGGACGCATTTGTCTAGGGACGCAACAGTCATAGAACCGGGTTTGTTACATCCACTTACACGCAAATACTCTTGGGAGAGGTAAGAATCCTTCTACCCCCACCTATGGGTTGTATAGCAACAAAGAATGGCTCATATATAACCCTGATTGAAAGGGCTGTATAGAAAGGCAGTACGACGGTAGAAAGAAACGGCAGCCCACTTCGGGAAAATGTTTTGCCAATCAATCAATAGAAAGAGACATCACAAAATGTCTATAGAGACAGCAGAGACGACTGACCACGTCAGTTAAGAGAGCCTAGAAAACCACATGATATCACTATGTACATATACGACACCACAAGCCTATTCCTTTCGGCAAATATTACAAGTAAGACCCTCTCACTTTTCCCCCTTTTCTCACTGCTTGTTGTATTTGCATGTTATAATTTTTCTGTGTGAGAGAAATTAGTGACAAGTATGCATATAGCGGTCTATAAAATCTCTTTGAAATATTTGTCATGCCTTTCTAACAGCTATTCTATTCCGTCCGTGTATTAAGGTGTTACTATATGACAGCAAAATTAAACATAATCCTTTTAAACATATTGTGGCTGCTCATCTAAAAAGGGTTGAATTTGTATATGAACAATAACCAAACAAACACTAATAGTTCGAATAATTTCGGTACTTTTCTTATATCCGAGTCTGTCTATATTTCTGAGATGAGGTATTATGTACAGTATTTACATTAGTCAGACTATTGTCCTCATCTTTGTCGCCATATTTGTCACAACGTTTCGGCCGTTGTACGCTCCGGCCTTCTTCAGGTCGTTGGAATTTCGAACTGAACCCTTTATTTCGATCACTGGGGTAGACTGTTCTAGTTCCACGTGCCATGTTTGATGGGTGTCAGTTATCAGTTATCTCCTGCTAATTTTCCCTCTGAAAGTTCTCCACTGCCTTAACCGAGTATTGAACTCACACTCTTTGGGTCTGTCAATGGATCTAACCAACGCCTTTATCCACTGTGCCATGTGCCCTTGAGGACACATGGCACAGTTTTCTTATATCCCTGCAACATTTTTTTCTTTTTAAACCAATGAAATTTTACAGATTATTTTTATTTCTCCATTTCCAAAATTAAAAATTATTGTCCTAAACGACAACAAAAATTCTCCCCAAGTTCTAATAAATATTTCAGTAAATGCAACATTTTACTGAAGTGGATAAAAAAAAATTAAACACGAGCCGTAGAGTAATGGAGTGTATAGTGCGCATTTGGCTGATCTTGTTGTTCTTCCGCGGTGACAAAATCCACGTTCTAAATACATCTTATAGATGGGAATCTGATTACACTAACATTGGCGCTACACAATCTTTTAACTTTTTGTCTTTTCCTAAAAGGATATGATTTCTTTGCTTTCCCCAACAAAATAGCTGACATTGCGATTTTAATTGATCTCTTTGTTTCACTCGTTAATACTACTTTGAAATTCAGAAAAAATATACGTTTCTCTTCGTCGCTTTTTCCCTTTTATTATTGTTGTATCTATTCACTCATCTGTCCCCACTTTGAAATAATGCCCTTATAATAATTCCCACTTTACTAGAGGGTATCGATTACGGGTATCAATTTCTGCAATATTCGCAATCAAACGAATAAAATTAAACCGAATTATTTGCAAGGGAAATAACTTCCTATTTTTAAACGAAGTTATTTCCCTTAGATAATTAAGGGAAATAACTCTTCTTTGTATTCTGAATTGTTTTCCCGTTATTTTAAAACTTTTCTTAAAATTATGTAATTTTGTCCCCTATAGTGATTCACTAAGCGAAGCTTAGATGTGGTACAAGTCTGAAAGTATGGAGCATCCAGTGAGAATGAAACTCACTACTTTGTTGTAATTGATCTAGTGAGACAGGCTCGCTAACCATTACACCACGTCGAAATGCCCATGTTTGTCCACTTGTAGTGGATCTAAGAAGGATTCGTGAATATTTAAGATTGTGATGCTGCAAATAAAATATGTAATAACCACAAACGTAAATTAAAGAAATGGCCAAATGGTAACGATATTCAATTACGACAAAAAAATTAAAAATGTTTGAAACAACAGATTAAATTTTATATACACAATTTACAATTTCTTTGTTTGTAATGATGTGTGTAAAAAGTATATTTTAGAGAAAAAGTTCTTTGAGGTTTCAGAAATATTCAATGTCTAAAAAGTTGTCTGCCTTTGATTGAAAGGTTGAATTTAACTTGGACAAAAAATTTTTCTATGAAAGATATTAAGTGAAAAAGTTTGTTGTATGAATTTTTCCAATCTCTTATAAAGAAAGTTTGTTTCTTTGGCAGCAATTTTGACATATAATTCCCATGTGTATCTTTGCATGTGTAAGTCTCAAAATGCGACGAAAATTCGTTTGCTGTTTCTATTTATAGTTTTTTTAACAACAAAATAGGTTCCCAACGGCTTGGTAAATGCATGGGCGAATGTTGTATTTTTTATTTTTTAGCCAATAGGATTTCTTGAAACATTTAAATTAGGGATGAATTTGAGAAAGATTTTTTTTTGTCAGTGGAGCCTATTTTTGCACAAATTTTTGACTGTTTTGTTATGGAAATTTCTTGAAGCTTATTTTTATTTAACAACTAATGAAATTCAAGAATATGTTTGAAAATTGAAATGAGGGTTACTGATTAATTAATAAACTGATATTAGCAAAATACAAATGCGGCTATGCGATTTATTAAAACCGTAATATGTATTATTCGTTAATAAAAGTATTGAAATAAATATTTTTTTTACAAATTGATAAAATTATGAAGCTAAATGCTCTTTTTAATTTTGAAGTTAATTGCCAGTGCTTAAAAATCTCTATCCAAATCCTCACAATTCATCTTCTAAAATAGTTTCTACATTTTTTATTTTAGGTTTTCTAATTTATATTAGTGTATAATTAATTATTTTATATAACTGTTAAATTTTAAAATTAATATTAGAAATTTTATGTTGAGTAGATTTTTTTTTAATTTATTAAATATTTTTGTTCTGCAGCAAACATTTTCACTTATTTTATTGTGCTACTATCTGTAATAAATATAGTTGCAGATGGACCCAATGATTCAGATTGTTATTTGGAGACACTTACATAATGGCTGAAATACATTTTCTGTTAGGAACAGCAGTTGAATTGTTGGTAAAGATTTGTTGTGGGGGTTCTGGTGATGCATTGGCCTTAACTGAATGTAATTTTTTTATATGTATTTTTGCTGGATAGTTAAAAGGGCATCATCAGCCCACAGCAGGATTATAAAATTACAAACAAACTCGTATATGAGATACAAGGAAATAAGCATAGACAAAAATGATAAAATTCTTTATTATACATTTCAGAGAAATGATTGCATATTTTAAAGAACATACATGTATCCAGAAATGAAGAAGTATTGCTTATTTGGTGGTGGGAGCATGTTTTATTAGAGAATTGTTCAGGATACCTGCCTCCATTGGTGGCTGAAAATGAAGAAAGGGCTGATTTTTTTGTTACATTTGTTCTGATTCTTTATTGGAGTATTCTATAGATATTTAACTATTTTTTATAATCTAACTTTTTCTTTTTTTATTGTTAATTACTATTCTTATCTGTATTTTAAAGTATTTTTATTTCTTAACTTTTAATTTTTCTTTTATTATTAATTATTTTGACTCAGTGGGAGGGGGGTCAAATAAATACAAATTATTAATTATTTTGGTTCCAGACTACTATATAGTCTAGTAATAGGCTTGGGAGTTATTTAGTAATTTATTTGTTACTATAACTACCAATTTAAAGGGAAACATCTCTCTTCCCTGGAAATGTTCTCATAACATGAGCCTTCTTTTCTTTAATGACTATAAAATCCTGCATTATCTTGACGCAATTTGTAGTGTGTCACCACTGCTGCAAATTAGGGCGGGGTGATTACTACTATTATGAGTGTGGGTTTTTTGTTGTAGTAGTAAACAGAAAAAATATAACAAGTTACTGTAATGTTAACTATCCGACTCAAAATTACAGCAGAGGAATCTTTTGCATTAATGCTGAAAAGGAAATAATGAGGAAAGTTGTGCAACAGAAAATACAACAGGATATTGAATCAAGATAATATTCCCTTTTATGTGTTCGCAATAAATTTTTAATAAGTTTTCTGTGGTCTGTGTTAAATTGTGATATGTGACACAGTACATAGATGTTTTTTAGTATTGTGTATTTTTTTGTTTAACTTACTTAAATATAACAGTCCTGAATTTTTTGAGGGTTTTGTGAAGTTGGACAGCTTCACTTGTCATTTTTGCTATGTCAAGCAAAAGCGCATTATCACTTCCAAAAATGCTCTTTATATTCGAGACTTCATAGACGCCAGTACTAGTAGTAACGCCTTCCAATAATATCCCCACCAGTAATACTTGTTCAAGTAGTAATTGCCAAATAGTATAATGATCAGAAGAGAATCGTAATCTGTATAGTAGTAGAGTAGAGAGAGTGAACGTATAGTAATAGTGGATAGACAAGAAGAGTGAACAGTGACTGTATAGTCATCATGCTACTTCCTATTTAATCACTTCCTTTATGATTATGTGATGTACTTATTAACGGAATTGCCCATGTTGCTCACTGGTGATCTAGTTTCAAACCACAGTGTTGGCAATGACACTTACTCTTCTACAATAGAGGGTCAAACTGCATAACTGGCATTGAGATTCAGAGACTGGTTTTTCATGGTTTTTGTAGTAGTCAAACTTTTATACCAGTTGCTCCTGCCTTGTCTAAAGGCTAATGTAGCACTAATTCGTTTATCCCACAGCTATTGGCAGTAAAAGAAGAGAAAGGTTTTTCTATTCTATATGTCATACAGAAAAACATGTAACAACACAAGTCCTGGTAATTGCTGATATGAATAAAAAATTAAAAATAAGACATTCAATAAAGCCGTTAGAAATTAAAAATGAATAATTAATAATTAAATTATTAGTAATAAATATTAATAAATATTAATTGACATAAAATATTAATAAATATTATTAATTAAAATTATTAGTAATAATTGAATTATTAATAATAAGTATTAATAATATTAATTGACATAAAATATTAATAAATATTAGTAATTAAAATTATTATTAATAATTAAATTATTAGTAATAATTAAAAATTAAAAATAAGATATTCAATGAAGTTGTTAGAAATTACTTGAATAATTTCTTTCAAACTAATGTCTTTCAAAATAATTTGTAGGAAAAACTTTTTTTCATATTAACTGGGGCAAGAAATGACTTGTTAATTTTAGCATCTCTAAAATAAAACTTCTCTCTCTCAACCCTTTTTTGCCTTCCATCAGCATGGCTCATGCTAACCTCCAGAACAACTTATTGCACCTTATCAATCTAACTGGCATAAAGTGGAACAATTATGTTGAATCAATTGCTTGGTCTGAAGCTATGAATGTTGGTTCATTGTGTCATTTCTAAACAATTTTCTCACCAGAATCTATCTTGCACATTTATAAATCTACCATTTATCTTTTCACTGAATATTTCTGCTACATCTGGTCAAGTACTTCTGCCATATATCTAGAGACTCTTGACAAAATTCAACGAATTTGAAACATTATTGTTCTTGACCTGGCATCTCAGCTTCAGTCACTTTCCCATCGCTGTAATGTAGCTTCCCTGTGCCTTTTCTATAAATATTTTCATGATAACTGTTCTGATGAGCTTTCCTCTTTGGTACCTCGACATCACAAATTTAAGTGCAGTACTAGATTGGCAGATAGGTTTCTAACAATATTTTCTGAATTTAAATAATCATAAAAATCAAATCAATCAATCCAAAAAAAAAGCACACACAAGTGAATGTTGTAAAGTTCTCATCCCACCTTACATTCTAAAATCCGTTCATCTTGATTGGAATTAGAATTTTCCTGTGCATTTATAGTTGGTGAGTACATTATATATATTCACCGGCTATCCTTACTGTAACAACTTGAGTTAGCCAAGGTGATATAAATGCCCATATCACTAAACAGATCAGTACTGACCACCTGATGACGGCATGCATTAGCAGACAAGAAACCGGAAGTTGTAGCTGGTCATGTGTATGATAAATATAATATAAATTGTGTGCCAATTTAATATTCTCGATTTTCTACAAGGAAATATTTGGAATTTATTGACTGAGCAGCCAGTACTGATTTTGGTTAAAATTTATAAAACAATTATAAACAATTTTTCAGGAAAATATATCAGGTCAGGACCAATAACATTGCAGATTCTTCTCTGGATTGTATCAAGAATTTCTAAATATATAGCAGGACACACCAGACCAGATGTGGCAGCAATATTCAAAAGAAGGATGAATGTTGTCGTTTTTTTCCAGTATTTCCAGGGGTTTCTTTCCTAAGCTTTTATTTGAAGTAGTGTGGAATGTCAACATCTTCATTATGTAATTATTTTCTCTTTGAGTTTCATATGCTATCCATTTTAGTTGTTGCTGTTGTTGGTAGTCAAGTGAAGAGGTTTCTGTTACTTGGAACAGTTCTTTGTGTAATGAGAGCGAGAAAAAGAAATATTTATTCTCCCAATTATATTTCTCTTGTTATGGGCATTGTTATATCTGTGACATAACAACACCGTAGTTCAAAGACAGAACGGAACGGAATGGCTGAAAGGGAAAAGAATGACAAAAATGCTTTGTTCTCCAAGAGACTTTTATATACTATGACATACACATAACCATATATATATATATATATATATATTTATATATATATATATATATATATATATCCTCGGAGAGCCGAGTTCGAATTCCAGTCGAATCCATTACATTCACTTACGTGCTAATACCCTTGGGAAAGGTGTGAATCCTCTTCTTCTCCCTCCAACTATGGGTAAATAGCAGGACAGACTGGGCTCTATAGCCTTGGATGGCAACTGGTCTAGGAGAAGGACAACTCTGAATTCAAAACCTGCGGAGGGTTGTTTGGGGACCTTGTGGCATCCGTTGCACCAGGTCCCTGTATTCGTCCCTCCAAAAAGTGTGGATGGCCCTGCACAAAGCCTTCACCACTATAATCAAATCCTGTGCAGGTGTCGGGCTTTCAGTTTCTGGGACCTGATCTGTCTGACCCTCATATGTCAAGTTCGACGGGAGAGTCCATCACCATCATATATATATATATATATATATATATATATATATATATATATATATATATATATATATATACATGTCCCACATGGAGATCTATATATCACATATATCCAACAGCAAAACAAAGTATAAGAAAGAACAAAAGGAAAAGATCTTACATATAATTTGAAGATATTCCTGTCCAGGAGAAGCCATTTTTAAGACTCCAGATTTAAACAGGCCCGATTCATCTATGTCCCAAAGGGAAACAGAATCATGTGCTTGCAAGCTGGGGGGGGGGGCAGATTTAGCCTCAGCCTGGGCTTTTGGCCCAGGCTAGAAGAAAGCAACCTTCTCGATTAGTTTCTATTCACAAACTGAAAATCAACTCCCACTTTGGGTCACTGTATGAAGTGGTCGTCATGTGACCATGGGACGTATCTTCCACCAAAGGGAGATAACCACCTTCTGTATCCTTATGTTTGTTTATGATTCTGCATTGCCAATCCAAACTGTTCAAAGAAGGATGATCTTTGCCAAGAACCTCAGGCTTCATTCATTCAAAGCATTTGGGGGGCTCTAGTCCTGGTTGTCATGATAAACATAGTAACAAACCAATCACTATATAATGTTAAAGAAAATTATTTGTACCTTGTCATGTTTTAATGATATCTGCTGGCATTACAGCACAAGAAACTGATATTTGTGGAGAGTCAAGTGCATACAGAATTATTATTATAAGAAATATATTACACACACACACACACACATATTTGAAATGTCTTTCAACAAAAACAAAATAAATAGTTTACCAGGGTATGTCTAGAAGGTAACACTTTCAAGGCAAGTAAGTCTTTGCAATTAACTTGCTCAATCAACAGCAAAAGATTAAAATTAAAATCTTTATTTATCTTGTCTCTACTTGAAGTTGTGGAGTTATAGCCACAATGTAACCTCTGTGAAACTCAAGGTAGAAACAAGATAAGTGAACATTTAATTTTATTTATTACTTCCTTTTTGTCATTCCTTTTATTAATATTATCATTGCAGATACATTCATTTATATATAAATTTTTACATCTATATATATATATATATATATATATATATAATATAATATAATATAAAAGGCTCAAACACTAATATTCCATGGTTATCATTTATTACACTGGAATCATAATTACGATACAATTCATCAGACCTACAAATTTAAAAAGAAATTGGAAAATGTAACTCTGGGTATAAAAAAGCAAAATTTTAGTGAGAGTGTATGTGTACAACTGAGCACAAATAACAAATTCTACAAGCTATCAGCCCACATCAAGTGGCCCTAGCATGTCATACATTTCATAATACTGCATAGAGGGTACTTCAAGAGCAGCCCCTGTATCTGTAACATTTGCCACACCCTCTGATCAGTCACTGGAGATCTGCCAATCTGTTGTTTGTCTCTTCAATATTGTTTACGGATGAGACAACATTTGGAAGAGATGGAATAACAAATTTACACAACCAACATTTATGGACAGATCAGAATCTCCCTGGCATCAGTTTACGATTAATGTGTGGACTGGAATTGTCGGTGACTGACTGGTAGGCCCATATGTTCTCCCAGCATGTCATACAGGAGTTGTCTACAGGGACTGTGTTTCAAACACACTTCCATACCGGTTAGAGGATGTACCCTTGCTAATACAAAGACATGATAGAACTCCAGTATATTTTAGTTACATTGTTTGCAATGCACAGACTGACATCTACCATGAAAGATGGATAGGTAGGGGAGAAACCAGGTCCATGACCTGCATGTTCCCCTGACCTCAATACTTTGGATTTTTATCTGTGGGGCCACCTAAAAGAATTGCTTTATGCAGGAGATATTAATAATGCAGAGACACTTCATCAACATGTGATGGGGATCATGCTCAAACATTTGACACCATATGGGGGTATTTGAAAGGCTCCACAAGTCAATGATCGAATGGGTGCATGCACATGTAGAAGCACATTTTTAAAATTTGTTATGTGTTGCTATATTGAGGTACAACAATGGCCTTTTGGGCATATAGGTATATGGACATTTTACCTTGTTTTGAAGTCAGATACCTGGCCCCAAATTTTGCAAAAGTATTTTTGATACACCCTGTATATATATATATATATATATATATATATATATATATATATATTTAGTTGTGTAACTCTACCGAGTGAAGATAGCTCTGGCCGACACAAAATTAGTTGTGTTTCAATCCTGGCTTGAGGCATTCGGAAGTCTAGTCGCACTGAGGAGATGTGATACAGCGAAACAGTACTGTCTGTGAATGACATATATATATATATATATATATAGTGATAATATTAGTGGTCAATATATATATATATATATTCATATATATATATATATATATATAGTCTTAAAGTGTGCTATATTTAGGGGATAAAGTGCTCAATATCAGAGATAGAGGGTGTGTAAATATAAAAGTGAACATAGAAGTCAACACTTAGAGGCGACAGTCTGTTTCATGCTAGATGCAATCGAGTGGCCAGACGATTGCATCTAGCATGAAACAGATTGTCACCTCGAAGTGTTGACTTCTATGTTCACTTTTATATTTATATATATATATATATATATATATATATATATATATATATAAATTTCTGAGTGGATAGAATCCAGGTACAGTTCAATGTCCAGGACAGAGCAGGAATGTAATATAAAAGGCTCAAACACTAATATCATGGTTATAATTTATTACATTGGAATTGTAATCACGATCCACTTCATCAGACCTACAAATTCATAAAGAAATCGCAATGGAGAACTTGAAGAAGGGAATTAACAGGAGATAACTGATAACTGACATCCATTAGACATGGCACGTGGAACTAGAACATTCTACCCCAGTGAGAGAAATTAAGGGTTCAGTTTGACATTCCAACTACCTGAAGAAGGTCAAAGTGTACAACAGCCGAAACGATCTAATAAAAATGGTGACAAAGATGAGGACAATAGCCCGAATAATGTAAATAGTATATATATATATATATATATATATATATATATATAATATCAACTGTGCCCCAATGAAAAGTACATATATAAAAGAAAAATGAGAAATGTAAATAATAATCAATAGCTGGTACCCTCTGATGAGTGGATGGAGTTATTGCTGGAGGGTCAGTCTATGAAGTGCTAGAGTCAGGGTGCCAATCATCTAAGGGACAAACTTTACATTTGTATTAAGTATATATATATATATACACACACACACACACACACACACACACACACACATATATATATATATATATATATATATATATATATATATATATATATATATATATAAAGACAATATGTAGATAGACAGATATGAACAGACTGAGATAGATAGATAGATAGATAGAAAGAAAGAAAGAAAGAAAGAAACCTTGCTTTTTATCTATGTACATTTTTTTTTCATTATAATTTTTTTTCCTATACTTATTTATCTTTTTGCACAAGAAATATCTCAAGACACTTCCTAGGGATCATGTGACAACAAGTCTCTTCTAATCTCCAGGACTCTCCTCAGTACTCTTATCAACTACTAATCTTCTGTAGTCTGATTGGTCTTATTGCTACCTCTTATATGTAACCATTCCAGTTTCTGGAATTATTCCCTGTATTTGTATGATTAAGGATACAATTGCATTGCACAATTTTTATTGCCCTCAAACAAGGTCATCACATTTATCTGGTTTCTTAATTGTTTTCATTCTAATTCTGTGATTCTCTACTCTTGGGTACCAAATGCAAATGCTGTCTGGAATAGTCGCATCAGTAGGAATTTTTCAACTTGTAAAATAAGCATTTATTTATTGAAAATACCTTCTGTACTGTGATGAAAATAAACGATTATAAAAAGAATTTTGTGAAATCCACTATTTTCATATTCTTTGTGTTCCTCTAAATAATATTTGGAATGAGAAGTCAGAGAGCCGAGTTCAAGCCCCATTCAAATTCTTTGCATTCACTTCTACATGCAAATACCCTTGCGAAATGTACGACTCCATCTTTTCGCCCCCTTAGCTGTGGGTTAAATAGTAAAACTGGAAAATTCATTGTTAAATTAATTATTTTCAGACTCTCCTTCTTTTATGTGGCATGTCCCTTCAGGACTCATGCTGCCAGAGAAAATTCTTTTAGAAATAAAAACTGAATCAGTATCAAATAAGTTGGGTGTGAGGGATTGCAGGAAATAATCTATTCGTGTCAGCACTTGTATTTATTGAGCAAGATTCTAGAAAATGTTATCCTTTCCTTTTCATTTCTGAAAAAGAAAAATTGCATCAGTTATTCGTTCACTCCTATTTGTCAGACCACACAATATCTCCAAAAGTTCTCATTGAATTTCTGCTTGAATTTCTGTGATGAGGAGTTATCATTATTTACATTATTTACACACGGACTCAATAAAGATGACGACATTGTCCTCATCTTTATTGTTTCTACTACAGTGTAACCCGGATATAAGAGAAACCCGGATATAAGATAGATTTTCTCTGGTCCCAAATTAGAGCCTGTGTTAATAAAACAACTTAGACCAAACCCGGATATAAGAGACTTCTCTGGTCCCGATAACTCTCTTATATCCGGGTTTCACTGTACAACATTTCCACAGCTGGAAGTACCGGCCTTCCTCAGGTAATTGTCAATAGAGGTAAAACTTCAGAAAATTTCAAACTGAGCTCTTTATTAAATCTCATCTGCCCATGTCCAGGAATATCTTGTGTTGTTCATATTTAATACTGTTCAATTCCCAATGGATATCGATGAAGGAACCAAAAATCAACCTCATTAAATGTTAGTTTGTGTTTGTTACTGTTAATCGACAGGATATTCAAAATATAAAACCTGAAATTTACAGTTATCTCCCCTGCATTGTTAATGAAAGTATTTATTTATTTATTTATTTTCATTCTTTCTCGTGACTAATAGCAACGACAAAGATATGGACTCTGAGAGTGTTTTCCAGTCTACAATATTTTTGCCTGGTTCTGATTAGATAACATTCTGAATCTTAAATTCCCAATGTGTTTTTTCTTATATCTAAAAACGGCTTGTGGTTTGTATTTAGTCTAGAGCAGGGGTTCTTAACCTTTTGATGATTCCAGGCCCCCAATGAATTGTCCAGTACGGTCCCATACCCTCTTCACTTGACTGTCGAAATAATTATCACCAATCCTATTATTTGCCAGTATGTCTTCCAAATATTTCAATCGCTTGAATTTACTGTACTTTAGCTATGGATTGCTAGGAATAGAATATGAAAAAAAAAAACATAAGCATTGATAACTTTATTATATTTTTTTTTTACTGAAAGTAAAATAATGTTATAATTCAGTTTTATTACACTAGAAAAAGGAAGAGAACATAAATGTGCAATTTTTTTAGTATCTCGACTACATAAAACAGACTTTTACTAATCTAGTGAGATATTTGCTGTTGTTTTTGTCAAACACGCAACACAGAGGGGTAGGGGGAACTACTAGCACCCAGAAATCGAGTCCCATACCCCCAGCATTTGGTTCCCATACACCCAAGGGTTAAGAACCCCTGGTCTAGAGAACAGTCACTCGTCTAGAAATGCTTTCGTACTAACGCAGGTGTCTCCCAGGGCTATGTGGAATCGTCCATGTTATTTTAACACCCCTGCTGTGGGAACAATCTATTCTTTACACCCACGTAAAATTAAGCTTATCCAATGAAAACTTCATATTTCCGATCAGAGAATTCTTTTGGCTTACAGCTCGAAAATTCGAAAGCTCACGTGAAAATAAGTAAATTGCGCCAAAATTCTCTGAGCCGATTTTGATACCCGAGAACTTATAAAAGGAAGATTTTTGACTGACCAACGCAGTCAGCGGATCGAATACAGAGAGATGCCAGACAAAACTACACTACTCGAAACAATAACTTTCCCCCGCAAAAAGAACATCACTGACTCAACGACAACTGGCTCGAATAATCCTCTGTGACCAAGAAAGATTTTCGAACTTTAAACAAATTTTGCTTACGTAAAGTGAACAAGAAAATATTCACTACTAATTAAGTTGTTGGGGACGAGTAGAATGTGTTAAGTGATATCAGGAGGTTTTTAGGTTGTTAGATTGATGTGTTCTTTACATTCATCCTCAACAATATTAAAGTTCAAAAATATGAAACAAACAAGGCAAATATTAAACTGAAATAATACAAACATTTATATACAACTGAACAATATTTACAATGGTGTTTTTTATGTTGCCGAATGTTCAATATTAGAAGTAGTGTTAGATTGGTTTAAGACAACTGAAATTGCGTACCCTTAACTTGGTATATTTGTACCTAAGCTCATATTAGAAGTAAATTGTACTTGCGTAAAGTATCGTAAAGTTCTTTACTTATTTAGTAGTGAATGTTCTCTTCACTTTAGGTAAGCAAAGTTTGTTTTATGTTCGAAAGTTCTTTAACGTCTGACTGCGTTAGTCAAAGACGGGAATTCCTTGAGCGTTACATTTTGGCAATGTGTGAGCGGTCGAAATTGGTCGTTGTCTGCTCGGGTCTGCTCGGCTCGGGTCTGGTCTGGATTGCTCTGCTCCGGTCTGGATTTCCTCGGTGTGACACGGGTTTCCGGGTCTTTATACTGTCCCAATAGGCTCCAGGAAGAATGGCGCGTAACATGATCGTGCGCGTGGGAGCGATCTGATTGATCGAAACTGACCAATCAGCAAGCCGGATTTACGGTGATCGACCAATGGATGCAAGAAGAGTGCATTTCCAGCGGAGGGTAGACTGGCTGTCGTGGAAGATTCCACAAAGTAAATAAACTACGATCGAACTAAAACCTTAACTACAGTTAAGGGTACGCAACTTCAGTTGACTTAACCAAAAAACAGCACGTATATAATTGCATACACATTCATGTTGAACCTTAAATGAACAATTAATTTACCGAAAACTCAATCTAACATAACTTTGTAATATTACACGAATATATTGAAACACTAGAACAATCCGGATATTATAATACAAAACAACATTAAACACACCAACTTTTTGACAACACAAAACATTATTGTAAACATTGTTTAATTGTATATAAATGTGTGTATTATTTGAATTGAATTATTGCCTTGTTGTGTTTCATATTTTAAACATTTTTATTGTTGAGGATGAATGTCAAGAACACACCAGCCTAACAACCAAATCCTTCTGATAATTTCCAACACTCTAGTTAAAGAAACTTAATACATTCTACTCATCCCCAACAGTTCCATGCTTGGTCCTACTCTATTTTACATTTTCATTAATGACCTTCCCGATGATATCAGCTCCTAACTTGGTATCTACGCTGACGACACAACAATTTATTATTTACTCCTGTCTTGAAAGTAAGGCTTATCAGTATGTCAAGGCCAAAATGACAGCCGATGCCCAAAACAACCCCAAGTCCGTAGTTAACTGGAGTAAAACTTAGGTTATTAATTTTAATGCCTCCAAAACTTATCACCTCTCCATTAATCATCTGAGAGACCCCTCTTTACCTTCCATCAGCATAGCTGATGTTCCCCTCCGGGAAAGCAAAATTTTCCGCCTTATCGGGTTAACTTTCTCAGCTGACATGAGGTGAAAAGACTACATTGAATCCAGATCAGCTGCTAAGAAAGTCGTTTCACGATGTCGGTGTGTAGCATTATCACGGAACTATTTCCCTACGCATAACCAGTGTAACACCATGGCGTAGGGATACTATAAAAACATTCCGACTTACATGCTCAACAGCAGTGGGCCTAACATATGAACTCACTGTCTTGTTATTGTATATACCTTATTGTTAATAAAGGCTTATTAAGTTATCAGCGCCTCGTTTGTAATTAGCACGATAATATAACATCTTCAACTGTCGGAAGAGACAATTTTTCTTTCCAGAATCTATCTTAAGTCTACCATTCGTACATGCTTATAATATTGCCGCCACATATGGTCCGGCGTCCCTGCTATTTACCTTGAGCTGATAAGATCCAAAGAAGAATCTGCAATATTCTTAGTCCTGATCTGGCTGATCTGACCTAGTCACTTTCCCACCGCCATAAGGTTGCCTTTCTATGTCTTTTCTGTAAATACTTTCATGGTAATTTTTCAAATGAACTCTTCGCTATGGTACCTAGTGTTTTTCTTTTGTTTAAGCGTAACACTAGGCTGGTGTCGAGATCTCATCAATTTACACTTGAGCTGGCTAAAAGTAGTCGTAAATTCAATGCTAACAGTTTCTTTTCTCGTACTTCTCGCTTGTAGTACTCCTCTTCTGGTCCATTCTTTCCAGTCAACTATAATCTGTAAAAGTTTTAATGTGTAGCGGACCGTGGTGTGAAGGTGGAGATGTGAAGAGATATCAGAAGGTTAAACTTTCCTGCTGGACGGTTCAGCTACATAGGAATGTTGGACTTTATTGAAATCCAAAGAAGACAAAGAAAACAAACAAGACCGATATACATGGGTAAACAAATATATTTTATGGGTAAACAAATATATTAATACACGAAGACATGAAAAGTTACAAGTGTTTGTATGGAGAAGTTATGTGTGTGTGTTGTGTTGAGTGTCCGTACGTACGTGTATTGTTCTTAGCGTGTTCCTAGAATATGGGAAACGCTGTATCTGTGAGATGTCACATAATGGCCTAAGTGAAAAAGAGAAAGTTTTACCTCGCCTCCGCGCGAGGTTGCGGCCCAAGGCCTGAGTCGAAAAAGGGAGAGAGAGAGAAAGGTCAGCCAGTATTTATAGTCAGGGGAGAGAGACCCCTGTTGAAGGATTAAGGAAATGAGGAGGAGCTAACTCCGATAAATGCAATGTCAAGCGCTCTCTACTGTTTACTCTTTTCTCTTCCCACTCCTTAGTAATGTTTCTGTTCCTAATTCTTCCAGATCCTGTAAACCCTTGTGTTTTAGTGGCATTACTGCATTGCTTGGGATGATTCCGATTTAAACAAAAAAAATGAAGAACACTTGTTTGATTTGTCATATCCAATCTCTTCTTTATGAATTTCTGTCTCCATCCAACTGTAGTGGAAAGTTTGGTGGTTACCATTTATTTAATGGTGTTGACGGCCCAAATCAATCCATACAATTTTTTACGCTATGAATATGTTAAGCAAAATGCAGAAAAACAACAAGAGAAAACAACAAGAAACATTTGTGATAAAAGACAAAAGGCAAATATTTGAATAACAAGTTATTTTCAATATATTTTTATAATGAAAATATTTTTTAAAAATGTAGTGGATTGTTTTAGGTGAAATCTTGTTAGTTTAATTTATGTTGAACTCAAGTTTAGTGAAAGAGGGGTTATTGGCCCTCGTTCGATGGTGTTCCTTCGGAGGATTGGCGCGATTGCGTCTCGATTAAGGAACGAGCCTCGCGAAACGGAGTGTCTCTTGCAGCGTGTCTCACTGGCAACGGTTCTAGGTAATGCTTTCTCCATCATAGCGGCTGGCAGAGGATAGAAAAAATTGTTTATAGTTACGTTGTTCTGGAATTGTCATCATTGGTCGACTGAACTTGCTTTGTTTCAATGACTTTTGTTTTGTTAATATTAATTACTTTATACCCATTATTATTAAAAAAAAATCGGCTTCCAAAAATTTTGTTAAATGTGTTCTGATTTGAAAGGATGTTTGTTAGAATCGGTTATTCAAGATTCTGTAAATAATTGCAAGAGAAAAAATTACCTTTAAGAATTTACTATTCATGTAAGTAGTAAATGTTTGTAAAGTTGAATGCAATTTTTTGATCAAAGGAGTTATCTACCTTTGATTGTTTTGTGTAATACAATGTTCACAAATGCTGAGAAATAAAGTTGATTTGTTAGCAGGAATTTGTTTAACTTCTGCATAAGGAATTTGGTGAGTGAGTGTGAATAGAATTCACTGGTGAGTTTTGGTGAGTGAATAAGAATATCGTAAGTTTTTATAATGTTCGTATGAACGAAGAAACTTAAGATTGTGTGACGTGAAGTTTAGTTGCAATTCGTTTGATGTCACGATGCTCACTGGCGATTGTGAATGAGTTTCTGTTTTTATTTGCTTCGGGTGGCTCACAGAGACTTGGCACGAACTTGGATTTCAGTCACGAGCTGTAAAAATTAGTTAAGCGTGAGTGGATAGTCACGCCTACTTGTATATTTTTTAACCAATGAGGGATCGGGATTTTTTTTTTTTAAGTGTATGAAGTTGAAAGTGTTCTCTGATCCACTTTTTTTGCACAGATTTGACAAAACTATTTTTCGGTATTGGAATAATGTAGAATTTGGGTTCTTTTTTTGCTGGTACGTTTGTTAAACTTCAGCCATTTTTTTTTATTATGAATTGCACGTTTAAAAGTTGGATTGTAATTTAAATCATATAAGATTAAAAATGGGCCCGGAATTTCAAGAACGGGAACAATTTAAGCAACCTTTAGAATCTCGAGAGTTGGATTGTAAGTTAAATCATACAAAATCCAAAATGATCCGTGAGTTTCAAGAACGGGAACAATTTAAGCAACCTTTAGAATCTCGAGAGTTGGATTGTAAGTTAAATCATACAAAATCCAAAATGATCCGTGAGTTTCAAGAACGGGAACAATTTAAGCAACCTTTAGAATCTCGAGAGTTGGATTGTAAGTTAAATCATACAAAATCCAAAATGATCCGTGAGTTTCAAGAACGGGAACAATTTAAGCAACCTTTAGAATCTCGAGAGTTGGATTGTAAGTTAAATCATACAAAATCCAAAATGATCCGTGAGTTTCAAGAACGGGAACAATTTAAGCAACCTTTAGAATCTCGAGAGTTGGATTGTAAGTTAAATCATACAAAATCCAAAATGATCCGTGAGTTTCAAGAACGGGAACAATTTAAGCAACCTTTAGAATCTCGAGAGTTGGATTGTAAGTTAAATCATACAAAATCCAAAATGATCCGTGAGTTTCAAGAACGGGAACAATTTAAGCAACCTTTAGAATCTCGAGAGTTGGATTGTAAGTTAAATCATACAAAATCCAAAATGATCCGTGAGTTTCAAGAACGGGAACAATTTAAGCAACCTTTAGAATCTCGAGAGTTGGATTGTAAGTTAAATCATACAAAATCCAAAATGATCCGTGAGTTTCAAGAACGGGAACAATTTAAGCAACCTTTAGAATCTCGAGAGTTGGATTGTAAGTTAAATCATACAAAATCCAAAATGATCCGTGAGTTTCAAGAACGGGAACAATTTAAGCAACCTTTAGAATCTCGAGAGTTGGATTGTAAGTTAAATCATACAAAATCCAAAATGATCCGTGAGTTTCAAGAACGGGAACAATTTAAGCAACCTTTAGAATCTCGAGAGTTGGATTGTAAGTTAAATCATACAAAATCCAAAATGATCCGTGAGTTTCAAGAACGGGAACAATTTAAGCAACCTTTAGAATCTCGAGAGTTGGATTGTAAGTTAAATCATACAAAATCCAAAATGATCCGTGAGTTTCAAGAACGGGAACAATTTAAGCAACCTTTAGAATCTCGAGAGTTGGATTGTAAGTTAAATCATACAAAATCCAAAATGATCCGTGAGTTTCAAGAACGGGAACAATTTAAGCAACCTTTAGAATCTCGAGAGTTGGATTGTAAGTTAAATCATACAAAATCCAAAATGATCCGTGAGTTTCAAGAACGGGAACAATTTAAGCAACCTTTAGAATCTCGAGAGTTGGATTGTAAGTTAAATCATACAAAATCCAAAATGATCCGTGAGTTTCAAGAACGGGAACAATTTAAGCAACCTTTAGAATCTCGAGAGTTGGATTGTAAGTTAAATCATACAAAATCCAAAATGATCCGTGAGTTTCAAGAACGGGAACAATTTAAGCAACCTTTAGAAACCATTCCCCCGACACTCAATATAATAATGCAAAATGTAAGAAAGAAAGAAAAGAAAGAGAATAGTTGAAAGAGGAATAGTTGCAAAAATGGCATTTTCCAAGACTTTATAGAAAGACAACATGTTAACAAAGTTTAGAAATGTCTTAGATGACTTCTCTCCGACCATAAAAAACAAAAACTAGTGAATACTACGATAGTTTGTTATTACCCGTAGATCCAACACGTTATGTTGCAAGAGTCCGTTTTTTACCTATGTGTCAGACAAGCATCTTCTCTTCGTGGCAACTACCCTAAAACTTGTTCTGTACAGTGTGGACTTTACCGACTGACCGCTAAGGACCACATGACCGGTCAATCGCGGTGTATACTAATTAGGGGAGAGGAAGGAAAGTTAACTTCCTGTGTGAATATTTGAAGAAAATATCAAGACACTTAGCAAGTAATCATACTTGACAGGAAATAAAACATACACAAATAACAGGAAAACCATGGTAAATTGTATGTTAATTTCATACAATTTATTTATATTTTCTGTTTGTATAATTTTCAGGTTACGATTGTTTTATGGTACATGTGATAAAAGGGAGAAATTACTCCGTGTTATTACACACCATATCACAGAGAGAAGTCGGGCGCGTGTTGTTCGTACCAAGGTTCATTTTGAAGAAATTGAATTTAACGTCTTTTAGTGGGATGTACGTATTTCCCGCAGGAACAGTTTTTCTTGCATGCTGGGAGTATTTTAAGTATTTTTTATTTTTTATTCAACTTATTTTAAAAAGAGTTTTAAATATTATTTTACTTTATTTATAATATTCATTATTATTATATATTTTATTTTTGTTTATTTCTAATAATAATACTAATAATAATACATATCTCATACAAAGATAAGTGAACTAGCCATCATAGACAATATCGAAAAAGTGAATAAATCCAGGGCTCAATGTATAACGGTGAAAAAAAATTCCGTCCATACAATTAGCATGTTAAATAAATAGGTTAAAAAATAAATGTGGAAATATAATTAATTATTCGCCATTTATCATTAAATCACACTACTTACAAATTCAAAATCATTCCCTATATGCTTGTAGAGGACCGTGCGGGGTGTGAAATGTGTGAATGTGTGGAGGTATCTCTGGGTTAAGATTTCCTGCTGGCCGGTCCAGCTACATGAGAATGTTGGACTTTAATGGAGTCCAAAGAAGATAAAGAAACAAACAAGACCGATATACACGTATGCAACAAATATATATTAATAACAAATTACAATGACATGAAGACGTGAAAGGTTACAGAGTGTTTTGTATGGAGAAGTTATGTGTGTGTGTGTGTGTGTGTGTGTGTGTGTGTGTGTGTGTGTGTGTGTGTGTGTGTGTGTGTGTGTTGAGTGTCCGTACGTACGCGTATTGTCCTTAGCGTGTTCCCAGAATATGGGAAACGCTGTATCTGTGAGATGTCACATATTGGCCTAAGTGGAAAAAGAACGATTTTACCTCGTCTCCGTGCGAGGTAGCGGCCCAAGGCCTGGGTCAAAAGAGAGAGAGAGAGAGAGAGAGAAGGGTCAGCCAGTATTTATAGTCAGGGGAGAGAGACCCCTGTTGAAGGATTAAGGAAACTGAGGATGAGCTAACTGCGACATTCTTATCTGTTTTAATTTAGGGAGATGAACCTCTAGTAAAGCATGCTTGAATGGCCACAACTCCAACAGAACTACACCTCATCACAAAACAAAGTTTTCTTTCCTGTTTTTTTAACCAATGAAAACAAATCCAATTTCCTAATTTTCAGAGCTTAGTTGAGTTCATTAATTCACACAAAAAGGGGGGAAAAACAACACGATGAGATCATTAAAACAAAGGAACCGGAGCTCTTTCAAAAAAGGAAAAAAAAGTTTTGTTTTCGTTCTTGTTATATCCTGAGCGACGAGGTGAACTTGTGGGGTCACTGATATTGTCGTGTCCACTTAAATATCAAATACAATATTTATAAACCAGTCACACTCAAGAAAATACTTACCTCTTAAAACACACTAATAAAATCATAGAATACAAATCAGAAAGTTTGTTGTATTAGTCATTATGATTTAGGTAGATACCGCCAAGATATCGCGTGGACATAGTAGAAGACATACCATTGTTGGGGATTAGTGAATGTATTTGTTAAATCAGAAGGAAATCTTTTTTGTTGGCGTGATCGTTAACATTCATCCTCAACAATAAACATAAATTTAGAACAGGTCATGCAAAACAACGTTAAAACAAAGGCAAGTAGAATGCATAACAATAGTGATTTTATATACAATTTAAAATATATACAGATGTGTTAAGACTTGATAAATGGTTAAGTGTTGATGTATTAAAATTCGTATGTTGTTACTAAGTATGTTTGAAAGCTTAAAGTGTTAATAAGATTTGTTCAAAGAATTAAACAGTTTGTAGTTTTACGTAAGTGTTTATGTATAATTCTTTTTTGTCATACGAAGTTGCATACCTTTAGTTGTTATTTGAATTAAATATTGTGAGTTATTATTACTTATTTTGTAGTGAAAAAATGTCACTTTTTAAGTATAATAAATGAAGTTTGTAAAGTTTTGTTCGATAGAGAGAGAAAGATTATGCCAATGTGTTGCTGAGTCAGAGTTTGATTTGCGCGGGAAAATCAAGCTTTAGGATTGCGTGGATTTGGTTGGCGTCTCTCTGAATGTTGAAGTCTGACTAATTAAGTAGTTTGAATTTCTTCTTTTTATAGTTTTTGAGAAAGAAAAATAGGCTCAAAAGATTTGAGCGCCAAAGTGATTTTTCACGTGCATTCTCAGTTTTTTTAGGCTGTTAACCAATGAGAAGCTGAGTTGTCGAAATTAGTGTTTTGATTGGATAACAGGTGTGTATGTGGGTGTAAGAATGGTTTTTTCTGCAAGTAGGGGTGAAGGATGATTCTACACCATGTGGATTTTTAGGGCCAAGTTGGAAGAAATAAATAATTTAATTCTGGAGCCGATTTTGTTACGAAAAAGTGTATAAAAACATACGAAATCCGTCCGCAAACAGGATACTCACAGCTGTCACCAAGTTCCACACCACTCTCGCTTATGATCATCACGACCTCATGCTAAAAGCGACAGCGTTGACAAACTTCAGACTACGGCAACACCGCCAACAGTAAGAAACAATTTCTATCTCTGGTATCCTCTTTACGATGAACCACACACACACACGTGTTGACTTTTTCATACAAACACACATATAACAACATTTTATTGTTTCTCACATACGTGTAGCGGACCGTACGGGGTGAAGATGTGAAGAGATATCAGAAGGTTAAACTTTCCTGCTGGCGGGTCCGGCTACATGAGAATGTCGGACCTTAATTAAGTCCAAAGAAGACAAAGAAAACAAACAAGACCGATATATATGGGTAAACAAATGTATATTAATAACGAATTACACAAAGACATGAACAGTTACATAGAGTTTGTATGGAGAAATTATGTGCGTGTGTTGTAAGTGTTCGTACGTACGTGTATTGTTCTTAGCGCGTTCTCAGAATTTGGGAAACGCTGTATATGTGAGAAGTCACATATTGGTGTAAGTGGAAAAAGAAAGATTTTACCTCGACTCCACGTGAGGTAGCGGCCCAAGGCCTAAGTCGAAAAAGAGAGAGAGAGAGAGAGAAGGGTCAGCCAGTATTTATAGCCAGGGGAGAGAGACCCCCGTTGAAGGATTAAAGAACTGAGGAGGAGCTAACTGCGACATACGTACACAAAAACAATTTATATTTTATTTCAGAACTTTAGCAAGCCAAACAAAAAAGACATTACTTTCCAATCTATCACTAACCGCTTGTATTCTTGTCGTTATGTTAAAATAAATTAATGTTTATTTGTTGAAACTACGTTGTATTTTCTACTGAATTTTATTCTTTCAATGAAAATCGTGTGATTATTCTAAACGGCCGAATTACGAGCAACCCCGCAACAATATGTTATTGTATCGGATCCCGAGTAGAAGGATTCCGACATTATCATACGGGCAGGTATAGCCTCATGTTCACAGGGATAAAAACATAAACAGAAATAACGCTAAAAGCATGTTAAATTGTAAATTAAAATCATACAATCTTATTTACTTTTGTGTACTTTTGTGTGTGTGTGTGTGTGTGTGTGTGTGTGTGTGTGTGTGTGTGTGTGTGTGTGTGTGTGTGTTATAGTTACAAGTGTATACGACTGCATGTGATAAAAGGAAAAGTCACTATTTACATTATTCGGACTATTGTCCTCATCTTTGTTGCCATATTTATCACAATGTTTCGGCCTTCTTGAGTTGATTTGGAATGTCAAACTGAACCCTTTATTTCGCTCGCTGGGGTACACTGTTCTAGTTCCACGTGCCATGTCTAATGGATGTTAGTTATCAGTTATCTCCTGTTAATTCGCCTCTCCAAGTTCTCCACTGCCTCAACCTGGTATTGAACTCACACTCTATGGATCCTGTCACTGAATCTAACTAACGCCTTTATCCACTGTGCCATGAGGACATCTGTGTATGAATTTCTGGGTATTATAAACCTAATGTCTTCAGCAACCTTTTTACTAGTGCTCATATTACAATTTTTGCTGTTATCATTGCACGCATGTCACAGCACCGTCAAAGCTTCCCATTGTAGTATCAAATATCTTTGTTTATCCATGCTTCTTCATGGTGAATAGTAATGATTTACGAGAGTACTTAATGATGTCGATTTCGTTTGGTTTTATTATTATTTAATCCTGAGCTAAGTTGATGGCCTTATCTAACATGCGTTCTGTTATGGATGGGTAAAATTCTTTTACGTCTAATTGTAGGAATTGGCAATTTTGTTTGTTATTTATGCTGTGGAACCAGTCAATAGTTGCTTTTGTGTTTTTCCACTGGTTTACTCCTAACTTCTTCCTAAGTTCAGAATTAATTATTTCTAGTATTGTTTTACTTATTTTACCTAGTTTGCTTTTGGCTCGGTTTATGACCTTGCATGCAGGGTTGGTTTTGAAATTTTCTTTGTGGTCTTTTAGCGTGATAAAGGCTTGCGCCTTGATGATGCAACTTATTCGGTCATCTAGGTCTAATTTTTGGGCGATTGCTTTAGCTTCTTTATTGATATCGTGTTCTATTGTTTTAGGTGCCTTTTTGTATGTTTTGGTTATGTTGTTCTTGAGTAATTTATTGTGCGTAGGAGGGCTTAGTTTGTATAAATTTCTTGTTTTGTCAGCTACGATAAATACATTTGCTGAATTGTTTATTTTAGTTATATCTTCTTTTAGTTTTTTTTTTTTAAATGCATCTTGTTTTTTATGGAATTTTATGTTTCTAACTAGGTCAGTTAAGTCTTTCTCGAAGTCATCTAATTCTTTTTGTTGCGGGTGGGGGGCATTTTTCCTTGAGTATATTTTTATTGTGAAGGTCCTGGTTTAAAAAGTGGGCTTTCCATCTCATTCTTTTTATGAAACTTTCTGTTTTTTTTTCAATTAATTTTAGCTTATATATGGAAGTGGGGGTGGACATGTTTTTAGGGCGTAGTCGTGGCTAAATTTTTCTATGTCCATACTGTGTTATAAATGTAGCGAAAGTGCTCTACTGATTATCAAGAGCTGAATATGAAGAAATATAGTCTTAAGATGTGCTATATTTATAGGATAAAGAGCTCAATATCAGAGGTAGAGCGTGTGTAAATAAACAAATAAACGACTTCTGCTTAAATAACCGCCAAAATAGACTACCCACAATGCACCACTGACCCGAGAAAAATAACGGCACCCGTAGCCTGACGATTGCATGTAGCATGAAACAGACTGTCGCATCTAAGTGTTGACTTCTATGTTCACTTTTATATTTACACACGCTCTATCTCTGATATTGAGCACTTTATCCCATAAATATAGCAAATTTAAAGACTATATTTCTTCATATATATATATATGTATATATTTTGAGACTATATTTCTTCATATATATATATATTTCTTCATATATATATATATATAAGTATATATATATATATAAGTATATATATATAAGTATATATATATATATAAGTATATATATATAAGTATATATATATAAGTATATATATATATATATAAGTACATATATAAGTATATATATATAAGTATATATATATAAGTATATATATATATAAGTATATATATATAAGTATATATATATATAAGTATATATATATAATATCAATATATATATAAGTATATATATATAATATCAATATATATATAAGTATATATATATAATATCAATATATATATAAGTATATATATATATATATATATATAATATCAATATATATAAGTATATATATATATAATATCAATATATATATATATAATATCAATATATATATATAATATCAATATATATATATATATATAATATCGATATATATATATATAATATCAATATATATATATATATATATAATATCAATATATATATATATAATATCAATATATATATATAATATCAATATATATATATATATATTATCAATATATATATATATATATAATATCAATATATATAAATATATATATAATATAAATATATATATATATATATATAATATCAATATATATATATATAATATCAATATATATATATATAATATCAATATATATATATATAATATCAATATATATATATATATATAATATCAATATATATATATATCAATACATACATATATATATATATATATATATATATATATATATATATATATATATATATATATATATATAGCAATATAACTCAATGTCCATGACAGAGTATGAATATAATATAAAAGGCTCAAACACTAATATTCCATGCTTATAATTTATTACATTGGAATCGTATAGTAAGAATATAATATAAAAGGCACAAACACTAATATTAGATATCCCAACACTCAGCTTACAGCCGATGAAATTCTTAACTAAACACTAAAAAATGCATATATTCAACTCGCCGTGTTATTTCATTCAATATCTCCATAAAAACACAATGCATACCAAATAAAAGCTTATTTCATGAACTTTGTTTCTATCTTATTTAATTTTATGTGTACTACAGTGTGCGAGGAACATTACAGTTTGAAAATAGACATTTTGGTGATTTCGCAAAATTTGGGCCATTTTTTTCACTGACGGCAGTTTAGACTTCCTCAAATTTGGTAATATGCGCACTCCGCAGGGTTACTTCAATTTTGGTCACACATTAGTTTGAAAGTAAACATTCTAAGCTTCATTTTCATATATTTTATATTTTTTAAATTTTAATAAAATGTTTGTAAAAAATTCAAATGAAAAGTTAGATAATAAAATTTAAATGCTTTTTGTAAAACTGAAAAAACAGAAAATATATCATTAAAACGTTCATTTAATAATCTATGGAAGTAAATCAAAATCAAATATGAAATTATAGCTCCATTTTGCGCGTGTGCGATTATGTGTAACCATGTGCGACTCGCTCGGCCATCGTTTCAACTCCACGCGAGACTCAATACACAACATCAACACGGACACAAAAGAATCGACCAGCATGTTTTCTATGGACGAAATTTTCAAGGAAATTGCTAAGAATTTGTTTTAAATATTAATTTTCTATGATATGTAAAATGTAAATGGGATTTAAAAACCGTTTTCGTCATAAAACATCTGAAATAAAAATCGAAGGACTAATTGATCGAAAAATGTTCATATTCAAAGAATGAGATAAAAAAACATTCTACAAAAAATTCTAGTATGTCATTTATGTTTTTGCAGTATTCTCACAATAATTATCAGCATTTCAGTTACCAAGTAACATTTTGTTTAAAGTTACCCCTTCAAACAATTTTTTACTTTTTAAATTATCTAATGAATGGATTTTAGCTACGATTTATTACTATCTAGATACAAATTTATGATTTAATATTCATTTTCCTAATTTATTATTATTTCTTAGTAATGTTTATTTCATACGGATTATTAGTAAACATTAGTGGGTATTGCTTGGCGTGTGTTAAGCTTCACTCTCTCTACAGTCCAGAAATTGTATATGTTGAGTCAGGATTGTACTTGTTCAGCATCTGCTCCATATACATTCTAATCTGTTGATTTTATGTCATTTTAACCTTGGTAAATGGAAAGAGCACTCCCAGAAATGTCTAGATATGAAATTTGGTGTTTCTAGTGTAAGAAGTATTCATTTTATGACACAATTCAAGCAAGTCTAAAATCGGCCTTTTAAATACCCTATGACAAAAGGTTAAAAAGCAATTTTTTCCATTTTGAAGTGGAATAATCCAGAATATCTCCATTCTATCACTCCCCCAAAAATTAGGCATGTTACTGGTATAGTCATAATGTGATATTTGAAATTTGGGCTGAATGTGGGTCTTATTCCCAGTTTTATGAAATGTCAAACCTCAGGTTATGAGTTGCTTGCACGTCGTTGCAGAAGTTTTGATTTATAGAATTTGCATATTCAGACTGAATTTATTTAAGAAATATGCAGTGATACTATCTGTAATTTTATTATTTATTTCTTTGTTATGTAACTAACAAGCTAGTATAATTCTAACTGTTGTTCTTAATTGCTTTTTAAAATATAGGCGTCCAAATATGGTATTTTGTCCCAATTCATAATAGACAAAAAAATGACTTAGTCGAGCACATGTGTAAAAATAAAAATAAATCTGCCAAAATTAAACGGTTTGAGATATTTTGATGAAATAAAAACTGCTAAGTTTCTTTAATCAGGTAGATTAAGAAGATGCAATCAGATAACACCTAGTACCTGTTTGAAATTTTTATCTGTGATACCTACTAATATTCCATGGTTATAATTTATTACATTGGAATTCCGATTTCTTTTTGAATTTGTAGGTCTGATGAATTGGATAGTGATTATGATTCCAATGTAATAAATTATAACCATGGAATATTAGTGTTTGAGCCTTATATATATATCTGATATTGAGCACTTTATCCCATAAATATAGCACACTTTAAGACTATATTTCTTCATATATATATATATATATATATATATATATATATATATATATATATATATATATGAGTGGACATTGAAGTATGAAACACACTATAATTTTGTATTACGGCGGCAATCCCACTTTTATACAAGTTTCATTAAAAACAACTGACAAGGTACTGCAGTTAAGCTCCGGCCTAAATTTGACATATATATGTGTTTGTGTGTGTGTGTCTGTGTGTGTGTATGTGTGTCTGTGTGTGTGTATGTGTGTGTGTGTGTGTCTATTATAAAAATTTTATTTTTATTATTTTATAATGTTAGCATTGTATAAATGTAAAATCGTTTAGGTTGTTTTTTTAAGACACTATCTTCAGAGAGAAGATATGACGGTTAGACGGCTTGTGCTAAAAATTGCTATAAATGTCTATATTTTCGGCTCAGCTGCCAAAACACGCTAAAGTTTTTGAAGGATCCATTTCTTGAAAAAAAATTTTTTCGTGAAATTTGACCATTGAGAGATCTCAAGCGCTAGTAACATCCCGAATAGTGTGGCAGTGACGAGCCTAAATTTTTATATAGAGTTCAGATCAGTACTTACGAGGAGAAGACGGGTCGTCAACATCGAAGAAGGCATTTGACATCGAGAAGAGAACATCAAGGAAGGTACCAGTTACCAGCCAGTCAGCCGCGGAGAGACCAAACGTTCAAGTGAAAATTCTCCTGTGGTTGGACAGCCTAGAACGAAAGGATTTCTAAGAAATTTTCCCAAGCACGCACTGTGAAGTTAAAAGGGAGTTTTTTAAAAAAAAATTACTGTTTGTCCCAGAGACATTTGTGGGGCAGGTAAAAGTAGGTATTTTTGTTTTTCTCAAAGGCTATTGTACCTTTGTTTTTTACTGCCTTCTTGTATTTTCTCTTTTTGCCATTTTCAAAAATTCTTGAATTTTTTTCCATTTTTTGTTTCCTAATCTTTTATCTGAAATTGTTTCCTGCTTTAATAAGCACACAAAAGAAAATATTTGTGTAAACTTTATTTGTAGCTTTCGTAATTGTTAAACAAATGTGTTATTCATTTTGAAATTTTATGTACTCGTTGTCTTTTTTTTATAATTTTGCGCTTATTATATTTTATTATCCCTACCAAATCCAAGTTCTTGTGCCAGACACAAAAACTTACTCGCGTCTCTCAAAAGAACGTGTATTAAAAAAAAAAACTAGATGATTGTACATTTACACAATCAGACCAGAAATGGAGTATCGTAGCCATTTCGGAGGTGGAGAATCCCAGTTCACGCTTTCCTATCTTTCTAAAGTTCAAAAGCGTCTACGCTGTCTTGTAAATGATGAATTATTTTCACCCTAGAACCCCGAACGGACGAACTCGTTTTTGGCCCTACTGATGGACAACCTTCGTTATATAAATAGTCCGATTAGATTTTTTAAGAGTCCCTTTGATTGGTCCTTCAATCAAAGTAATTTCTTTTCAAGCTATAGCAAGTTATTCTTATTTTGTTGATTGTATTATAGAATCATCCATATTTTCTACTCCCCCCGTAAAAAAGTACACTCTTCCATCAGAATCAGTTTTAACCAATCAACACCTCACATTGCAAATCTCGACTTTTTATTGGTCGAGACGACACCAAAATGTGTATCAATTGTCAAAAATCTATTTACCGCCAAGCTCACTGGGGCCTACATTGGTTTCCCAAAACAAATAAAAGGACAAATTTCAGTCCAATTCACCAGTCAGTCACTTAGCTTCAGAGAGATGCGACACGAATCCATACGTGTCACTATTTTGAGTTAAGAAACTTTTCGCGCGTCAACTGCTGACTCAACCACCAACATCATTCTCTCTCTAAATCCATTACAACTTTTAAAAGGTGTTCATTCACACTACTAAATAGAAATTGTAATTTCAACAAAAGACAGTCCAAGCTAAACAACTCTGGAAGAATAAGAAAATCGCATCCTACTTTATTCTCGCATATTTACTACCTAATTCACCGTTTTGATAAATTTTCCTTTCTTATTCTATTTGAAAATTTCTTCAACAATTGAACATTCCTAAACTGTAATTCATTAAGATACTTAATTCACACTCCGTCAACTTTCATATAACCAAAACACAAGCTTTTTCAAATTGTATTAATTGTATATAAATGTTCGATATTTTCTAATTGAATTCGCGACTACCGTTGTTTCTTTGTTCAATTTTGCCTTGAGATTTATTCAACTTGTACGCCTATGCTTAATATTGTTGTGATTAATATGAAGAACATGCTTTCACACTTATCATCTTAAACAAAAAACCTTCTGATTACAAATTGATTTCATAGCAATCCCAACAGTATCCTTTGAAGTCTGCATTAGAAACTTTTAGTCCGAAATAACCTTTCCTCTTTTTTTAAGCTCTGAAATAACTGTTTATTAGATTTGAGTTTGAATTTGGAATTGCTTCAAGTTACTACTGTCCACCCACGATTAGCGGCAGATGGTCGTTCTACTCTTTGTTTCTTCTATTCACACAGATCTATGCAAATCTCAGGTATGACATCGATTATAAAATGTCACGACTACTTTGTAGTTGAAGAAAGGCGACGTTTGACCATTATAAACTCGTTAAAAACAACTCCACATGTGATATTGCACGTCTAAAAACGAATCAAACACAAATACATACACAGACAGAACCTTTGTCTTTCACTACAAAGATATTTTTACATTTTTAATTGAAAAATATTCCCAAAACTATAGCATTTATTTTTTGATTCGTTACTTGTGCTATATATATATATATATATATATATATATATATATAATAAATGCGAAAATGTCTGTGTGTCACACTTTTTCAATTAAAGGGACACAACTCTTTAATTTTCAATATCTCCTTTATCTATACTACATGTAACAGCAAAATTGTCCAATTATTAGATTAAGATTTGAACCGTTGTATCTTAGAAATTATTAAAGATATCTTGCTGGAATTCTCTGAGGTTTTTATAACACTATTGGACTCTACTTTGAACAATAAGAATGTATTTAGCTCTAAGTTGAAATGATGACCCCTCTTCCCGTTGTGACTTCCTGATCCAGTTTTCCTCTCTACTGTTCCCTCTTTTTTAAACTTATTCCCCATTCTCTTGATGGCTCTTGAATGGACTTTGAAGATGAAAACCAAAGTATGAATATTAGTACCATTACTGAAGGCCTGAATTATCTTTTTTGTCTCACCATTGCTCAGATGGGAATATATTGTGGAGCTGACACAAAACGATTTTAACCAGTTCTCTTTCTAGCTGAATAACTTAAAGGGTTTTTCAGTGATTCTCACGACAAATGGTGTCAAGATGGTTAAACGTCTCATCTGAAAACCTGGAAAAAATAAACTCAATTAGTTTAGTCTTTTTTTTTAGATATTAAACATTTTGTGGGATGGACAATTATCCCATGCTGTTACACGGTTAGGACAATTTTACTGTTACACTGGGTATAATAATTGCGAAAATGTCTGTTTCACACTTTTTCTATTAAAGGGACACAACTCTCTAACTTTTAAATGTTTCCTCTTCTTCTATATAATAAATGCGAAAATATCAGTGCGCGTCATACTTTTTTTCAATTAAAGGGACACAACTCTCTAATTTTTAAATATCTCATTTTCTTCAAATGAGACTTGCTCATCCATGATTGAAGTTGAATACTCAGACTGCAAATTTAGCTCTCTAGGAAACTGAAGACAGCGATGAACTTGACTCAAAGAGATCTCACTAATTTTGATCTGCCAAGAATTTAATTCTTCAATTTCTTTTCGTAAAACAGGACCCACAGTTACAGGAAATCTGCTCTGAGTCGAAAAATAAATAATGCAGTAAAGCTAAGACATTATTTAATTAGAGAAGCTTTTAAATGCTTATAGGAATAAAATATATTATGCACACTATTGTCTTCAGAAAAAAATGTCAATAAGTAATTAATTTTTACAAGAATTGTTTTAATTTTTTTAATTTAATTATAATTCATAAAGTTTTAAATCTTTTAAAATTCTGTCTTAGTTTGTAAAGGTTAGGTGATATTGTTAAGTAAGAACTATAGTTACTAATCATAGATCATAATCATAAAGGTTATTACAATTTAGCGACCCCAAAATATTTTTAGAATAATTTTGAGTTTTTTTTTTTTTTTTTTTTTTTTGCATGTATGTATATAAACGTGCCGGTTTTTGTAAATGCGGGCGTCCATACATAACATTATCAGACATTAAGAGATTAAATTGAAAGCTAAATTACCTAAAAGTCAATACAACATTAGATTACGGAAAATATTTTCGTAAATCTTTATGATTACTAAGTAGTTAAAAATTATATAAAAAGGGGCTGATGTTATATTACTCAAGTAATTTTTGCAAATATATTTACCAGAGAAAAAATTAGGTAAACTAACGGCTGTTAGTCAAGCTGTCAACCTGTCAACACATTAAATAAACAGCTACCTCCGTGTTAAAATTTACATTTCTGCGATATTTTAAGCTAAAAGTAAGTACTATTTCTTTTAAATCAGATTAATTAAAGAAAAGAATTTCGGAAAAGTATATTTTATTTTTTTAAAGATTTTTAACCATGACTGAACACCTTATATTTACCTTTTTATCTCTCTTGTGGACTGAGGTTTGTCTTCCATTAATACTCATTTTTTTCTCAACTATTTCAGTAAAATGAAATTCATGAATTCCTTGAGAATTCAGACGATCTTTTGAATGCAGTAAAGAGTAGAAAGCTGAACAACCGGTGCAAACGATTTCTCGAAAAAATGGGTGACGTTGAACTAGAAGAATTGCCCCCACGAGATCAAGAGATCTGCCTCAATTCTGCAACGTGAATTGGAGATTAGGAAAAGAAAAAAAATGAACTAAAACTCCCCATGATTTTTTAGATTATATTTTTCGGGAATCATTTTTTTTTTTAATCGAGTTCACCGCAAGCAAGGCAGTAAAGCCACTGAGATACCAGGATTTGTTACTGGGGGTGAAAGAATTGGAAAATAGAAACATTACTAAGGAGTGAGAACAAAATAAGAGTAATCAGGAGGACAGTCGATTACGTTTGACTTTGCATTTAAATTTTTGAAGCTTAAAGTTGACAAGAAAGCATGGAGCCGGAAGAGAGTTCCACAAACGAAAAGTGCGAGAAAAGAAACTGTTGGCACGGAATGTAGCGTTACATATAGCCAACTCAACAGTAAATTGGCGAGACATCATCGCCAGTTTAGTGCAGTGCTTAAATTCATAAAGTTTAAGCACCATAGGGAAGATCTCATTCGAAGAATTGCAATAGAAGTATTTTTAGAAAAGGCACAGACCGGGACTTTACGGCGGTAGGAAAATGACTGAAGCCAAGACGCCTGATCAGGACAAATAATATTGATGATTTTTTTGTGTTTTATCAATGATCTCTAGATATATAGCAAGAGCACCAGACCATATGTAGCAGCAATATTATAAACATGGACCAATGGTAGTGTAAATGCTGGTTGTGTTGAAAAGGTTGATATGGCTGCGTGTTGAATAGCATTTAACAATTATACATTTTTGTATCAAGGAAAAACAACGGAAGACCGATTTTTGTTTCAACGATAAAATATATATTAAAATCAACAAATACAAAACATTTTTTGTAATGTGTGAAACCATAAGAAATGAGAAGTAGTTTCCCTTTATCTGTTAGCTGAAAGATTAAATGTAAATAAACAAGTTTTTTGAAAGAACATGTAATAAACATGTTTTCAGAAGAACATGTAATTATTCAGTCGTGGATTATATATAACAAACAGAGTTGTTGCAACTTGGCTTGTTACATAGAACTGATGGTGAATGATATTTAAGTTCTGTGTGTGTGTGTGCAGTGAGTAGAATGAATAGTCTGTGTAGATGCGTGTGAGTTGCTGAGTTCTGCTTCTACTGTCTATTTTTGGAACGAATCCTGGTTTATATAACTATGGGTAGGCTCCCAGAACAACGGCGACAGAAATTTCGAGAGCACACGAAAAATATCTGATTGGATGAAAAATTACCCAACCAGTGATTTTATAACAAAAGCATGTTTGTGAATTAACAGTAGGAAAAATTCAGTGTGGTGAATGCGATCAGTAAATTGTCCTGTGATAGTTAGTATTTATTATTTGACCAATCACAGTTGAGAAAAATGTAGGCGTGTCAAACATAGTAGTAATCGCTACAGTAGACTTATAGATACATTTTTTGTATGCATCCGTTAGCGCCGAATACTGGTGCTGAATAAATATATTAAGCACCCATTCTTCTCTGTGTATCATTCACCTCGACGATACAACAGTTCTATATGAGCGATTAAATCTCATGTTTTCATTTTTTATCACAACGGCATCGTTATATTTAAGCTTGTGTTAATAGTTCGATTATCTGTATTTAGTTACTTTAATTAAGTTTATCCCAAGCAAAGGTAGTAAAGCAACTAAGACACAAGGAGTTACTAGGTGTGGAAGAATTAGAAAACAGAAACATTACTAAGGAACGAGAACAAAAGAAGAGAAATCAGGCGGACAGTAGATATTGATTGACACTGCATTTAAATTTTTGAAGATTAAAGTTGACAGGAAAGCATGGAGCCGAAAGAGAGTTCCACAAACGAGAACTGAAAGAAAAGAAATTGTTAGCATAAAATTTAGGGTTACATGTAGCCAACTCAACAGTAAATAGGCGAGACATCTTCGCCGGTTCAGTGCAGTGCTTAAATTCACAAAGCCTAAGTACCATAGGGAAGATCTCATTTGAAGAATTGCGATGGAAGTATTTTTAGAAAAGGCACAGACCGGCACTTTACGGCGGTGGGAAAATGACTAAAACCGAGACGCCTGATCAGGACCAATAATATTGCAAATTCTTCTTTGGGTGTTATCAAGGATCTCTAGATGTATAGTAGGAACACCACACCATATTATCTCAGGTGATTACTAGAGAGTAGTTTTAGTCTGGGGGCGTTAATATTAAAAGGCCATCTTTTGCCCCAGTTAACAACAGACTGAAGGTCGTTTTTTAGATCGGCTGCCAATTAACTTTATCGGACTGATCAAACCTACTATTGAGACAAAAGTAAATAGTTGTGTCATCAAAATAGATACCAAATTGAAACCGGATGACATCGGGAAAGTCATTAATGGAAATTAAAAACAAAGTCGGAACAAGAACAAAGCCCTGGGGGGTGGGGACATCTGCATGAGTACAAAGGATCTAGAGGAATGTCCGTTCAGGATCTCTTTCATTTCACGATTTCACAGGAAAGACTGGATCAGTTCAAAAGTTTGGCCTGAGACACCAAAACTTTTCAATTTGTGAAGAAGACCTGTATGCCATACCCTGACGAAAGCTTTCGAGATGTCCAAAGCAACAGCCTGAGCTTCCTCATTCACATTTAGATCTGTCGCGGGCCGGTGTATGCGTTGAGAAATAAACTCGTGTGTTTTCTGAAATGCTCACAACAAACATGGCAGATGTAGAGGACCGTGGGGGTGAAGATGTGAAGAGATATCAGAAGGTTAAGATTTCCTGCTGGCCGGTCCAGCTACATGTGAATGTTGGACTATAAATAAGTCCAAAGGAAACAAACAAGACCGATATACATGGGTAAACAAATATATATTAATAACAAAACAAGTTAAACAAAGACATGGACTGTTACATAGAGTTTGTATGGAGAAATTATGTGTGTGTGTTGTAAGTGTTCGTACGTACGTTTATTGTTCTTAGCGCGTTCCCAGAATTTGGGAAACGCTGTATCTGTGAGAGGTCACATATTGTCCTGAGTGGAAAAAGAGAGATTTTACCTCACCTCTGCGCGAAGTAGCGGCCCAATGCCTAAGTAGATAGATAGATAGATAGATAGATAGATAGAGAGAGAGAGAGAGAGAGAGAGAGAGAGAGAGTCAGCCAGTATTTATAGCCAGGGTAGAGAGACCCCTGTTGAAGGAATAAAGAACTGAGGAGGAGCTAATTCTGACACAGACTCGGGATGTGAGTCCCCCTAAAAAATATAGAAAGAAACAAGAACTAATATATATGTACAAACAAATGATAATGTATTAACAATAAAGGGTTACAAGTCACAAAGACAAAGATGTGTGTGTCAAATGAATGTGAAAAACCGTTTTAGTCTAAAGTATATGTAGTGAGTGAATGTGCGTACGTACGTACGTGTGTGTGTGTGTGTGTGTGTGTGTGTGTGTGTGTGTGTGTGTATATATATATATATATATATTGTTCATGCGTTTCCCAAAGCGAGAGGTTACATGTTGGCGGATAAGATACGAAGGAAGCGATAAAAAAAATTATCGCAGAGTATTTGTAGTCCAGTTGTCGGGTTACCTCCTCCTAATTTTTGAAACCGCTCATAGGCCGGTTTCAAAAATTAGGAGGAGGTAACCCGACAACTCTTTCTGCAATTATCGTCTGTACGCCATCAGTTGACATGTTGAAAGAAGCCCCTGCGATGTGAGATGCTTAACAAATTCAGCGTTGATTAGGGCCTCTAGTAGTTTCCCAAAAAGTGGTAGCAAGCTAATAGGCTAATAGTTGGAAAGGTCGGGCGGTTCACCTGAGTTCTTAAAAACTGGAACAACAGATGGGGATTTTTCCAACATGCAGGAAAGCAAGAGGTAGCGAGGCATTTATTATAGAGTTTAGGGAAAGTGGGAGCCAGTTCGGAAGCACACTTCTTAAGGACTATTACAGGAATACCATCAGGTCTACATGCTTTGTGGGGACACAATTTAGAGATGATAGCAGAAACCTTAAAGAGGTTTAAAATGCATATCACCCAACAGATAATCAGTTCTAAGTGGAAAGTTAAGTAAGGATACTCTAGATAAGTCAACAGTAGAGTTTAAGAATTTACAGGAGAAGCATTCAGTTTTATTCGTGGAAATGGTTAAAACACAACAAATCGATTGAAGAGGATAGGAATGTAGTGAACAAAACAAGATCTAGATTTAAAATTCAAATGCTAAGCACTGACTCATTGATTTTGTTAAAACAGACTCGAATTTACAAACTTTGCTTAACAAACACGCAAAAGCGAATCCAAAACAAAACTCGTGAAATTTCACACCTTGATGCGAAAACTTTTGCGGCCAATAGAAAACTAGGAAACATTTAAAAACAAAATTCAAATAATCTTCAATTCTCAGAAAAAAATTCTTTTACGGACCTTTTCGCGAACCAACGCGAAGTTTGTTCGTCGTTCAATGGAAAGGCCTGAATCATATCCGGGAGTGAATTCCCAAATGACCTTTTCAAGCCCCACAAACAAAATAAAAGACGGGCAAGTTCGCCTGTCACCAGAGAGGACACGAGCGAATTAACACGTCCATTGACAAACGTCAAGCGATCGTTTTTATTATCTCTACCTTTCTCCCTCACCTCTTTTATACTTGATAAACGAACGGAACATTTTAAGACTGAGCGATTACTTCAAAGACATCCCTACCCTACGATAACGCTCATACATACATACACACTTACGTTCCTGCCTACGTACACATAAACTCATTCTTGCAAGAACTACTACGAACATTTTGATAACCTTGTATCAACCGAAATGCATTAATTTTATTTGTAAATACCTAAATTGATTTATATGTATATAAATTTGTTGTTTCACTTTACAATTTGATTTTCTTGTTTTATGGTGGGCTATCTAAAAGCCAAATCAAACTAATAATCTGTTTCAACGCTCATACACTTCACTATAACTGATAACCCACTATTATAGGAACAGGAAACTTACTAATATACGATTACAGAGCCGCCAGTCATCAAGAGAGCTAAAGTTATGACATGTAAATACAGTGTCACATTCTCTCAGCAAAGACTTAGCTTCTTTGAGGACACGTTCGATTCGCATTTATGTGCAGCCACGAATGGCAACTGTTTTTTAGTTGATCGATCTTTTACATTGCATTTACAATTGCTTACTACACTAGAGACTGTTGGATATGCCGAAAGAAATTTCAGCAAACTAAAACGTATAAAAATTAATCAGCGATGAGAGATGAAAAGTTATTCGGGTTACGTTTTAGCAATAATTTCCATTGAAAATGAATGTGCTCGATCCCTCGACTGTG
The DNA here is from genome assembly GCA_964036315.1 of Acanthosepion esculentum. Taxonomy (NCBI): domain Eukaryota; kingdom Metazoa; phylum Mollusca; class Cephalopoda; order Sepiida; family Sepiidae; genus Acanthosepion; species Acanthosepion esculentum. The sequence continues at coordinate 71,828,566 of OZ038490.1, forward strand.
ATGAAGTCGTGAATACATTTATTTGTACATGCTACTAAAAGCACTAAAATTCACTATTTTTTTCATCCATAATGTTGAATCTGTTAGACTTACTCAGCTTTTTAAACAAGAAAAATCTCAAGTTGATATTAAAAATTGACACAATAAAAACATTGTTGATTTATTTAAGACGGAATATGACATATCTCTGTAATTAATTTGTAGAGATACATTGTATTTATTTTCAATTTTTCTAGTTATTATTCACATCTTATATGATCCATTAGGTTACAATATAAACTTTCGATTTTATGAATACTACCTTATTTTGAGATGTTAGACTGGAGAGGTTCCGTATCATAAATGAAAAGAGGTGAAGAGACCCTTGTACAGGCCCTGTATATGCATCGGACATTGAGTACTGGTGTTAAAATGTTGTGCTACTGATGAAGAAAAAAATGTATATTTATTATTAATATAATTATAATATTATCTGGATTTCCTAGTCTACATTCCTTTACCTTTCTAAAAACATTTTTTATCCTTACTTTTCATTTCGAAAAGTAAAATTGACGAAGTGAAAAATAAGTTCCCTCCGCTACACAACTGAATACTACATAGAAATTTATTTTTTACTTAACACATCAATGTCTGGAGCATTCACGTGCTCAAACTACGAAGAAAGAAATGGAATCCTAAATATTTAAGTACCAAAACTTTTTTTTAGTCCTGAAAAGTACCAAATAGCAAAAATACGATGAATGATTTTTAAGCAGCAGCAACCGAAGTGAACGAAATATTTCGTCATCTTTAGCAACAAGGGAGACACGACTTCGCTTCCTCTAACGGTTACCTGCCTTTAAAAAACTATGGAAATTCCTCACAAAACAAAATAGCGTGCTACTTCTCCTAACCTTAATCCTACTCCCACTTCTTTTCTGGATAACCATTACGCTGAGCATCATAAAGATATCAATTACTTTTTTTTAATAACCAAATCATAAACAAATTATTTACATTTTTAGCGTGTAATAAAATAGTGAAAATAAAAAATAATCCGAAAAACAAAAGCAATTATTAACGGTTGCTGTGTAGGGCTGAGGTGTTGTTGTCATCATCATCATTTACAAGAGCAAAATAATAGGCCTTATTTTTTCACTTCCGTCGGAAGGATTACCTCCCCTTTGTTACTCGCTAGTAGGCGCTACAACCATTCACAGTTAACCCCCCACAATGGCGGTAAGTTGAACGATTTTCGTTTTCCTACTCAACGCTCTTATTTTAAAATATTTTATTTTCTTTGTGCCGGTTTTGAATTCTGACTTCTCCTTGAAAAATTAAGTTTCCTTATACGTTTAATCACTAGTAAATATTGTAGATATAGTCCTATCTTAAGCTAAAGTATATGACGTTTTTGGTTCATCTTCTAAATGTCTTCTTCCTTAGTTTAAAACGTGATTACTTTTTTCTTGTTTAAAAACGGAAAGTTAATTTCAAGAAAGAGATATTTTGATTGTTAGTATTACTTTTGTATTTACATGGAATTTCATTATCTCTCTGGTTGTTATATCTCTTCATGAGTATTGTTTCCTTTTTATTCTCGTAACTTGTTTACTCTTTAAATTTCCTCGTCCTTTCTTACCTTTATTTGTGTTTCTGGCAAGCACGCCGGTCGTGGTCCCAAAATGGGGGTTTATTTTGTAAAACATAATAACTGTAAATTGGTCCCTCATTTTTTACAGACCACGCTGTCGAAATAATAAAAAAAAAAAACAACAGAGTTTGTTATTATGGCTTAGCATAAAATGTATAGTTATTGTTTGTATCACTTTCAAATACTCTCATTAATAGACAAACACACAACCCATTTTATTTTTAAGTAATGAATTCAGCGACTACACACTTAGGTGAGTGAAATGATTGCATTCAACTTTTATGTAATTTGGAGATCGATATGTGTCTTCTTAATTGTTGTCGATCGTTGATTTTGAAGTGCTTTTAAAAGTTATCGAGTTCTTATCGGATCTTTTCTTTTTATACGTTGACATTGCAAATTGCCTTGTATCCGTTAAATTAAGGGTCAAGCGGATTTAATGGACACACGTGTTTGCTTTAGGGTTACCGTTTTTTTAAACATATTTTGATTTTTTTTTTTTTTTTCACTCTTTTAAAGTAATGTTTGATTGTACTTCATGATTATTTCTGTGAAATTTATGTTTTTATTTATATGACCTGTTTGCTTAATTATTATTGCCTCATACGTTTATTTTGCTATTTTATAATTAAATAATCTTCGAACTTCATGAAAAAAAAAACCCTTTGGTTGATTGGCCTTAAAAGAAGTTCAGTTCAATAACATATGCGACTGTTTAATATTCGTTTGTAGCTTTTAAAATAAAAAAGGAAACTGGTATTGAACGAGAGATCAAGATTTTTAATATCTTTTAGTTTACTGTTCGATCTTGGTTGATTGTTTTCGTAATAATATTTTACCATTAAAAATATTTGCGATCGGAACGAAGTTGAAGAAAACTTGAAAAGTGTTCCTGTTTCATAGCACGATTTTTAAGCTGGTTTCAACTACTACTGAAAATCGCGTACTTTTGTAAATGCTGACTGAAGGACAGTCTTGTTTAGTAAATATTTGTGCAGATGGATGTTGTGGGGAGGAATAACGTTTCCTAATATATTGTGTCATTAAGGGCTTTAAATGTTTACCTATTTTAAAAAGTATTTTTGGTATCACACTTACAACATTGGACCTGGGCACACATGTACAAAGTGAACAGTGTTTTGAAAACATTGTTCTTTACCTTTCCTCAAGGCAAGGGTAGTTAAAATTAAATAAATTTAAAAAAATATTTATTTTAAATTTTCCTCTTTTTTCAATACAAAATTAAGAATTCCAAGTATTGATGCCCACTTTTGCAGTTGTATCACTTCTCTTTTTATGATCATTTGAAATTGTATTTTTTATTGAACTAAACGCACACATACTCATAGTTGAAACTAAAATTTTAATAAATTCATGATTTTTCCATCTTTTCATTCGACGTGATATTTAACTGCTCCAAGTGGAAGTTTTATCAAGGGATTATTTCTCCCCGCCAAAAATAGTTTTATGTTAAAAATAGCCATATGAATTTGAACATTAATTTGTGCCATGTAGATCTGAAAATGTTGAAAGATTTCTTGATTACTTATACCTACATTTGTTTTGTCATTTATTCGAAAATAAAATCTTTCAACACAAATCTTAAACCTTTTTTTAATGTAGATAGCTTTGAATCCTGGACAATTCCTCAGCATCACTATTAAAGTTATTTTGTAAAGAATATGACAATCTTAGCCAAGAAAGAAACTACATAGAAAAAGTACCAACAATTAAAAGTAAAATGTTTAAAAAGAAATAGTGGATGAGATGTTGAGCAAAATTGAGAAGAGAAACCTTTTTTTCTGGGAATTTGCTTCCTAGTTCATGATGTCATTTTAGTTTTGCAGTTCCTAAAGCCTTGCAGGCATTTCCCAAAAGAGTCTTGAATGAACAGCTACACTAAGTTATGATGTTCAAATTTCGTAGGAAAAAAAATCATTCAGTTTATTTTTGGTGAGATTTCTTTGATCCTATTTCTTTTAAAATTCCAACTCCCAGATTATCTTTTCATTCTATAATAATTAAGCAAGTTATACAAATTGGAAATAAATCTTCTGGTAAGATTTGAAATTTTGTCCTTTTTCTTAAAATTTTGACTTATTTTCTTTAATCATTTCACTCCAAGCAATGCAATGATAATGCCACTAAGGTGCCAAGAGTTTACCAGAAGGGAAGGAGAGTGAGAAGACTCTATTGACGAGAAGGGACAACAAAAGAACAGGATTCACAAAGATAGCGATTGGCATTGGATTTAAGCTTTTGAGGATTGTAGGTGGCAGGTGAGAAGTGCGAGAAAAGAAGCTATTAGAATAGAACATATTGTTGCATTGAGCTAGTTCAACAGTAAAACAGTGAGACCTAATTGCCAATCTAGTAGCACGCTTAAATTTATGCAGTAGAAGCACCAAGGAGGGAAGCTCATTAAAACACTTGCCATGGAAATATTTGTAGAAAAGACAGAGGGAAGCCACATCATGTTGGTGGGAAAGTGATTGAAGTCGAGACACCAGGTCAAGATTGATTCAGTTACAGGCTCTACTTTAAATCTTATCAAGAATCTCTTAATGTATACCAGGGCCAGCAGACAAGATGTGGCAGCAATATTCAATGTATGGAGGAGTGGTAGATTTATAAATTTGCAAGAGGGATTCTGACAAGAAGAATTGTCTGGCACAACACAGAGAACCAACTTTCCTAGCAGTCGACATAACAATAGATTCAATATAATCACTCCATGCGATGTCAGTGGAAAACACGAGCAGATGCAAAGAGTTGCTCTCCTGAAGGCTAGCATCAGCAGTACTGATGGCAGACAGTGATTAAATGATAGCAGTTTTGTTTTGGAGGCATTGAAATTTACTAGCAATTCCTTACCCTAATTAACCACTGATTAGAGGTCCTTTTTGAAAGCAGTTTCCTGTTTTACTTTGTTGGACTTGTTACTGAGGAGTTGCTCTTTTCTTTAAAATTGCTTTATTGATAAGGCTTCCAGCAGCCGACCAGCAGAAATCTGTAAAAAATGACTAGAATTGAGTGATTCCTCTTGCTTAGCTTTCATAGCCTAAGCAAAAGGTACTGCCATAGTGAATGAAGCTCCCAAGGTTTAAAGTAGAGTTTATAATTGAATCAGTCGTGGCATAGTGTCTTGATTGCAGTCACTTTCCCACCAATATGATGTGGATTTTCTCTGTCCTTTTTGTAAATATTTTGAAATGACTTCATATTTTACCAGGGGATTATTCTTTATTTTCGCCCCATGTTGCGGACGTAACTATCCTATCAGGTTGTGATAAAAAGCAACAGAACTTGAAATAAATATTGCTAAAAATAAATACATGCAACCACTTTTGGAAGTGCATGCAGATAAGTTTTTCTTTTCTTTTTTCTATGTCACAAAACTGGAATCTGATTACAAGTTTTAAAAATATCCTTATGCTATTGTTTACTATGACATTTTCTAATACTATTTGGACAAATATCATTTCCATCCTTGAAAGGATATTGATATGCAGGATTAAAGTTTTTGATTTTTTGTTGTTTTTTTCCCTAGTAATGAACAATTTTCATTCAAAGTTTTGTCTTTGGCATTATTTTTTTTAGCATTTAAAATCAAAGAAACTGCTTTATTTCTCAAACTTTCTTTTATAGTTGCATTTTTTGTTAATATGGTACCCCCCCCCTTTTTTTTTTCTTTTTCTTTTTTTTTTTTAATTTCCAGTGTAAAAGAAAGAATTTTATACATAGGTTTTAGTTTGACAAATTTATATTTGATTCAAATTCTAAATAAATTTTTTTATTTTTAACTTTTTACTTATACATGTTATCTTATCACTTCAAAAGGGTGATTTTTAAAGTTTGGCGCAGACACTTTGAGTAGAATTAATGGCTATGTATGTGTTTTTCAATTTATTTCAAAATGTAATCTAATTCCACACAGTAACACAAGGCTTTTTATGTTTCAAGGTATATTTTATACATTTTATCAAAGTGATCACAGATTTTACATTTTCATTGTTTAGTTTTCATCATTTTATTCATTGTCATTGTCCATTCTGTGCACCTTCGGGTATATTAACTTTATAAAATAAAATGTTAAGAATAATCCAATAAAGCTTGTGATCCTCTTTTACAGTTTCTTCTGGATTTTTCTCATATAATTGAAATACTATATTGTGTATCTATTTCATTAAAATGTACTCTCTGTCCTATATGAAAGAGATTAACCCATTAAGCTTAGAGATCTCTTTAATATATACCATCAAATTCAGTTGCTTTTATTTACTTGCCTATTAAGAAACTGGCTGCTTTCTCTGTAATTAGGATTTATACTTTGTAAATATTTTTCTCAGCCAACTTCAGTCCACTTTAGTGATTACTTGTTTTCAAAATTGAGAGAATATTTTTCATTTTTCTGAGCATTGTCTATATCAAACAATTGTCTTAAAATGTTCTACACTATATCAGATGTTATTATGAAAGTGCTTTTCACAATAAAATTGGTAGTAACTAAATGTTGGTTGAAAATTTAAGGATATCTTTATATGAATGCTTGCGTGGGTAATGTAACAGATATTGGCACAAGAATTTAAACTAGGCTCATCAAACTGAGTTCAAATTCCATCCTAGCCTTCATTTTCATGCTGCTGCCCTTGAGAAAGGCATCAATCTATCTCTCTCTTCTCTACAACTAGATTAAAATCGTATAGTAGACTGGGTTCTTTAGCGTTGGATGGCGACTTTTCTAAGAGAAAACTCTGAATTCCAAATTCCGGAGAAGGCAACAGGAAACCACTCTGCTATCTTACCTAAGAATGCATGCCAGTTCACAGATAATAAACAAAAGGAATCTGTCAAAAGTCATGATAGTTTATGTCCTGAAATGGCATGGAATTTAAAGAAAAAAAATATTAATGTAAATTTTAGTTTATCTTTCCTTATTAAAAAAAATATTGATAATTGTTTTGCAGATGTTGGGGTTTATTGTGTAAGCAAGGTGCAATATGGACTTTTATTTATAAATAAATCCAAAAGGTAAACGCAACAGGAATATATTTGATTAACATGATATTGCATATACCTTAATAAATTTTATTATTTTACAAGTTCATATGGGCTCCTTGATATTTTATAACTTCCTTCAGTCTTTGATTGATTGATTTTAAATTCTTCTACTGTTTTGATGCTAACATTACTTGCAGCAATTGTTATTGTTTTCTGGGGATCTTCTTTGCTTGAATACTGTCTCCCATTCTTATATCTCATTTAATAATGTACCATAAGTTTTCTATTGAATTAATGGACCATCCAGGGCTCATTCTATTAATTTGTCATCTTTGCAGAATGTCAAGGAGCATTGTCTTATATAAATATACTCATTAATCAAATGCCTTTTTGTTATAACCTGCATATATTTTGTCCAAAACTTCTCTGCATTTATCTTGATAACATTATCAACTTGCAAGTAACACATTGCCTACAATACCACCTCAAAAATGGTTCTCCTCTTTACTTCTAGCCCAGCCATCAAATCTATCTGCTGTTGCGCTACATTCATCAGTAAAAATTACTGTTAAAAAATCAGTTTTCATGTACTTCTTCATCTGGTTTACACATTTCTCTTTGTGATATTTACTTAAAGTTATTAGCTTGTTTACATCAGCCAGTGTTCCTTTTTTTTTTTTTTTTTTTTGCATCATTTCTCTCCATTTATATTCACAACACCTGCTTCAAATGTTTTTCTCCTGTTCTATTCACCTTTCTTTCATTTAATCCTTGTATATTTTCTTCAAACCTGTTTTTTTAATTTTTGAAGCCAGTTATTTTTTATTTTGTTTTTTTTTTTTAACATGCCAATGATTTCCTTTTTATTTATTTACTATTCTCTGCTCTATGCTCAACATTTGACAATTTCTAACATTGTTCCCATTGCTCAATAACTTTCAAGTATCTTTCACACCACTGAATAAATTCTTAAATATTTCTATTAAAAACAAATATTATAGGCTGTATTTCACACAGTGTATTTATCATATAGATATAACCTGAAAGTTTTAGCAACATTGATTGGGTAATAGCAATTTTATTGGGAAAATATTGACTTGCATAGTAAAATTTGACATCATGTAAAAGCCTTCCCTAATCTGTTTCACTCTTAAAAAGAAAATATATAAAAACTACTCCAAATTTAAAAGAACTTTAAAAAATATTTTAAGAGCCTACCTAAAAAAAAAAAAGAAAAGGTCCAGCAGTCTCTGCTAGCTCGGTCCACTGACCGAACTTAGTGATAACTGGAAATTCTTTCAGTAGATATCTTTCTGAGAGTGTTGTAAATTTTTTTTACACATTGGAAAAAATTAATTTCTGTGTTATATATTTGTTTTCTAGATGCATAAAATGGGTGCTAATTCAGATGAAGTCTTTGAAAGGTACCGCCACTCACTTTTGAAAACAAGACACTGTTGATAAAGATGGCCAAAACTTGTAATATTCGTTTTATTATAATAATCTTTGTTCCAAGTTGAGTGATTGGTGAAAGTTCTGAAATAAAAATTCTGAAGATTTTTGTCTTTTAAGAATTGTTTACACTTTTAAAATCCTGTTTACCTGTAAAAATAACAATGTCTTGATTTTAAAAAATCTACCAAAAATCAACTAATTTCTGGATTTTCATACTTAATTCATTCAGAAATGAATTTTTGGAAAGGGAATTTTATTTTTTAAAAAAAAAATTGTTTCTGGAAATATTATTTGGGCCAACCATAATCCACCCAGTGCTTTTTAATTTTGTGAAAAATAAAACAGTATTTGGACACTAATTGGTTGAATTTTTATTCTAAATTTTAATATGGAATGTAAACATAAACCCTAAATTAGAAAATAAAAAATGCAATAAATTTAAAATATTGCTTTTTTGGGGCATGAAAAGAGAAAAAAATAGTGATGAAAAGTTATTTTAAAAAAAAAATTAGTTTAATGTTTGTAATATTTTATTAGTCTTTATAGAGTCTTCTGAAAAGTTATTAAATAATAGTTTTCTTATAATTGAGAAATGTAAATATTCAGAAAATCCCTTGGATAGGAGGTTAAAATAGTTTCATTTAAAAACAAAATTTTTTTTTTTTTTTTTTTTTAAACCATGACCTTTGTAGTTAGTCTATATTTAAGGAATGTTAAATATTTTTGTTAGTTTTATTTACCCATAGTTTTTATGCACAATTTTTTTTTTTTTTTTATATTTCAAAGAATATATTTAAATTATTGATTGCAATACTTTTAAAATTTGTTTAAGAAGTGTGTGGCAGTATATATTTTATTTAAAAGAAAAAAAGAAGGGTATTTTCTTTGATTTGGCTGATTTCTTAAGTATTAAAAAAGAAATAAGAAAAAAAAAATGTTTTTTTGTAATTTGTTTGCTGTATTTGCAGCTGTACATGCCGGTGTTGCTGACACAGATCATCTCCATCTTTGCATAGTCAGGTCTGAATGAAAGAAGTTATTAGTTGCAGCAAAATAAGTAAGAAACCATCAAAAACTCTTTCTTGACGTGCACACGTCTATATACAGGGAATTTATAAAGTCCATGTGCAATTTTACATACTTATAGTTTTTCAACTATACATGATGGAATTAATCTGTAAAACAGATAAGGAAAAAAATTCCTTGTAATGTTGTCCTTCAAATGCTACACTTTCTTCGTGTACACTGTCAGACTCTGCCTTATCGACAGAACCTGTTTCTCAACATTTATCATCTACTTGGTTATGGAATTCCTGTGTGGTGCTTCTTTATTGTAATAAGTTCCAGACCTTCTTTGGACAGCAGCTACAGATTTTAACTTGGCCAACAAAAGAATGTAGTTTACTTTTTCAAGTGAAACCCCGGATCAATAACAATTCTGAAAAGAATAAAAAAAAGAAAAAGAAAAAAAAAAGCATTTTTAAGTTTCAAGAAAAGGATAAAGGATAATAGGTTAAAAAAAAAAAATCAATTTTTCAAAAAATGAAAATATGTTCCTTATGGATTAATTATGCCATGTATAGCTCCCAAACTATAAGTATTTAAAATTGCACATGGGACTTTACAAACTCCCTGTATACCTCCATCTCTGTTTACACATGTATTAATATATACAGACACTCTCTCATTCACATGCATACACTGAGATCCTCAGATTTGAATGTGCACTTTCAAATCTTAGACCCCTTTTTTTTTTCTTTTTTTTTTTTTTCCCCCCCAATGGTTACTTTTTTTGGTGTCTGTATTGAAAGAAGGGGATAAATAGCCAGGTATTCTTTCTTTTTCTCAATCATTTCACCCCAAGCAAGGTGATGATGATAAGACGCAATGGGTTACTGCAAGTAAAAGAGAATGAGAAGACTTGTGAGGGGAAAGGACAATAAAAGAGCAATATTAAGAAAGAAGACAGTGATTGGCGTTGCATTTAAACTTTTGATGAACATGCATTACAGGGAAGCCAGGAACTGGAAGAGACTTCCACAGGCAAGAAGTGCAAAAAAAAAAAAAATGAAACTATTAGAATAGAACTTATGGTTACATCTAGCTATTTCAACAGTAAAATAATGAGACCTAGTTGCCAATCTAGTAATATGCAGTCGAGATACCACAGAGCTTAGAAAAATTACCATGAGAAAAATTATAGGAAAGGCATGGAAGCCATATTACATTAAGATGCCGGATCAGGACTGATAATATTGCACACACTTTGAAATATGTCGCAGGTGCACCAGTCCAGATATGGCAGCAATTGGATAAGATGGTTGCTTGATAACAAGCCGATGGGTTACCAACTCTAAAGTTCACTTGCCTGTGCTGTGTCATGAAAGCTCTCAAATGTTACCTGTCAAACCTATGATGAAAAGTAGATTGTTGAAACCTACAAAAGGTGACAAGTTGACAGTCTTTGTCACTAGAGATGCTTTTGAAGCTCCTTCACTTTGTTCACAGCAAAAAGAAATGTATACATATTACTGCTTAGTTTTATATTCTGTGTTGGAGATGACATTTAGTATAGTCGGTACTGCAGAGCATCTGGTTAAAACTCATGGTGTCTGAGAAATTGCCGTCAGCATTTAAATGCACAACAAATAAATTTTGTTTTCTAATTTTCCAAAAACAGTCCAGCACAGCTAGTTAACAATGCTGTAAGAGTGAAGCAGTGGAACTGTTAACCTGCAAAATTATTTCCATGGTCAAGTATATTTTTAAAAGTTGTCTGATAGGGGATAATTTAATCTATAAATTTATCAAACCCTCTCTCCCTTGATATGACAGGTATTACCTTCGTATGTTTGGTAGAATTTGAGTTGTTATTCCACGTGCATACATAATATTCTGAACATATAACCAGCTTCTCAATTTTACAAAATTAGCTGTGGTCTGACCTGCTTAAGTATATTCCTTTTTGAAAAGGCGGCACATTTCTTCTAAAAGCTGATTGACTTACAGGCTACTCCTCACTTTTATTTTAAGCATTTGTCATTTGGAAGGGGAAACTTTTTCTCATTTTTCTGTCCTGGTTCTTGTCTGGAGTTCATAAGATGGAGGATGGTTCATATAGTTTATAATGCCTGTTTTGGTGAAATGGAAGAATTTCAGATCTTTTCATTTGGTACCTCTTATTTCTTAAAAGAATGACCTGCATTCATATTTATGATTGTTATTGCAATATTTTGTTAAAGTTGTTAAGCTCAAATGTCAAACAATATGATGGGAGAATTTCTACATATATTTTATTGTTGTAGAACTCATCATGAGCTTATTTAATCATTAATTGAAGAATTAAGATTCATCAAAAATTTAAAATAGGAAAACTGAAATTTTCACAAGTTAAAACTGGTTCATTTTAATTATACAAATAGTGTCATTTCTAGTGATGTGATTTTGACACTTTGATTATATAAACTTAGTGTTTTATTTCCAATTTTCCTTGTCACCAATATTATATCAGTGTAATCTTGCTTAACCTCTTGTAATATTTAGGCTCTTGTTGTTTTCACCTTAAATAGGAATAGACTTCTGGCTTCTTGAATGCTAACTCCATTTTATGATGTATCTATCAAACAAACTCTCTCTTTCCTGTTAGTTCACAACTACTTCAGCATTTGTTTTCACATAAGGCATTAAAAAAGATGTAGTAGGAAGTGTAATTTGAGTCATTATCTTTTTCCTCTTATTCAAGACTATATTTCCTAATACGAGTAGAAAAGTTAAATTCTTGTCCATTGCTCGATTTCCTCAGCTGTATTTTTGATTACTTTTCTGTCTATCTTTCTCTATATTAGAAATTACATTCCAGTTTTCTCTTGTCTCTCTGTTCTACACGGCGTTCTTATCCCCTACCCATGGATTTCTCATCTCAATAGAAGTTTCTAAATAGGTTAATCAATTTAATATTTTTAATGCTGTTTAATCACTGAATTCAGTTTGGCGTGACTTTCTATCATACTAATTTTAAGTAAAGGTAAAATTCATAACTTACTGTGTCCTGTTATTGGTTAAGTTTAAAATTTCATATTGGTGTTATGCAACTGGCTATATTGTTAAACACTTGCTTCATCATGTGCTTAATACTTTAAACTTTTCTTTGCATTGGTTGGTTTTTTGCATAAGATTATTAATAATCTTAACTTAGATTGATGCTACAGGTAATGACACTTCATATTAAAACTGCTATTTATCATTTTAAAAAATCCTTGTGAAATAGACAAAACCTTATACAATTGGTAAAAGCACAATATATCTCTGTATTTTCTCTTTAATTCCCTTTTGGCTATATATCTTACTTGTGACTCTAATTTGTGCATATTAAAGAAAACTATTTGTAATGGTCTAATACTTAATTTTCAACAAAATTCTATATGTCTCGGTGTTGAACCACTAATCAGACATAAGAAAAAACGAAAACAGTTTTTTTGTTTTTCTCAATATATAAGGTGCGTTCAAAGAGTATCCGAAATTTGGGCATTAAAAAAAAATCAATTTTGTACATTTCACAAATTTTATTTAGAGCTTACATACTTCTGCCAGCAGTTCCACCACTGCTGGTAATACCACTGGAATTCTATGGTGCTCTGTCATTGCTTGTTTCATAATTTCCCCTTGCAACTCCAATTGCTTCCCTTTCAGCATGGTTTTTATATTGAGGAAGAGCCATGGTGTCAAGTTGAGAGAATAAGGCACTTGTTGAACATGTTTTGTTCTTGGCCAGGAAAGCTTGGATTATGTGGGCGGAATAAGCAGGGAAATTTCGCCAGCACTCTCTGCATGCACAAATCTGCCATTAAGCCTGTGCCTTTTTGCACTTTGTGAGCAATTTCTTGGATTGTTACACTACTGTCTTCCATCGCAATTCACCAAACCTTCTCGATCAGCTCCTTGTTTCAGCTTGTGGATGGCCTGCTGGAGTTTGCCTCACTCTCCACTGAGGTGTGGACATGTTTGAAGCAATTGTGCCACTCCTTGATCTGTGAAAGCAAAATAATATCTTTTTATTACTTCAAAACTCAATAAAATTAAATTTCAGCATTAAATGGCCTATAAGTAGTTCATATGCTGTTAAACAAACAATCCATCAATCAAGTACCAAGCTACTTCTTGAAAAGTAAACAGGTTTGCATCTTTAAAATAACTTTTATTCTCAATTATTGGTAAAAATGTCTTTTAGAAATGTAATTTCTGCAATACTACAGGTTCTATGGAGTCTTGAATTTAAAGGCTCGGATAAACTATATTGAGGTTTTTTTTTTTTTAACCATCAGAGTGAATGAAATGTTGTCTAACCAGTCTATATTACAAGGTATCAAAAACCTGAATTGTGCTTAATGATGATAATGTTATCATCCGTCTCATCATTGTTGCACTCACTTGGCTTTCTTTAAATAAATTTATCTTTCTTCTAATCATTTCAATTTCCATGAAATAGCTGAGTCTACATTGTCTAGTTTTGCAATTAAAGTTTTAATAACTCTGTATCTTAATTATTTTATTTACTTTTTGCCTTGAGGAACTGTATTAAATTGGCTGCATTTTGAGAGAAATTTAATTCATCACATACATTATGTGAATGCTCTGATGAATATAACTGATGTATAAATTTAATCTTTCATCAAATACTGTTATTATTAATAAACTATATCTTGGAAAATTTGAATTATCATTGACAACAGATGTCTGCTTATTTTAATTATTCTACACCTTTTCAAGTGTTGTCTTTAGCTTTATTTATTAAAATATATATATATATATAGAGTATAATAGAAAAAAGAAGAAAAAAAAACATTTTTAAGTGACCAATATGACTAACTTTTCACAAGTTAAACATTTGTATTATTAAAGACATAATTATGGACCTTTGCTTTTGAACATTCTGGGCAAGTATATTTTGGGATGCTGAAATTTAAAAAAAATCTAATATCGCTTAAAAAAAAAATTCTATTTCAGTAATTTAAGTGCTATTTGAATTTTTATTTACCTGTGCTTATATTTTAAGAAATGCCGTATTTACTTGCCTTTTACTTTTCTTGTGAAGGCTTATAATTTGCTCAAATTTTTTTTTTTCTCTCCCATCTTTCTTATGCAAGGGCATATTTGAGTTTATCAGTGTTGAATGAAGTAGTTTTGAAGGTGGCATTTTTCTTTTTCTTTTAACAGTATTTCACTCACTTAAAAAAGAAATTCTTCTCTTTGCAGGGTACAAATCCAACTTCACAATCACAACCTAATCCAATGATGCGACCACCGTTTGGGGTAAGCATTTGTTTATTCCATTATCACTAATATGTGGAATTAGTTAAAATATAAAAAGTTGAATAAAAAGTTAATGAGAAAACAATTCAGTTTCCAGTATGAAGCTACTGAGCGTTTTTTACACATTCCTGTGTAAGGAAATCATCAAGAGCTAGATAAATATATGGTATTTAGTAAATTATCCCCACCCCCTTTTTTTCTCTTTAATTTAAAATCGTTATTAAATTGGTTTCCTCCGGTTCAATATGTTGAATGCACTCTAAGGGGAAGATGTGTTGATTTTTTTTTTTTGTTTTTATTTAATTTTTCAGAAAGATTTGTCAAGTCGGTTAAAATTATCTTTTTATGCAAGATTTATTTATTTTAGCCTAAAAATTAGTGCTTAGTTGTTTTAATTAACAAGTAATTGAATAGTTAAATTGGTATCTCCTTCCATTAGACTTTTGACATTTTTTCCCCTTATTTCCTATACAGTTTTCTTGCATTGATCATATGTACCAGTATTCTCCATTTCAGAGAGTCTTTAACTCGATATTAGAATTCTCTCAGTGTCTTGCTTAATTGCTGGAGGTTGTTCTTAATGACATCAGTTAAACTTTGTCTTGCATGTTTTTTTCATTGTTGATATACAGAGTTGGATCCTCCACTTTGTTGATGGGAATCTTTTCGTTGTTTACAGTCCTTATTTGTTATATGGGTGAACATTTCATTCCCACTATAATAATTTCTTATTTAAGATCACCTCACTGTTGTCTTACCAGAAACCGGCATGTTGCTGTGGAAAGTGCAGGTAGTCTAATGGTTAATCGCATGGAGGCTGGAATCAGCAAATTGAGTTCAAGCTCTGTCTGGGACAGTTGGGAAAGCATAAACCCACTTCTCTACCACCAGCTCGGAATGAAATAGCAGGGCAGACAACGCTCTCTAGCTTTGGCTTGTAACCAATCTAGTTGGGAGATAACTCTGAATTTAAGGCTGTGGAGAAGGCATTGGGAAACCACTTCACTATATTTTCCCCAAAACAATCGTGACAATGCTGAGTTTAAATATATTAACAGAATAGGAAGCTGTGGTGCCATGATCACCTACATCTTGAAAGGACATGGAATGTGTGTTAAAACGTTAGTGAACGACTCGGCTTAAGTAAGCAACTCATAAATTGAATTGATGGATTCATCAGCTAGGATAGTAAACAAAGTAATATTTACTAGAAATACCTGTGAAAACTTTCATGATTTTTCTATTCACATTTTCTAATGAATCACAATTCTTTAGTTAGTGATCGAATAAGCTCTTTGTGAGTTCTACAACTATAAAATAGTCCTGGAAATTCCCTTGTTACACCATTAAATATTTGAGCTTAACAACTTTAACAAAATATTGAAATGACAATCATATGGTTGGATGCAAGTTATTATTTAAAGAAGCAAAAGGATACAAATGAAAAGATTTGAAACTTACAAGTTTTTTCCATTTCACTGAAGTAGACGTTAAACACATGAGAGCATTACCAGCTCCTCTGTTTTCCCATTTGTTTTTTTTTTTCCTCACTGATATCAAACTG
Organism: Acanthosepion esculentum; assembly: GCA_964036315.1. Classification (NCBI taxonomy): domain Eukaryota; kingdom Metazoa; phylum Mollusca; class Cephalopoda; order Sepiida; family Sepiidae; genus Acanthosepion; species Acanthosepion esculentum. Next base: position 71,844,528 of record OZ038490.1, read on the forward strand.
TGTCTTTTCTCTCTTTCCTTGCAATCAAAACTGAGTAGTTCATTATTCATGAGGTATTGGCTCAATGTACATACTAACTAAGGAACCATCAAAATTATAATATTTAAACAGGGTGCAGCAGAAATACCTCCCACATAATGGTAAGACTTTAGTGGCAATGGTGTCTTCATCTAGCTAATTTCTTACCATTATGTGGGAGGTATTTCTGCTGCACACTGTACTTGTATAAATAAATGTGGGACTTTATTATTCCTGAACTACAAACATTATTAATACAAGTGGGTCTATATTTATAGCAATGCAAAAGAATCTAGAAATCATCGAAGCACATGGGGATCACCTAATGTCACTGTAGTTAAACTGATGATCTATAAAACTAAGGATCAATCAGCTTGAATGAATTAAAAGAGTATCCATTTGATTGGACAAACTCTTACTAAATTGAAATTACTAAATTTTTCTATTTTTTTTAGTTGAGGTATTGTAACTATTTACATTGTTCAGACTGTCCTCATCTTTGTCATATGCACAACGTTTCAGCCTTCTTCAGGTGATATACATTAGAATTTTGAACTGAACCCTTTCTTTCATTCACCGGGGTAGATTGTTCTAGTAACATGTACCATGCCTTTTCTGGACATCTTAGTTTCAGTTATTTCCCTGTAGTAAGTCAACTCCAAGTTTTTGTTCACCTCTGCTGTGGCCAGGTATTGAACTCAGAACTCTTTGGGTCAAGTCACTGAATTACTTCAACCAACGCTTTTATCCACAGAGCCATGTTATCAGTTTGTCTTTATGGCATCTTAGAAATTTGTCTGCATTTGAAAGATTTTCTCTAAACTTACTACTTTCAATTTAAAAAGAAAAATCTTTTTAAATTGTTCTAATTAATAATTTGTGCCTAATTTTATTGTATGTATATTTATTTTGTGTTAAATGTAACTGGATACGGATATTTTTTCTGCTTGGAAATAATTTTATTTTTTGTTAATTTTTGGTGTTTATGTTAATTCTTGCTTTTGGGCTGAATAAAGGAAATAACCAGGAAATATTAAATGCTTTAGAAAAATTGACAACTTTGAATTAAATTTTCTATTGTACGCTGAATGAATTTCTTCAAATATTTAACTTGAATACATTGCACTTTTAGTTGATTTGCTGGCAGTATTTTTTGTTTTTAAACTTCTTTCTTTTACAATTCATTCAGATGGGGCCAGTTCCCCCCGGTCCTGCCCCACCTGGTTTTATTCCAACAATGACTGCCGGAGGACCTGGTCCTAATCCAGACATGATCAAACCTCCACCAATGATACCTCCAGGAATACCACCTACAGGTTAGTTCCCATTTTAACCAGCTTCTCTGTCTTCCTTGTATGATCTGGAATTTAATTTTTATAAATTTGACCAACGGAACACATGAAATCATTCACCAAAAACATAAAATGTTTGTTAATTCTGTGATTAATTAAGCATTAATGGATTGCTGGTGAGACCTTTTTCTTGAACAACTATTTTTGTGGAAATCTGTAAAACCTTTATAGCTAAATCAGGAAGTGTATGCCTTGAAATTATGTCTGCTTTCATAAAGAAGACAAAACAGTTTGATTTGTGTTCTTTGAATTTTTATCCATTTACATAAATCTTTCTTAGCTTGTAAGGAAGATAAAAAAATCTTTGGGATAGTCACTATCAACCTGTAAGCTTTTACAAGTTTTATATTGAGAATTTGCTTTAAAATGGAAACTCTTTCTTTTTCTTTACATTAATTACAGTTTAACTAATATCCTCCTTTTTGTTATCACAGCATTTTGGTTGTTGTGCCTGCCAGCCTTTATCAGGTGTCTATCAATCTGGGTAACCTTCAGGGAATTTCAAACTTTATTTAATCTATGGGGGTAAATTGTTCTCATTCTGCTGTCCATGTCTAGGGATATCTTTCATCTTGTTCTTGTTCAGTTATTGCTTATCCTTTTCCCCCTAAATCTGTGATATCTGACCTTGTACTGCTGCATTTAATCCATGTGGGGGCGGGCATTGCCACATTAATGAACCATGGCACGTTGTTTCATTTGGATTGTCTCTTTGAGCCAGTGTATTTGCTGAACATAAAGCTCTGCATTGACCGAGTGATGGTGTTCAAGTATTTCACAATAGATTAGCTCTTCTCAGTCACACCAACTATAGATCGTTTTGTATTGCATGGATGCAGTTCTGGTTTAGTTTGATGTGTTTTTTGTTTGTCAGGACTCAACCATTCTTTCCATTGCTTCATATTGACATAAAGATAGCATTTTTCATTGCCATTGTGGTAAAGATATCGGTGTTTGAATCTGAGTAGCTTTGAGTTCAGCTAGCAATCTGTTGGTGATGGAGGAGCACTGGAGTTCTCTCGTTTGTTCAATGTGTGTGGCTCCCACAAACCAAGGTTTTGAACCTTACACATTGAGTGGAGGTGATGGGTGATGATTTCATGAAATCATCGCATCTACTGGGCCGATTCCATAGTGAGTTTCTGCGGATCCTCATGGATGATCTTGTTCAAATTGCCCTCACTGAACGTAACAGGCTGACCAGGATGCAGATAATCTGCGTGATTGAAATTCCGCTTGTTGAATTGTGAAAATCATTTCTGTGTCCTGCTTTGTGTAATAGTGCCTTCTCTGCACAGCGTACAAATGTCTGGAGCAGCTTTGGTAGCCTTGTAACCTTCATTGAAAGAGAGGCAGGTGTTGAAAGATGCTCATTTTTGTCTACTTGGCACTCCATCGTCAATTGCCTGGGGAAAAGGTCAAATTCAATCAACCATTAAAAAATGATAAACAAAAATTGTAGAGGAAGAATAGAGCTAGAAACAGCCATGGCTTACAGCCACATCACATTGAGACACCAGTTCCTTATGATCACCAAAGTTAAGCAACATCAAGCCTGTCAGTTCTTAGATGGGCAATATCAGGTGCTGCAAGTTTGGATGTGTGGGTAGTTTAATGGATAATGGCTATGAATTGTTAATCAGAGGACTGGGTTCCAATTCATGTTTGGTTCGTTATATTCACTTACCTACAAATACCCTTGGGAAAGGTATGAATTCACTTATTCTCCCAGACTTGTATCACTAAAAGCATAATTATCTAAGAAAAAAAAAATGTACACAAAATATTTAGATTTTGGCATTAAATAACCCATAGAGGTTGATATACCACTAAAAAAACAAATAACTAACAGCCATAAAACACTGGTAAAAATATTTTCTTGGTTAACATTGGGAAAAAAATGAGGAAATTTATGAGAACCGTACATAGAAAAATGATTGTGTAGCTCTGTCTTGTGTTCTTATTTTTTATTTTTATAAACCATAAAATTTAGTCCCATCAAAAAGAGCCATAAATTGCTTTTTGTAGCTTTCTTTTGTTTTCTGTTGTTCTTCTGTCTTAATTTTTTTTTTTTTTATTTAGCATATACACCGGCACCAAACATGCCACCATTTGTTCCACCCCGTCCTGGTGCTGCAGGAGTACCTTCTCGACCTGGTGTACCCCCACGTCCTGGTGTTCCGCCCCCTGGATTACCTATTCCACCACCTGGTTTTCCACCAGCCACAGGTAAATAAAATTATTTAAAATTATCTTTCTATATTAATTGTTGAAAAGAAACATCTTAAGATAGACCAAAAGATTGAGAAGTCTGTTCAGGAAAAAAAAGAAACCACCATTTTTTTTTTTTTTTTTTTTTTTTTTTTAAATGGAAATTTGATATATGATGAAAAAGATGTCCAAAACTTGTATAGGGTTAATTTTAAAATCATAAACTTTGTTTTGTGCTGGTCGGGGACGGGGGGGGGGGGTTGATATTTGTGATTGAAATGTTTAAAGCATATAAAAAATGTGATGATTGGCTCAAGAAAATTTTTGTGGATTTTAAAAATAGAGAAAATCTGTTAATTATTATAAATCAAACAAAGCTCTTGTAATTAATTTTAGTAAATTTCAGTAGATAGATTAGACGTTATTTATATTTGTTACGTTTGCAGAAAAATAAGTAGGGATGATACTCTGAATATGAGAAATAAGATAAATCTGAAAACAAAAGAATAAAAAAATTGATGGTTTTAAAATTATTTATTATTTTCATTGGGCAGTTCCTTCTGAAATATTTTATAGGCTAACTGTTATTTTAAAACACAAATTTGATAACACTAGAAATTAGTGTGTATCTTTATAGTGATTTTTTAAAAATTTTATTTTATTTTTTTAACCCTTCTTAGGTGCTCCTAATGTTTCTCTACCTGGTGCTGTCCCATCTGTCCCTGGTACAGTTCCTGGAAGTGTGGGTCCAGGCCAAACCTCTCAACAGCAGACTCCTGTAGTGTCTTCTACCACATCTTTAGAATCAAAGCCTGCTGAAAAGGTTTGTCAGTAAAATGTTTGCTTCTTTACTGTAAAAATAGCAGCTTGTGTTAAATGAAAACATTATTATCACCATTCTAGTTGGCATGATTACATGGATTTAATTTTCAAACTTTTTCCTAATTTATGAAAGTGAATTTTAACAATTTCGGAATATCCTGATGCCTTTAATTTGTATACACTAATAATTTATCAGTATTAAATTATTTTAAAACTACATTGATAGATTATAGAGTTGCCGTATTGCACTATAATTAATGAAATGAACTGTTTTTGAATGGTCAGCACTACTAAATTTTGAATTAACTTTCTTATTAGCTGGCTAAGTTACTCATGCTTATTTTAAAATTAATCCCACAAAAGTCACAAGCAATGAAATTCAAAATTTAGTAGTGTTTGATGCAGGAATGTCAGTCTTTTGCTTTTGTTAAGAAAATGATACTTATGTTCATATACATATGGGAATGGCTGGTAATATGCTTGCAAAGTTATTTATTTATATCTTCACCTTCAAAATCTTTTCTTTTTTTTTCTCACCTTTTTTTTTTCTTCTTTTGTTCTTTTTTTTCTTCTTTTGTTCATTGTCCTTTTTTTTCTTATGCACTGAAATTTAGAAATTGATAAGTTTATTCTAGATTGAATTTTTTTTTTTTTCTTCAGAAAACCGTGTGGACAGAACACAAAGCTCCCGATGGCCGAACATATTATTATAACAGTGTGACCAAACAGTCCAGTTGGGAAAAGCCAGATGAGCTAAAAACTCCAGCAGAAGTAAGTATTAGGCCATGCTCCTCTTTGCAATCCTGTTTCAGTTTTAATATTAAATTTACTTAATTCCTGATTATTAATCTTAATCATAACTTTTGTTATGCCATGAGTGTCAGTTTTAATCAGTCGGTTCAGACTAATTTTTTTAACTTAATGTTTCAACTATGTATCCTCCAGCTCTCTTCAGGTGTTTGTTCTGCTATTTTGTCAAATCCTCTCATACATGTCACATCTGTCTGTTGCTTGCATCTCTGTTCTGGGGATTGTTTCTGCACTGAATTCGGGACCTCTTGCAGAACTTTCTATATGCTCCCATCTCTAGAACCATACTGATGGAATCGTAAGTTCATCACTTGATCCTTCCTGATTAATGGATTCCACCCACAAGCTATTAATATCTATGCTTGGTTTGCTGAATGATTTATCTGAGCATAGTATGTATGCAGATTATTTCAGCCTTCTTCACAAATTCTCCTCTCAGTTTGTCTTAATTCTATAAAGGTTGATGTGTCCCCAGATACAGACGCATGTGTCAGGCATGATGTGTATTATTGAGGATGTGCATGTTCCCCAAGAACAGGATATAAATATATTCCCGAACATAACGCCTGAGGAAAAACAGAAGGTACATGGCCAAAATGTGGCGAAGGGGAGATTTAAAATGCATTGCCTAACAAAATTCAGACTTGAACTGTCAGTTTTATTCAAATAATTACTTAACACCAGAATTGTTTCCATCTGAGGCCACTGGCAGCCTCATATAACCTTGGATCTGTACTCTCCAGGGCACAGGCCTTTGTAAGATTGTGTGAAAAACAGGCAGTTTACTAATGCAGCTAGTTTCCCCCCTCTCCAAATGACTAATTTTGTACAAAGGAAGGGCAAGATCCAATAAAATTTGACACCAGTGTCATTGCAGGAATTGTTGAGCAAAGTCGAAGGCAGCATCAGGCTGACTTAGAGATTTCACTTTTGGATTTGTCCCTAAAGCTTTCCCAAGGCAGTATAGGTTATTGAATTCAGCGTTGTCATTCTAGATTATTTGCCGACAAAGGTTGGCGAGCTTAGTTTGCCTTGCCATTTTACTCATAGCCGGTGGTCAGTCCACTAATTAATTGAAATTAATGGAATAAACATTGCAGTATTTTCTTTTCTTTTTAGTTTGCACTGTTGTGTTGCAAGTGCATCACTTTCATGATAAAGTTTCTCAAATAGGGATGTTTTCTGATAACTCATCTTTCTCAATTATTTGTATCTAACTGAAAAATTTCTTGGGTTATGGAATTTTACTGGGGACTATTTTCCCACAAAAAATACATTATAATTTTTTAAAAAACCCCAAAAAAAACTCCATCCTGAGGAACCCCCCTCCCCTCTTTATCTCAAATTATTATAGCTTAGAAAATTCTGGTTCATAGAAAAATGTCTAGTTCATAGAGAATATTTTGTCTTAAAGCTTCTTATAAAAGAATTGACACTTACAGAAGTTACACAATTTAATATTGTCTAAAAACTAATTTTTTAAAGAAACACTTATAATATTCTTGCAAAGTTGAAAAGATTGTTTAATCTTCAGTCGACAGCTAATCCATGTGTAACTTGTTTAAGAAGTAGTTATCTGGCATTTGGTGCTGTTTTCTCACAAATCTGGAAATGTCACATCATTGCTAATTAATGTCAGTTTGAAACCTTAACCAAATTCACTTAAAACTTGGGCTGCAGCTATTTCTGAATTTTATAAAATCTTTAAAATTTTAGACCTTAAATCTATAATTTATGAAGAAACCTAATAATGTTTCCTGAAATCAAAAGAAGCCTGTAACTGTGGGCAAATTCATTGAAAGCCTTTTCCATTCTGTATGGTTATATTGTTTTCTCCCTTCTTCAGTTACTTCTGAGCCAGTGTCCATGGAAGGAGTACAAGTCAGACACTGGTAAGGTTTATTATCATAATTCAGTTACAAAAGAATCTCGATGGACCAAACCAAAAGAGCTAGAAGAATTGGAAGGTAAGCCATAATTAAATAATCCACTTAATTTTCTGATATCCCTTTATTTGTTCTCATAAAAGAATTGAAGTTTAATATGACAGTAAAAATTTAAATAATCTTTCTGTAAATTTTTTCAATATATCAGTAGTTTGAAGTTTTGTGCAAAATATTAATATTATTTACCTTCTAATTTCAGCTATGATTGTCAAACAAGAGTTAGACAAGTAAGTAATATCTATATATAAAATTCTTCTGTCTGTCCATCCATCACACAATAAATTAGCCATACATTGACCTATCGAAAACAAATTTTGGGGAGAAGTACAGTTGGTTTTACTATGTTGTGTAGCTTAAAAAATAAATTTTCATTAATTTTTCCAGAAAATTAAAAATGATTGGTTTGCAAAATTGAACAATGCGTAGAGTTTTTAAATCTTGACAAAAAATGTTAGCGATAACTTCAACAGTACTAAATGTTGTGGGGATTTCAACACACGTCAGCATGTTGCAAAAAAAAAAAAAAAAAATTGTCGTTTTAATAATATTCTGTAAATAGTAGAACTTTGGTTGTTGCCTGAAGACTGAAATGCACAAAATCCAAAGTAATGTTCTTCTATAAATTAATCCGTTCCACACAACCAAAAATATTAACAAAAGTACATTTGATACTGAATAACTATACATGCAGACAACAATAAGAAATAAATCTATATGACAAATAGAATAGATGAACATTTAGTTTTACTTTTATTGAAGGCTTTTGGCGTATGTAAGACAGTAATGAAGAGGCGGAGCGGTGTCATTGTTTGGAAGGGAAATCATCTTCCTTCAGCTAATTGTTTTCATGAGTTATCTCCCTTTTTCGTCTCTTCGTGCCACTAGAATTGACCTGAGGCTGACTGGATTCCTCTCTCACTAAAATACTGTCCAGAGAGTTTTGTTTTTTGTCTAAGTTTTAAAATTTGCCTGAAATGTGACAAGGCATTAATCATTAAACTTGTTTATGACACGGCTTGCAACAGCGTTGTTAGGGTGATATTTTTCAGCAAAACTTTGCACCTCACTCCATTTTGAAAAAATGTTCTTAATCACTGACAAAGGCACATTCTTCCTCTCTCCTCCTCCCCATGAGTAAGTGACCATGTCTTTTGACAACGGAATATCTCATCAGTAAATAGTGGTTATGTTGCTGTTTTTTGTTTCGTTTCAGCTTTCTTTGGATATTTTTACTTTCCATTACTGTTGACATACTTATGTGTCTTCAGAAAACTTGTATTGTCTACTCTCTCTATTTATTGCTGCTCCAGCTGAAAGTCTTGGAGTTCTTCAGTGATCACTCTTCGTGGTCTTCCACCAACTCCTCCACATCGTGCCCACTCCTATCCAGGACTAGTGACTTTCCCAAATACATACTTGGAACTATCTTAGGACACATGGTGTCTTATTTAACAGTAAAACTAACTTAAAAATAGAAACACTTTTGAAAATGAAAATTTTTGAACTAATGCTAGGGGAAATGCTCATTTAGCGAGAGACAATGAGTCGTGCACACATCTGTTGCTTTGTGTGGTAGCTTGGCTTGTGGGGAGTCATGTGGCAGCAAGCGAACCAGAATGTATGGCTTCATAACAGACGGATTTCCTTGCTTGATAACTGAAGAGCTGAACGATTTCCAAGACTTTTCACTGAAAAAGTGAACAATAATTGAGGTTTCACTGACTATTTTACCAGTTTCAATTTAAATTTCACTGGCACTGGAATTTGCCTTGTTGTAATACCTAATTATATATCTGGATAGAAAAGGAATCTGTGGAGATGCATGATTTCTTGACAATTGGAAAATAAATTATATCCGATTTATCTACTGTTAGATTTTTTTTGTAATTTTAAATTGAATTGATTTTCCTGACCACAGACGCTAAAAAAATACAGGAAATGGCGGTTTCCTTTGATATTAAAACACTTCGGTATCTCTATATTAAGAACATAATATGTAACTAGCTTCCTATGTAAGGTGGGTGAGGATGCAAAAGAAGAAATATTAAATATAAAGTTTATCCAATTTTAAAACCTTAAACAGGAGTAATAAAAGTCAAGGCGGCAATTCTGTCCATACTTATTTGTAAAAAAAATTTAAAAAAATAAATGTTTGGTTTTCATCTCTTGTCTAGTTCCTTTTACCAGTTTTTTATTTTTCCCTAGCTTTCATTCTTACCTTATTCATTTCCCCCTTTGTTTTTCTCAAATCTGTTCTTGTGTAGAAATGGATAGATAGGAAGTTAATGGCTGTACTGTGTAACTTCTTTATACAATACACAGATACTAGACTGATCTTAGGTAGAAGTGCTGAGAAGTGAGACCTTGATCTTCAGCAGAATGCATTGTTACTCTTAGACAGAACATTAGGTATTGTTTACCATCTATTCTGTAATATAAAAACAGTAACTTCCTGTCTAATTTTCTCTTCTTAATAATGAGATATTCCATTGAAATGATAACAGAAAATATTACTTGACACAAATAAGTGACCATGCCTTTTGACAACGGAATATCTCATCAGTAAATAGTGATTGTGTTGCTGTTTTTTGCTTTGTTTCAGGTTTCTTTGGATATTTTTACTTTCCATTACTGTTGACATACTTATGTGTCTTCAGAAAACTTGTATTGCCTACTCTCTCTATATCTATCTATATATATATATATATACACACACACTCTATTAAAGAAAATCAAAAACTGTTGGTGGAATCAAGACAGCTTGCCAAAACCTAAACTTTTATCCAGATACTTGAATTAAGGTGACAATCCTGAAAACAGGCCAGAAAGCAAACTTACCTACTCAGTAAAGTGCTTGAAGCTTAGATGGCATAGACCAATCAAAAAATTCTTATCAATGTTAAATCCTCTGAAAGGATGGCTCTATTCGTGACTCAAGTTTCACACAGCACAATCTTCAGATGACTTAACGGAAATGAAAGAAGGGAGGGGTTGGGCTTTACATAAGCTGTGATCACTCTAAACCATCATCATTGAATAAAAAAATAATTTTATTAAAAATACCTAAACTACTGTTGTTCTGCAGGGACAGGTTTAGTAGAGAATCAAAAATTACCAATAAATCAATATGCTAGTCTGGTGGTAGGTGACATAATAGGTGTTTTATGTTATGTCTGTAGTACAACAGTTTGTAGTTTAATCTATCCACAGGGGTTTTTTCTTTACTTATTTTGGGGGTGTGGGGGATTTAATGAAAATATAACTTTTTTTTTTCTTCCTTCTGTGATGCTTTAGAGCAGTGGTTCCCAACCAATTTTGGGCCATCCCCACTTCGGTATTACTAAAATCTTTGTCTCCCCCTCCAATAATATTTAATTTTTACATATTCAAAATGTTACTGCAATTCATGTGAAGGAAGCTTAAAAGATTTTTAACTTGGTCTCTAAACAAGCCTCCAAAGACCTTGCCATCCATGAAAGAGAAAAATTAAAAAAACACGACATTTAAATATATATAGTTTCAAAATGTATAGAACTGAAAGGCAGAAATCTAAAATATTTAAATGAAAGCTGATTCTGTAATATACTTTGATCATTTTAATCATGAAATAATAATGCAAAATGAAATTTGAGCTCAGGTTGGTATAGTAAGCTGAATGATGCACGTCCTTTGCATGCCCCACCAAAATACTACCATGTTGGGAATCATTGCTTTAGAACGATTGCAAGTTATATAAAGCACATCCCCTCCTTTCTTTTATTTCCATTTGAGTCATCTGAAGATCACACTGCACAAAACTAGAGTTACAACTATATGTGATAACAGTATATCACTTTTTTTATATATCAAAATCTAGTTTAGGAGGAAGGAATATAAGAATGTGGGAAAAATCTTTGTGACACGTTTCGTCGTTTAGGACTTCACCAGACTAAGTTTATATTTACGCTGATGCTACACATGCACAAGCAAGACATGTTGGGAATTTTAATTTTTTTACTTTTTTAAAATTTGTGTTTCAGGTCTATATTCTAGCTGATTTCATTTACATTCTTTTTTTTTTTTGTTTATGATTCCGTCACTTTTGTTATTAAATATCCCACATTGTGATAATAGAAGCTCTACCAAGAATGGTGAAACGTTGTAAGAACGTGGATGATCTGGTGATTAAACATTTTCATCTTAGTAAATTGTTTTCTCTTTTAATTAGAGTAGAATTTTTTAAATCAAAATTGTGGTCAGTCTTGTAATGATGAGCATCTAATTTAATGTGTTGTTTTGTAAAAGAGCCCTTTTGTGTACATATAATCTTTTATTTAAATTTCTTGAAGTTTCTCCAATGTATTCCTTGTGGCAATTGTTTGAAATAATAGAGTATATACCTGCTTAAAGTTTTTATTTTATTTTGTTTTGTATTAAGTATTTTATTGTTTTAGATGTAAAATTTTATGTTGAATATAAATTCTTTTCAATTGTAGTTGCGATAGAGTTGGTTGGTAGAAAATATATATATAAATATATAAATTTCTCTCTTTTAATCAATTCACCCCAAGTAAGGCTATAAGATGCAAGATAGTACTGGAGTGAAAGGGAACGAAAAGACTTTAGAAGGAACAGGAAACAAAGGATAAACCCCTATTCTTGTTCAAAAGACTGGGGAGGAGTGTGAACCAGTTGACTGGAAAACCTATCTACTCTTTTATATATATATATATATATATATATATATATATATATATATATATATATATATATAAAATATTTATTAACAATTATAACAGAACCATGTTTTAAACCACTACAAAAATGCAATCATGTTTCAACACTGTGCCTCCTCAGGCGATGTCAAGCAACACCACCTGAGGGGGCACACTCACTGTCGAAGCATGATTGCATTTATTTAGTGGTTTATAACATGGTTTTGTTATAATTGTTAAACATTATTATTTAGCTCTACTCTCTATTGGGCACTTTTTAAAAATATAATGTCTGGACATTGGTACTAACCAACTTTACATTTGTAGATACATAGGCACAGTGGAGTAATGGATAGTGGCTTGGATTGAGGAATCGGAGAGCCGGGTTTGAATTCCAGTTGAATCAATTACATTCACTTATGTGCTAATACCCTTGGGAAAGGTGTGAATTCTCTTCTCCCTCCAGCTATGGGTAAATAGCAGGGCAGACTGGGTTCTATAGTCTTGGATGGCAACTGGTCTAGGAGAAGAAAAACTCTGAATTCAAAACATGCAGAGAGTCGTTTGGGGACCTTGTGGCATGTATTCGGCCCTTCAAAAAGTGTGGATGATTCTGCACAAAACCTTCACCATTATAATCGAATCACATGCTAGTGTCTGGTTGTTAGTTCCTAGAAACTGAGCTGCTTGAACATCATACGTTGAAAATATAATATATATATATATATATATATAATTTTCAAGATGTCATGAAATGTCAGTCCCTCGTGTTTGTCTAACTACCGCTTAGTACTATTTCCAAACCAGCATGGGTGTATAGTAGCAGGCAATACAACCTGTTTTCTGACCTATTTTTATTGTTGGCGGGGGAGGTTGCATTTAGTTTATTCTGTACTGCAGTGTACCAATTATTTTCTTTTCCAGAAAACCCGTAGGTGATTTGAGTGTCAACTTGGCATCCACTGTTAGCAGTGGTGTGTCTGTGGTGTCATCTACTTCTCAGCAGTCTGTGTCTAGTCAGCAGGCCCAGTCGTTGGGCAGCAGTGGTACATCCTCTGGTAGTGGGACACAAGTGACTTCTTCAGGTCCATCTTCAGCTATTCAACAAGCTATCCAGGCCACATTGGCTTCTATTGAACTTCCTCCCCAGCCATCAGCAACTCTACAGCAACAGCAGCAGCAACAACAGCAGCAACAGCAACAGCAACAACAGCAGCAGCAACAGCAACAACAGCAACAAGTACCACAGCAGCAGCAGCAGCAACAACAGCAGTCCACTGTGTCCAATGCCACTGTGGTAGCCTCAGCAGGCACAATCTCTGGCCATGTACAGAAACAGACTCCTACTCAGGTTATTGTAGATGGTGGCAAAACAGACTCTTCTGCCAGTAGCAGGTAAGCAACTGAAAAATGAATGGCTTTAGGTTTTACAGTTGGTATGGGTAATAAATGTTATCCTATTCTATAGTATGGCTGTTAAGATATGCATGGAATTGCAAGTCTGTTGCCACCAGATATAACTGCTTGAATTAGTTGTGTCATACATTGAATGTCCAAGAGTAAATGATCTGTTTATTGCATAATTGTGCCTCCATACTAAACTCATACCTCCTTGTTATAATGCATTACAGTTACAGCAGATTATGATGTCCTTTGTTTCCTCATTATTAAAACATTATTACGTAACAAGTGTTTTACGTGCAAGAATAAAACCAAAATTTTGAAACTATTTTGAAATAAGACAGTTTATTAAATTTTTGAAAATCTACAAAATAAAAAATATGTAATTATTTGGGTTTGGTATATACTCATTCAGTAAAGTTCTGTAGTCTTAACTTAGGAGTATAGGACCACAGCTCTTTACACTAGCAAGTAGGTTTTTATGGCATGGAGTTGCTAGCCTTATGCCCAACTGGATTTGAATTCAGCATGGTCATTTTATTAGACTGGTTGCCAACTGAGGCTGAAGGACTCTGTCTACCCTACTGTGGAAAGAAGAGCTAGCGTCATACCTTTCCCCAGGGTATTTGTGCAAAAGTGAATTTAAAAAACTTGACTGCAGTTTGAGCTTGGCTTGCAGATTTCTTATTGAGCAATAAATGTGTAATATAAATTAACAAAACTCAAAAGTTGCTAAATAATGATTTCAATCCACTTTTTTAATTTTTATTTTTTATTTTAATTCTTATCTTTTAAAACAGAACTTAAGCTGAGATTCGATAAGACAAAGTATTTAAGTAACATTAAAGTAAAAAATCTCCTCTCCCCTTTTTAAAAGAGGTAAAATTTTATAAATCCACAATATATCAAGTTTTCAGATTTTCTAATTTTTTTTTTTTTCCCAGTTTAATTTATAGTAAAATAATTAGCAATCTTTGACTTTTTTTTATTTTAACTACCTTCACTCCTTGGCAGTGTTTATTGTTTTAAAAAGTGATGATTAGAATTTTAATAACACCTCAACCTGATGAAAGTGAATTTATACTTTTATTTTGTTCTTGAGAATTTGCAACATTATTAAAACTAATATAATTGTATTATAACTAATGCAATGCAATATTATTTACCAATTTATAAAGAAATAAATAAGAAAACAATTTTTTTATTTATAAACATTTACTAAATTGTGAACAAATTAAAATGAAATCATTATTTACTGATTTTATAAAGTTTGAATCAATTGGCAACCATTCCAATAAACAATATAATAGAGTAAATATTCTATAAAAAAAATAGTGTTTATTATTTTTGTTTTTAATTCTTAAGAACAAAGAAAATGTATAAATTCAATTTCATATGTTGAGGTTTTGTTACAATTCTAATCATTGGTTTTTAAAGCCATAAGCATTAGGGTGAAGATAGTTAAAATAATAGTCGTGTCTAGGGATTAACTGTCCTTTCGACACACTTTTTTTTTTTTTTGCAGGCATGAAGGTTAAAGAATGCCAAGAATTCTTTCTTTCAATTCAGTCTGATTTTTTTTTTTTTTTTTGTCACAAATCTGGTGGTTACATTGAAAAACTGAAGTTGTCAAATCAAAAGCTTAAATGTTTTTCATTTGACAGATGTTACAAACCTTGTTTATTGTTATGCATTTTCTTGACTACTAAAATACTTTATTTTTTCCTTTAATGTCACTGTTGAAGCAGGAAATTAAAATATTTTTGTTTGTATTAGAAATAAAAATAAATATGCAGTCACTAAGTGCACAATAACATCTCTCTTTATGATAATAGAATTTAGTTTAATATCTTTACTGCTGTTGCAAAATATACAATATGTGATAAGAACTATGAGAAAAAAAAACAGCTGCATGCTGAGAGCTTAGATATTAGAAAAGAGCTTATATTTTGTGTATTTGGGTAACAATCAACAAGGTACTTGTGCAAAGCGTTCTCTCTTTTTTTTTTTTTTTTAGTGTAGAAATTGTCCAAGCACTTTCAGCTAATCCATTAGCTGATTCCAAGCATCTTATTTATACTATGAGAATAAATGGTGTGTAAGTGTTACTGTAGACAGTTTAAAAGTTGCTGAACAGTACTGACCTTATTTGGGAATTAACAATATATTTATTTTTCAATAACTTTTAGACTATTTTCACATTTGCACAGTTTTTTTAAAAGATTTATACTAACACAATAGTATAGTATAAATAAAATCCTTGAAAATGGCACTTGGAATCAGTAAGCATTTGGACAGTTTTTATACTCATTAAATTTGAGAAAGAAAACAATCGTTAAAATAGAATAAAAAGAAATTTTAAAGTACTTTGACAGTCTTGCTTACCAGATCATAAATTGAAGCTTATTAATTTTAATTATTATGTTTTAATTGCAATCAAATTGGACTTTATCAGTTTTGGGTTCCTGTTAGTTAACTAGTAAAAAGAAAATGTTTTGACTTTACATTCTTAATATTTTTGTTTTTTGTGAAGAGTTTGTTTTTTTTCATTTTCTTACTAGCAGCACTGAAGATGAAGATGATGACAAAACTGAAAAAAAGGAGTATATCTTCAAGAATAAGAAGGAAGCCATTGAGGCCTTCAAGACACTACTGAGAGAAAGGGTAAGTTTTAAACATACACACATGTGGCCATGTCAGTCATGTTTTTGTTTTTTTTATTTTTGCCCAAGTTTTTTATAAGAGTTGTTACTGTTGTTATGTTACATACCATACTAAAAATATTTAACACACAGCAAGTTGAATTCAAATCTAGATCTAAACCAGGGTTTACCAATATCATCAGTCCACCTCATCTGATCTCTGATCAAGATTCTCAGTGGAATTACAGTTTAAACAATTTACGAGTACCATATGTCCAGAAAAATCACTAAAAAAATTAACAAAGACTATAATTTGAAATACTATTTTCATCAGAGTATTATCACTGTGGCTGATGTCTTTTCTTAGAAAAGTTGTGATAAGACAGGTTAGATAAGTCTGTGAACAAGGGAAATAGATATCTGTTATTGATGAAGGGGAGAAATAAGGAATTTTCTGAAAAGAACATTTTAAGGAAGGTTATATTGCGAAAGAAGACCAAAAAAAAAACGGCCTCTTCGGACAAATTAAGTGCAAAGACAAAGATGGGGATATCTCAGTTGTATCCGCTTGATCATCAAAAGGAATTGTAATCAGTATCAATGAGTGAGGCATCAAGAGAACTTCAACTGATCACTAAGCATCTTTGTCACACCAACGGTCTTTATTCATAATCACCAGAGGAAGGAAAGGACCATAATCAAACTCTGGGAGCCAGCAGCAAGATCCACTGGCAACATTGCACTATTATACTTTGATTCATTATGACTAGTTTTCTCATCTTTGTTGTTTTTTGTTTTTCGTACCAATGATTCAACTGTCGCATCCTTCAGCTTTCTCTGTGACATTCCATAACCTTTCAAGAATGCCAAACTGGATGTTTTAATTCGTACAACTCTGTCACTATCATGTTTATCTGGTTATATCCTCTGAAGGGATTTTCAGAACTAGTACTAGTTAGGATGGGTTGGCAACATTCTGCAGAGAATGGGCCACATCACTATGCAGTGTTTCGAAGTGGAGGCCATGATATTAAATGTACTTTAATAAATTGTCTGTACCTGAGACTGCTCCATTGAGAAGGCTGCCTTGGTCGGAAGAAATTTTTCTTTATGGTAATGGTTTCTTGACAAATTAAACTCTCTGAAACAAATAGCTAAGTATCCAGTTGTCGCCAAACTTTTGTCACTCAAAATCCGCTTTTCTTTTCTTAGTTTTCTGGAAAGGAAAGAAAATAAGGGACATGGTAACAGAGTTAAGTTGGCAGGCTGGGCTAAAAACCTTTTTTGGCTGAATGTGGCCTTGAGGGCCTGGAGTTGCCAACACCTGACTTAGGATGTCTGTTAACCTTTCCACTGAATTTGTGTGGATTTCTACACTCTTAGTGCTTTAAAATGTGAATTTTATTTTAGCAGAATAAATTCATGCTTTTATTTATAGAAACTCTGGCAAGATTAGATTAGAGAATGATAGGTATTTAACACAGTTTAATATGAAATTGTAATTTCATTTTCAACTTGATATTCACTGTTTTTGTGCGGATATATTTTCAGTTGGTAAGTTAAATAGACACTGGTGTGCCCTCATTTTGGTTGCTATAGTCATGTTTTGGTCATTGTACTCTTCAACCTTTTCCAGGTGTCTCTTAGAAATAATGTTCTCATTCCACTGTTCATGCTAGAGAATATCTCAGATCAGTTGATTTTTCTTTGTGATATTCCTTGTCTGCCTCTTTCACCAGACCAGGGCATCACTTTCTGCACTGGCTGACACAGAGAACCCCCATCACACAATTTTTTTCCCTAGAATTTGGCTTTCAAATGTTCTGTGATACTATAATTGAGGCACTCGCATAGAAGTGAAGAGTGTTTGATTTTATCTCAGTCTTAAGTCTTTTGACTTTTATGACTAGCGATAAATTCTACGATAGAGGATCTTCAGAGTAGTCACCCACTTGACGAAAAGATAATAAAATAATATAAATAAATGACACTTTTGAGTTCAAGTGACAACAAACTGGATTTTGACGATTTCTGGTTGCAGGCCGATATTAACAGTCACAGTCAGGATTGAGATTGATACTCATCAGAGTCTGACATTCTTTACTTCAGGCTAATTCATAGTGTAACTGGAGGCCTTTTTCAGATCTCATTCTTTCACTGAATGGCAATTTTCAATTTGGGTTTGCAGTAGTCTGCTTTAAGGAATTTTTGCTTTTTACACTTGGAATAACTTTAGCTTATTTGACATATAAGATTTATTTTATTTCTTTCAGACTTGCTATATTATTTTATATTTATTGAAAAATTCCTTATTTTTATTTTTTTTTTTGTAATTTAGAAAGCATGGTCTTGTTGAAAGTTAATTTAGTATTTTTTGCCTAATGTTAATCTTTAAGAAATTTTTATTCACAAAACAAATACTCTAATGTTTCATAACTTTTTTTTTTTTTGCACAATCTGTATTTCTCTTTCTATAAGGTAAAAATTGTTTGTTAAATTTTTACATTTCTTATATTTTATTTGATTTAAAGAAATAATTTATTAATCTGATTTCTTTTTAGTCTTTCTTAAAATTAATTTTAATAAGTCTCAATGTTTTCTGTTTAATTTTTAACACTTCTGAAAACTTTCTTTGATTCTGTTTTTACACTACAAAATTTATTTAAAAATGCTATTATCTGTTACATAAAGTTAATTTAATGTTTTTCTCTCTGATATTGACAAGTATGTTGATAAAATTAAATTGAGTAATTTGTATTTGTTTAATAAGTTATATTAACAAAAATGTATGTTGAATTTTAGTTTAGCTTAATGTTAAAAAGCAAAATAGGAGCAAACATAATGATTTTATACTGAAATCATTTAAGAATGTTATGTAGTTATAATGATTCAATAAATTTAATCTGATATTTTTACATATTGAAAACAACAAATGTGAAACATTAACCTTGTTGCCAAAGCATATTTTTAAGAGTTCATTTTTTTTATTCTAGTTACTTCTCTAATCATAAAAAAAGTATATTTCTGACAGTAAGTCAGCATAATAGTTACTTTTATGTTTATTTTGGTTGATAATGAATTCCAAGATTAAAATGCATATGTAATTTTGTACACCCGTTATCAGGGTAGGTGGTGATGGATCCGAAACTATGCCATTTTATAGATGTGTGCATGATAAGACCTTAGAAAAAGTATACAAGATAAAGAGGAGTAACCTTTTAAGTCAAATTGATTATGCTCTTAATTTCAATTTTTTTTTCTTTTGAATTTAAGCTGATTACAGCAGTGAACTATTACAAACCCAAGCTGAAATTAAAAATTGTTGCTCAGAGTGGAATATGATGATTTGGAATCAATGTAAAGAACACATTGCATCAGAGTAAATCATTGCATCATAATAATTGCTCATTAAAAAAAAAATTAGGCAATAAGGATAATTTTAAAAACTATATTTGTTGATCATTTAAAAATTTAATTTTAGTCACTTGATTTCTACTACCTGTTGCTTTTTCTTTTCTTTTTTTTTTTTCTTTTTTGGCTTTTGTTTTTTTAGGTAAATGTGGAAAAGCTTTCTGCTCGTGATTATCGCATTTTATACTTGTATGAATACAAGTTGGGTCATAATGGAGCCATGGCTGCAAGGAATATAAATTCTGCATTTGGGGCCAAAGTTGTTAGTGAAAGAACAATAAGATTTTGGTTTAAAAAATTTGCAAGAAATGATTTCGGTTTAGGAAATCTTTTGAGAGGTCGGCCCAAACCATCAATCCAAACAGAAGACTTAAGGGCAGTGCTGGAAAAGAATCCCAATACCTCAGTTAGAGAACTTGCAACAAAGTTCAAGGTATCCATTGGAACTATTTCCAATTATTTAAGAGCAATTGGCAGGGGAAAAACTCAACAAGTGGGATGCATTAAATGAGAAACAAAATCTTGCCTACTTGGAGGTCTGCAATGATCTTGAATCCATTTGCAATTTGTCATTTTCCTGCATTGTGTCATCAATGATGAAAAAAAGAATTGTGCATAATAAATGGAGAAAATTTGAAGCAGAACCCAATTTAGGGAACAGAAAGGCCTGCCAGTGGGTGGTGAATTTTCTGTATGATAATATCTACCCTTAATCTATTGAATATTGGGAACCTTATTTGCTTTGTTTATAGATTACCTTTTTCTTTTTGTGTCCTTTCCTTTCAGGCAAAAATAGGGATGTGTGGGTGGTGTAATGGATAGTGGCGCGGAATAAGAAATTGGATAGCTGGGTTTGAATTCCAGTCAGATTCCTTACATTCACATACATGCAAATACCCTTGGGAAAGGTATGAATCCATCTCCTCCCTCCAGCTATGGGTTAAATAGTAGGACTTGCATCTGGAAAATCACTTCCCACCTCATTTTTTAATGCCATATTCACTCACCAAAAAAAAGAAAAAAAATATTCTTACAATGTGTTTTGGCTTTAAATAACACACAAAGGGTTGATAACCTAAAAAAGAAAAACAAAGAAAGAAAACAAATCAATGAACATTCAGAAAGTATGCTAAATCATAATCTGAAGCCTTCATTACTTTCTTGAATGCTTTCTAAAGAGAACTGAACAATAATTCACTGCCAAGGTGGAATAGCTGGACAGGCTGACAGGGGAATCTATTTTTGATTGTATATTATTCCCTTCCCCATCCCAGTTTTTGTTTAAATAAATTTGCAGGAAATAAATGTATCGTGTTATGACTTACAAGATAATATTGGAGTTTATTGCTAATAAAATATGAAAATGTAAATTTTGCTGCACACAAACACACAGAAAGGTTTGCAGAAGCATATTTATTAGGAGCATAGGAAATTTGCTTCCTAATCAAAATGTTTTAACCTCTTTTAAAGCCGTGCCCTTTCAAGAGATAGATGATCATGTTTCTCTACAACTTCTTTTTTTCTTTTTATAAATATCTATAAACTGTGCATTGCCATGATTGTTCTTGAGGGGGAAAATGGTGTTGTTTCCTGTTGCCTTCTTCACAATTTTGAGTTCAGAGCTTCTTTCTCAACCTATTGTCCTACCAAGGTGAGAGCCCTGTTATTTAACTCATAGCTTGGGGAGAGGAAATGGATTCATACTTTTTTTCCCAAGGGCATTAGTGCAAAGTAAACACAGACTGTCTTAGCTAGAACATGATCACAATTTTCTGATACCATTTTTGACGCTGTTCACTGTTAGGCCATCTACATCACAATTGTAAATACGGTAAAATGAACTTTTTTTTTTCAGTAAAAGTGAAATAAAATTTTTTTTTTTTAATTGTCCGTTATTTATGCTTCAATTATGTGCAGTAATTAAATGGAGGTGAGTTTTTCTTCTTTCTAATTGGTACTAAAAAGAAATATCTTTTTTCAGACATATATTTTTATAAGTTTGATGAATTTTATTTTCCTTTATCTTATCTTTCTTTCTTTTTTTTTTTTTGTCATAATTGAACATCTAACTGAAGAATTTTAAAATTTATGTATAAAACTGTAAAAAAAAAAATTTGAATAAGATTTATTTATTGACTTCGATTTATGTCCATTGGGAATATAAATCTAGAATTATTATATACATACAGAACTGTGTTTTTCTGTTGAAGCAGGACTGGAATTAATCTTGCACAAAGCAAATTGGGTCCTGCTTAACAAGAGATTTAAAGCAATATTTTACAAGGCTGGATGCTCTTCCTGACGTCCAACTCACTCACTCATGGTGGTCCAAGTACACATTGTTTTTTATTGAGGCACTGTCTCTAGGAAGGTTGCCCTTCAAATCTTAAGGCCCTACCCTAACCTTTTATTTATTTATTTATATATATATATATATATATATATATGTGTGTGTGTGTGTGTGCACATGTTGAGTGTTGGTGCCTATAAGAAGCTCATCCACCCTTTGACAGGTCTTATTTTTCATCATGTGGAATGGCATGTTTCCTCCTCACCAACAGAAAAGCTAGTGAGGGTTTAGGTGCCAACTGCCTGTCCATGTAGCATGTTGTGCTGGGTTACATATTGCCAGTCCAGTAAGCATGACCTGACCATTTCATAAATATTACATTTTGGAAAATTCATATTGCATAAAAATATAAATTTCAAAAAAGAAAGATTTAAAATTTTCTTCTGAATTGTGTGAAGTTTAATTGAAATTATTAAGTAGTGGCTAAACTATTGTGGGAGTGGGGCTGCCTGATCAATGACTGCCAAATCTTTCCTTATAAACAAACATATAATATTAGCATTTTCAACATTTACATCAACCTGGGATATTTATTCCACCTTTACAAGTTTGAAATTTTCATGTTGTGTGATGTGATTTTCTTAGATGTATTTTCTAAGAAGTATTTTTAATACTTAAATGAAAATCTTAATAATAAACACTTAATATTTTTTTAATTTTTTTTTTTTTTTATTGTATCCAAAATGTGTATGATGATTTCCATAACTACTCATTTGATTTTATAATCTCTTAAACAGGATGTGCCTTCTTCTGCTACATGGGAGCAGGCTATGAAGATGATCATCAATGATAGCAGATATGGAGCCTTGAAGCACCTCAATGAAAAGAAACAAGCCTTCAATGAATACAAGACACAGAAAGCAAAAGAGGAGAAGGTGAGTTTATTGTTTTTGCTCTTCATCTTCTATGGTTTGTCAATAGCTTGGAGTTGTTTCTTTTCTTTATCAATTCATCTGAAGTAAGGCAATGATGCCACTAAGGTGCAAGGGGCTACTGGGAGTGAAAGAGATTTTAGGAACAGGATGCCCAATCCTAAACAGCAAAGGAGATAAACCTCTACTGTTCAAAAAACATTTGTCAGTCGATACTATCATTCTGTTCTAATACTCACCATTTGGTTATCAAAACACGGCCTTATATTTCAGGAGCATGGAAATTGTGTGTTCATGTTATACTGTGGGTAGAAAATGAGTAAAAGGAATCTGAAGCAGTGGCTCCATGACTGAATTTCAGGGTTTTCAACTTTTGATTCCCCTTAATCTTCTGGCTGAACATTGATGTCAGTTTCATCAATAACTTCACTGCCTTAACTAAATCCCAGAGTGTGAATCAAAGAAGATATTGTGAATCAAATCCTTATTCGCAGTTAGGCATCTCAGTTTCAACTTCATTTTCACTTTCCTCATCAGAGCATGGATCAACATTCACCTGCTCATTTGTTTTTCTTTGGTTTTATTTGTATGCTGAGTATTTTACCTCGTTAGCTTTTTTTGTCATATAATTATCTTATACTTTGTGATTAAGTTTTTGCACTTGACATGAGTGACCTCTGTA
The DNA here is from genome assembly GCA_964036315.1 of Acanthosepion esculentum. NCBI lineage: Eukaryota > Metazoa > Mollusca > Cephalopoda > Sepiida > Sepiidae > Acanthosepion > Acanthosepion esculentum. Next base: position 71,867,739 of record OZ038490.1, read on the forward strand.
ATATTCACTACTGTGGTGCATCATCAGTACAAAATTTTCTTTTCCAAGCACCTTAGCAAGTCCTTCTAGCTCTTGTCCTTACGTTTATATTATATTCACCCACCATCTATAAATCAAAATTCTGCAGAAGTTTGGACATTGTCTTTGAGAGCTCTTCTTATTCTCTTCAAAGACTCTACTAGGATGAATTTTTTCTCTGACATAGTGGGGATTGTCTAGTTTCTCACAAACAAGGTCACTATATGCTGGAGGGCTTAGTACTGGTCATTCATCAGTCTCTACTGCAGGGAGACTCACTTTTTTTTCTTTTTTTTCTCCCCCAACAATTTAATTTGGACTATTTCCAAATGTTTGTAACGTTTTTGCCCTTGCCAATATTATTTCTGTTACATTTAGCATCATCCATGGTCATTGTCATGATTTCATACAAAGCTTCATTATTCCATTCAATCACACCATTACAAAAAAGAGATTCACCAGATGTAATACTGGTTTCTATTCCAAACTTCTGATTCATGTCTTTGAAAACATCATTATTAAATTCTCCAATCACTGAAACTTTACTGGTGCTCCAAAGCATATGTGAGCCAAATCTTGAAAATTTTATCCATGACAATATCTTTTTTCTTTGATTGAATAAGGACTGTTGCCATATCTTTTGGCACTGTCAAGTGTAAGACCCAGTTTTCCTTTAGTAATTTCTTTCAGCTCCATGTAAACAATCACATTGAATCTGTCTGCTTTTGGGGGTGTTTAAAATGTTTAGTTTAAAATATTTGTACCTAATACAGAACTGGCAACTACCACAGCATTTTTCCACTTCTAGCAAAAATTCTGGATCTTCACATCCACCATTTTTCAATGAATGTATCGGTCTCTTTCGAAGTATGAGCAAACTGATAGTAGAGTTGAACTTTCTTTCTTTCCCCCCCCCCCCCTTCAACAATGTCAATGGTTTCTAGGTGTAGAATGATGTTGCAGCTTTCCTCTGTCCATCCACACTGGAATCATATAATGTCCAGACAGGATGGATTCTAGTTTGAAAGGGTTTTTTTTTTGTTCCATGTCTGACAAAATCACGAGAGTTGTCATTGTAGGCAGGCCTGCTAATCAATAATAGAATATTACTATTAACTACATCTATGCCAATTTTTAATTTTCTTCACTTTTTATTTCTTTTCTATCACCAAATCTGTAATGTGATGAGTTGGCTCTTGCAGATTTATTTGTATTATTCCTTTCATCTTCACAGAAGAGCTCAATACTCATTAATCCATGTGCAGTCTCCATACAAACACAATCCAGAATGCCCCTAGCTAATGATTCAGTGATACTGCTCTCTGCTTGCTGATCCTGCAATTAGTGCGAGATCAATTATCATCTTAGCTGCCTCAATCTGCATGTGAAGACAAGCAGATACAAAAATGGCATTGCCTAACAACCCCATCAAAATATGCTGGATTTCATATTTATTTTACTACTTCATTTTTCTTTGCACATCCTTTCTTGATTTTGATTGAACATTTCCTGGTTTATAGTACTCGTCTCCTGACTGAATCCTGATTAAATCCACAACATCTATGGCCATGGTGACTATCCTCTTCTATATATGCTCTTTTCTTTCACTGGCAGTGTTACAGAATGCCCACTTTCTCTTTCATCAAACTTGCTGAATACTCCCTGTAACTTGTTTTTCACTAGATTTCAAGGATGCTGTTTCTCTGGCCAATTGTTTATGGTCATCAGATGAATTAGCTGCTGTTAATTGTACTTAAATTCAACTAAGAATTTTGGGGAGCTTTGTCAATCTATATTGGAAAATTCCACAAATGACTTTAAAGCACTGAATCCACAAGTAGTGTTATCTTTTAAACTGGCGGCATCTAAAGCAACAGTCACCTTTTGAAATTCATCATCTGCTAATTCTTTAGGATCAATTGAACAAACAGCTTCTCTCGCATCTCCGTATAAACTTAACTTTTATCACTCTGTATGTAATTCATTTGCTGTGCAAAGAGGTTATCCTGCCACTGAAGGTGACTGATCCCTGAACAGTAGTGTGTTTGAATTTCATAATCATGTTGTCATATCCTGCTATGGCAAAAAAATAAATAAATAAAAAAACAATTTTAAGAGGAATTAACAATAAGAATACTGCAACTGAGAAACCTTGAAAAAGAATGCTGCTTGTCAGGCTACAAATGTGTCCCCCACAGCCTGGGTTGAACACTAATAGTTGCTTCAATGAAGCCATCAGCAGCTATATCAAAACTAAACTCTGCTACCAGTGTTAAAGTAGACTGACAAGGAATCACCAGATGATTAGAAATGCCTGGCTTTGGAGAAATATCATCAGCCTTTGAGCTCTAAATGCTGAACAATATTTCAGTCAGCATGTGTGACAGGTAAATTTAACAATAATAGACAGGTAAAAGCATTAGTTTCTAGTAAACTGGAAGTTGTGAGTTCAATCTTTCTCCTTTCACTCTCTCTCACACACACACACACACATACATCTCACAGTAAGAAATGTATTCCAGAAAATAAGTTCACTGTTGCTTTCAGCAGTGACAGTCTTTCAATGTGTATAGCTTAGAGAAGCACTTTGAAGGTGGCAGTAACCAATAGTGACCTGGTAAGCAAACTTTGCTTTCACACGGCCATTCCATAAATTGTCGCATTTAGTATATTTGTGCTATTTTGGGTTGGGTAATAAGGAACTACAAAGAAACTGATATTTACAGTCAGGAAGAGACCGTGGAAAATTTTGTTGTCACCTGGTGAGGAAAGCGGTCATTAAGAATTTAACACTCACAGAACACATTGAAAGCAAGAGAAGCAGGAGGAAACAGTAGGTAACCGACTTCAAATACACATTGGGATATTAAATGGTCAGAGGTTACTTAGTGCAACAGAAGAAAAAAAATTAAAGTTATGTACCACGTCCTAAAAACAACACATAAAAGAATAAGGAAAACACCTAGCAAACCTACAAACGACTTTCGTATTTTCAATGCAAGTCTGGTTAAATATTACACAATACAAAGCAGGTTCTAAGTGAATAAAATCTGTTAATGGTAACTAGAAATTTTAATTTGTATAATCTTAAATTTTGAGATCGTTAAATGACTTGTTTTAAAATAATTTACTTTCGTCAAGTTTATTTCTTTAAAAAAAAAAAATCGATTCTGAATAATTTTATAAAATTGTGTGGTTGTCTCCCTTAGACGCTTTTTTGTGGATTTATTTTGCTGAGAAAAATGTTAATCCAGGAACCACGTTCACATTATTTTAATGTTTTTACTGCATGAATTAATGTTTGTGCTAAAAGAAAATAAAAGAGCTATGAAAATTTCACTGCATATCAAATAGGCATGCATTAAAAAACAACAAAATACATATTCTTTTAATTTTCAAATAATATCGTTTGTTCAGGTTGTGTAAAAAGCCACTTTCTTTGTTTAGAAAATGGTTGCAACTGTTATAATGCTGTTGAAAGTTAATTTTTATTGCTATTAAGTAACATGGACAAATTTCCATTCTAACTGCATTATTATCTTGAGAATAGCATGTTTTATGACAATAGATATGCTTTGTAAGAGTTTAATTTTTAATGGGTAAAGTTCTAAACATATTACTTAACATCATTTGTACATGTTTGTAAATACAAACCCTTAGTGGATCTGCGAGTGGTATGAAATTGGTAACAGTTTGCTCAGTGTAGGAAGCATTAAGCCTTTGAGCTCTGACCACCGCTTTACTGGTGGTAAAGGAAAATGATGTAATGCCCAGTCACCGGTTGAACAGTGGTAGAGAAAAATGACTTGATGCCCAGCCACTGGTTGAACAATTGGTAAGCACTTGTAACTATTTTTTATATCTACTGTGAAACATTACATACCAATTATTTGCAAATTTTGACTCAGGAGCTTAGGCAGAAAGGTTAAAATTATTCCGAAACACAGGTTATGGAATAAGGAACATTGTTTATCTCAAGGGAGAAGATTTGTAACATTTATGGATTGAAGTGTGGCAGTTAATATAAAATGAATGCAATAAATATTTTGAAACCATTTCTGTTGGGATAAGAATTATCTGCTTTGGAAAAAAAACAAAAAAAAATTAGGAGTGTTCGTGGAAATTACAACTTTTCTATAATAGTAAAGTTTTTTTTTTTTCTTTTTCTATCTAAAATGTTCCTTTGTTTGTTTTTAATAGTCTTCCTGCTTTCTTCAGGTCATTGAGCTTGAGTTCAGATGCCATTCGGGAATTGGAATATCCATGACTATTTTACATTACTCTATTTGACTATCTTTACTACAAATTAATCACAATATGTTGATTGTAAACATCAGACCCTGATGTAAATGCATTGCATGAATATGTAATTGTTTCCATTGAGCATTTCTTCTGCATTGTCATATTCAGGAGGAGCAAAGACTTCGAGCCAAACAAGCCAAAGAAGATTTGGAAAGCTTCCTTCTAAGTAGTGACAAAATGAATTCCACTGTCAAGTATTGGTAAGTAGTCAGTAAATTTATTTTCATTTCATAAAATTATTCTTACTTTCAATTAATCTAAGGTCTTTCATCCCTGCCAAAAAAGAAATTGCATTTTGAGTTATTTTTCTTTTCTCTCTCTTGATTTTCTCATATGAAAGATTAACATTTTCATTGAATTTAGTTAATTTTTCCTACTTTCTATAACTTGTAATATGCAAAAGAATGTTTAGGAAAATGAATAATGAATTGGCAAATCAAAACAGGCAGTTTTTATATATATATATATATATATATATATATATATATATATATATATATATATATATATATATATATAAACTTCATATTTCAAATTTAGAAATAATATATCTTAACACATTTTGTTTGCAGGTGACTGTCATAGTAATGTCTTTTGGGTATAGCTATGTTAGTATATAATGTTTCAGAGCTTTTAGAATTGTCAAAGATGCTATTTTCTCCTTTAATCTGATATATTTTATTTCATTACAGGAAAGCTGACAATATTTTTGGTGATTTAGAAGTTTGGAAAAGTGTATGTGACCGTGATCGGCGTGAGCTCTTTGAAGATGTTTTGCACATGTTAGCCAAAAGAGAAAAGGTAAAAATATTACGTTTATTTAATTTTTTTTTTTTATGTCTAGCGGGGGGGGGGGGTATCATTGTCAATTATGTTATGATTAAGAGATATTACTGAACTCTACATCTGTACTTTGTGTTTGGTTGTTTGGCGTGCACCTTTTTTTGCCTACGAACCAAATTAGATCTGATTTAGTTTTGATTTTTTTTTTTTTTCTTTCTTTTCTTATGGTAGTTTATGCTTGATATTTTACAGGAAGAGGCAAAGGCTTTACGGAAACGCAACATCAAAGTATTTTCTGAAATCCTTGACAGTATGCCAAGCCTAACTTACTGTACTACTTGGTCTGAGGCTCAGCAAATGTTACTTGACAATCCTCGGTTTACTGAAGACCCAGATTTACAGAGTAAGTCAAAACTAGCTTTCATTTTTATTTTATTTTATTTATTTTTTTTTTCCTTAATATCCTCCTCTCTCTCTCTCTCTCTCCTTCCTACCAGTTTATGTAACTTTGTGTGGGTATAAGCTTACAATGTACGCTTCTCTGTGAAATGAAAGTGTTCTTTATAATGCTGAAGAAAAATGAAATGGTTTTTTGAAAAGCTCAAGTTGTGTATTACAAATTGGAGATATGCACATCCAGCCGGTGTGGAAGTTCAAATAACTGGGAAGCATTTTAACAGAAATGTGAAATGTAACTCGGATCCGAACACACATTGGTCTAGTGAAAGAAGCATTCCAAAAGCTAAGCTAGGTGCTGAGAAACAGAAAAAAATTTGTTAGAAACTATGAAAAGAGTGCTGGATTGCTATGTGGTATCCATTCTCTCATATGGCAGTGAATGGTGAAGAATCTCCTCACGGATGAGGAAGAAACTAGAGGCAGTTTAACATCGTGGTTCTACAGAAGCATACTGAAAATGCCGTGGCCAGAGTTAGCAAGCAACAAGTCTTAAAGAAAATAGCAACAGGAAGACGCATCCTCAGAATCGAGAAAAGACAGCAGAAATTCCTTGGAAGGAGGGGTTGGAAAACTTAACCCTCATGGGTTATATTAGAGAAATAGGGTGAAGGCAGCAAGCCACTTACCTGATGAGCTTGTGTGTATAGATGGCTGAATGGAAGCAGCAGCTTTAGCGAAGGGAGAAAAACTAAGGACCACATGAGATGATAGGCAATCATGGTTCTCCACACCTACGTCCTGATGAGTTGTGGAACATAAAGAATGCTGCAGTGGATGTCATTATGTTGGGTGATATAAAATCAGTCTTATTTGGTTGAATCTTTAGAGGATTTGAGATAGGCAAGATCATTTTTTCAATTTCTGCAGGTTAGTGAAATCTGCTGAAGTGTTATTTGAAAAGTACCATATTTGACGGCATATAAGGTACACTGTTTTTTTTTTTTTTACTAAAAATATCTTTCAAAATTCCCTTGCATCTTATATGCCCTATGTAGGTTTGCTAATTTTACTAATTTTTTTCTTGACTTGCCCTGCTGAAATTGGGGTGCATCTTATACACCATCAAATATGCTAAATTATCAAAAAAAAAATAATTCTACTCAAATTTCTGTTGAATTCTTAAATTATAGTTTAATAATCTTTAAAACTAATTTTTTCCCTTGTTATTTGATTTTTATTTACCCAATTTAGCTTAAGATTATTAAGAAAAAAATTGAGAACTGTTTTTAATTTTCAAATACAGATCAGATTCAATGTTTGACAACATATTTTCTATGTTAAAAATGCCAGCAAAATCTGTTTACTCAATTGGTGAACCTCGATTTCCTAACGTTAATATTACATGTGTGTTTATGAGGACAAAGTGAGAATTTTCTCATGTTTGTTTAGTTCTACACTTCAGCTGTTACTGAGCACCACAATGAATTATTTTCTGTGAGTTCTGCAAAGTCCTGTTATTCCTCTCTCTCTCTCTCTCTGATATATTTTTTCTTCTGATATAAATATACACATAAATTTTCAGACATTGTGTAGAAGTAGAATATGAAATATTACTCCTTAGTTTCAATTCACTAATTTAAGTTTACTGAAGTTGTCTCTCTCTCCAGTCACCAGTCAATCCTACCCTCCCCCCTTCCCTCAATTAAGTTTTAATTTTTTGTTTTCGTTAAAAGCTTTCTTCATCGCAGACTAGGCATTATCTATTTTGTTTTCCTCTTTTTGCCATGATAATCTGAGGTTTGTCATTTCTTTTTCTTTTTTTAACGTTCAATAGCCACATTGATTTTGTTTCCAATTTATCCAGATGTTTTAAAGTTTTAATCATTTTGATTATTGCAATATCAAAACAAGGACAACAAAACGCAAACAGAGGTATACTTTAATGTTTTTTAATGTTTGTTTGCTATTTGTTAGATATGGACAAAGAAGATGCTTTGATTTGCTTTGAGGATCACATACGAATGTTGGAGCAAGAATATGATGATGAGAAAGAAAGGGAGCGGAGGAGAGTGAGAAGGCAGCAGAGGAAAAACAGGGAGAGCTTTCAGGTAAGACTTTTAATATCATCAACTTTCAAGTAGGGACTGTTTCAATCACAAATAATCCCAGGTTACTAGGGTAGGGGTTAAAGACTTCACTTTTTTTTTCTTTTTTTCTTTTTTACCTGTAGAGCGATGGGCTCTGCCAAATCTGTCCAAAACACGCTATTCATGAATGAAAACCTACAAAGTTTTTTAGAGGGAGCTGGTCAGGTGCTCAGCTGTGCAATAAACGTACATCCACATCTGGGACAATCGTCAGATGGCAAAGACCAATTCTTGTCTGATAAGCTCTCGAGGTGAAACTCAGAAATGATTAGAACCTTGTTTCTTTGTGTTATTTTGTGTGTTAAGGTTACTGTTCTGTCTTGGTCTGTTTGGTAGAGACATTGAGTACTTTGGGTTATTGTTTGGGTAGCTGTCTGTCTTTTTTTATTTTCTTTTTATGTTTCCTTTAACTTCTTTTGTCATTTGTTATTTTTCCTTTCCGTTTGTTAAATTTTTTAGTTTGACAAGTTGGTGGGGTTGTATTTGGAAGCCTTACCTATAGTTTGATTTGTTTTTGTTATATAATAATTGCAATGGCTGCCTGCTTATTTCCGAGTATATTTGTCTTCTAGACTGTCACTTCATTTCAGCAATGCTAGATATGCAGATATGAAATCAGCATTGCCATCCATGTGCCCCAGGTGATTCTATAATTATATATCAGAAGTTCCTCAAATACATTCTTTGCTAAGAAAACTTACATTAAAATTTATTGCTAAAATGTAGACTTGTCTAACATTTTGACAGTGTTTCCCCTTTCAAGTTACCTTTACTCCTCGGCAGTGCTCCCTGTTATGTTATTTGAACCTAATAACTTAGAGGATGATATTTGCCCTTCTCTCTCCAGAATTGCTCTGTCATAGTCAATTTTTATACTACTCCTTGGGTTATGGCTTTACATTCCTCAAGTCTGACATTCAGAGGCTGGCTAGTTTCATTCTTATATACTTTTGCAGTGGATATTACCAGTGTGATCTTTTGTCAAATCTGTTCTTCCTGAACTCAACAAGGCCTAACCTACTTCCAAATATCTGGCCAAAAATCAGATTTTTGTTCAGGGAATTGCTTCCTGGTCATGCCAAGAACTTTCCAGTAACTTGTAGTCCCGTATTTCATTGCTTATACGACACTCATACATTGGACACCCTTGACCAAATATTTTGAAGGATGAAAACAGAAAAAATGTTTTTTCCTTGTACTTCATAGCTCACCCCACTATCCCCAATTTTACCCACTGAATAGCATATTTCAGCATGAAAACCTAACTAATAACAAATTCATCACTAAGTCATAAGCATCTTGGGTACGACGTTAAACTGCATCCAACAGCAAGGCCTCTCTGATCAGGAGATTTTGAGGAAGCGTGGAACCACCTCTTAATTGCTGGTGTTCCCAGGTCCACCCTGACCCGGGGTGGTAGCATCTGTTGGGGTCCCAGCTATGGGCAAATAGTGAACTTCCAGGTTTTTTCCAAATTTCCAGGTCTTTTCCAGCACATTTCTTTTTGAAAAAATATTATTACTAGCTATACGTTTTTGAAAAAATATTATTACCAGCTATACGTTTTTGAAAAAATATTATTACTAGCTATACGTTTTTGAAAAAATATTGTTGCCAGCTGTGCGTTTTTGAAGAAATATTATTGCCAGCTATACGTTTTTGGAAAAATAATATTACCAGCTATACTTTTTTGAAAAACAATTACCAGCTATACTTTTTTGAAAAACAATATTACCAGCTGTACTTTTTTTGAAAAACAATATTACCAACTATACTTTTTTGATCCCCCCCCCCCAAAAAAAACCTTTTCAGCATTACTGGCCCAACGAAGGTCGATATGCTGGTTAAACAAACAAACTAAACTAAGTCATAAGTTTTTGGTAACTATTTAGAAGGTAAATAATTAGAAGGGAAGTTAGGGTGTATAATACCACTGAAACTTAACCTTATTGTAGCTATCACCGACCTTCAATTTATAGGACACTGTGGTTTTTGGAGATAATTTACAGGGGAAAAAATGCATCTTATAAGCAGCAAGATATGGTATGAAGTTTTTTTTTTTTTCTCCTACAAAAAAAGAAAAAAATGGTTTTGTAATGTTTGGAGTTAAAGAGTTTTTCCTGAGTTAATTCTTTTGGTCAAGTTTTGTTATCTTCTCTGCTTCATTATCTTCTCTGCTTCATTATTGTTTGTGAAATTTTTTATTTTTGCTTAAAGAATTATTCCAGAAATTTGTATGTCTGCATGAACACAGAAAATTGCATTAAATTTTTGTTAATCTCCTCTTGTTAGGGTAGGGGATGTCATCTCATCTCCCAAACTGCCATTGTCATCTCCCCTTCTCCCAATGGATGACACTTGTCTCTGTGTTTGGGCTAAAGGAAAATTGTGCTAATTTGAAAACCACACTCAGTAACCCTTTACCTTGAGTAGCCCTTGTCACATGTCTTAGGTGAAAGATAGTTAAAAAAAAAAAAAAAATTCTTTGGTGATCATCTGATTTGTATAGTATTCAGTACTTGAACTATCCACTTTAAATAAATAAAAAAAAGATATAAAAAATAGTCATATACAAACACAAGTGTAGATGTGTATTTGAATGAATATATCCCTGTAATAGAAATAATATTGGGTAATACCATGCACCTTTTGAAAACAAGATATGTTCATTTTATTGTAATAATTTTTTGTGAGAAAATTTTGATTTAAAAAGTGTCTCCAATGTACAGAACTAGAAATATTTTTGAAGATTTGTTTTTCTTTTAACTGTTCCACTGTGGAATATTTGTAGCTGATCTACATCTTGTTTTTTTTTTTTTTGGGGGGTTTTTTTTTTTTTTTTTAATCTACCAAAAACCAACTAATTTATTGGATTTCAATTAAATTTTTGGTACTTTATTCATTTATGAGTGAATTTATTTATCACAAGGGAATTTTGTAACAAAGTTTTCAAGAAATGATTATTTAAAACCAACAGTATCTCTTTTATTATTTAAACTATTTACATGTGGACCATTGTCCGCATCTTTTTTGTTCTTATCACGTTTTGCCCATTGTCCTCTCTGGCCTTCATCAAAACGTGATAAACACAACAAAGATGAGGACAATCGTCTGCATGTAAATACTGTAAATAATAACTCCACATCCCAGAAATTCAGACAGAAATATTCCCCATTATTTAATTTCATGAAATCCCTATAAGATATCATGTAGAAACTAAAAATATTGGCATTTTTTAAATCCCTAGGGAAGTTAAATCAGTTGAAACTTTACTATGAAATATACCTTCAATTGGAAATTAAAAGCTACAGTAAAATTATTCTGCTTGGAAAAATTTCTTTTTTTTTTTTTTTTAAATCTTTGTGAAAGAAGAAAATACCTGCTGAAAAATTGTTTTAAAAGATTTATCTTAATTTCTTAATAAATATTTTCAATAGTTTCAAATGATTTATGGACACTTCATGGACACTTGTGTAATGTTAATAAATAATATATTTCTTTATAATTGAGAAATGTAAAGATTAACGAAATCCCTTTGACAAGATGTTCAAAGAAAATCAATTTTTTTTCTTATTGATATTTAGTACTTAACATGTATAGAAGGAATATTATCTTCCACTTAGCCCATGTGTGTATTTTTGTTTATCTCTCATTTAACAGACATGTTAATCCTCTTTGCAAGCTTGTCAATTAGTCGCAAGGTTGTACTTGGAAAAAACAATTTTTTTTTTTCATTTTTTTTGTTTGTTTTTTTGTATTGCTTACTTCAAAGACAAATTATTACAATACAATAAAAAAAAAAAAATGTTTCAAAAGTTTGCATGACAGTAATTATTATGGTTGACAAGTTCCTAAAATAAACATCACCGGCTGAGCAAATGAGATGAGAAGAAAAAGCTCAACTATTGTTTTCAGAAGCATATTTGTATATTCTGAGTTAGCCAAAAGGTTTCTTCTGCTGTCATCAGATGGTATTAGGAGCATTTAGTTTTAATTAACTTCATTGAAAAATGATCACTTGATTGTTGTGACCTTTGTCATATCAGTTTTTTTTTTTTTTTTTTTTTTTTTAACTTGACAGTTTAAAAAAAAAAATTGTTGATTCTAACACTGAAAATTTTGAACATGTTTTTGGTTTTGTTTATTTTGTCTTTTTTTATTTCAAGAAAGAATATGATTTTTAAAAAAAAGGTACTATGAATAATGGAAAGTGGTTTATGGAGATTTCTCACTGAACAGTGTTTCCTAGTACAATAGATCAGTTGAGGTTGATTATGATCAATTGAAATCAATCAACATTATACAATGCTGGAGACAGCTGACTGGCACAAAATATTATTTGTACGAGTTGGTTATAGGAGTTGCTTTCATGTATGGCTTCCACATAAGTGAATTGAGAAAATCATATTCCATGTGTAAACTCTTGTTTAAAACAATATTCAGTTTTTAAAACAAGTTTATACATGTACTGAAAAGTGGATACTTTACAACAATGTAGAAGAGAAATGAACCATTACTGCCAGAGGCAGATCTTCCTCTGAAAAAAGTGGAGGTGTTTGTGGGAATTATAAGTGGGTCTTTTTCTATGAACTCCTTTTGAGGAAGCAAATGATTGATTCAAACAAGTACTGCTCTCAATTAAAAAAAACTGAAGTCGGCAATTGATAAAAAACAACTGAGATTGGTTAAGAGAAAGAGTTATATTTCATCATGATAATGTTGGTTTTTATTAAATCCAGTAAAGTTTTTAGCCTTTAAAATCACTTTGCCAATCAAGTTCACTAGAATAAGTCTTTTGTTGAATATAATCAATGTGTTAGTTACTCTTGGTATTTGAATTTCTTCATCAACTTCATGAACTACACTAAGTGTTTCATAAAAGCTACATCACCTATGATCCCAGACTGATATTTTGTTATCTTGTACTGATAGTGAATTTATTTGCTAAGGCTGTACATAAACAGTAGAAAAAAAAATATAAATAAGATAAAAAATTTTAAAATACCACCTAATTTCTAGTAGAAATTTTTTAACCATTAACATTGTTTAGTTCTGATACATTTTTAATAAATTTTCATAGTTTCATCTAAAGTTAAATTATTTAAAGTGGGCTTTTTATTACTTGATTTTGAGGAAAAATAATCAAAACAAAGAATCTATCTGGATTTGAGGTACTCTTTAATAAATGTCCTAAAGAAAGATTGTCTTGAGTGAGCTGTTCTTTATTTTTACTACCTTTTTTTTTTTTTTTTTTTTTTTTTTTGTTAAATACTGATGAAATAACAAATAGCTACAAAAGATTTATGGAAAATTTTAGAATTGAATTAGAACATTTAATCACATTTAAAAATATTTATCATATTAATGTCTTAAGTAAAATTTTGAATTAACACCAAATTGTTTGGGAGGGAAGAAGTAAGTAATTTGTATCTTCAGCATTTTGTGGGATGGGGGGGGGTTCTTGATATAATGAAGAAAAAAAAAAATGTTAAATGGTTTGTAGGCTACAATTAGGCATGCATTATACAAATTCAGAGAATAGTTTTGAATTGCCCAGAAGAAATATTTTTAACTCTCTCCAAAATTTGTCTATTTTCATGTTTGCCAGTGGAAAATAGTCAAATTTAAAAAAAAAAGAAAAAGAGATTCAGTACTAATCATATCAATTTGTATGATGCTCTTTTAAGCATTTGTTTAATACTAAAAGTATTTTGAAATAAAGGACATCAAAAAAAGACAGTTACTCTTATGATGCATGGTTAGTTGTAAACCATTTGTTAATATACAACATCACTTTATCTGAACATGGGTATATATTTTCATCTAAATTGACATGAGAAAATGTAAGCTATCAATTTATAAAATCATGGTATTTTAGTGAAAATTGTTCGACATGGTCATTTTTCTGCCCAAGCAAACTAGAAATTGTTTTAGATAGCTGTCTCTCTTGAGATGCAGCCACTTTATATACTTTGAAATCTTGTGGATTTCTACCTTACTGTAAAGATTAATCCAGATGGAATAAACACTGGATGAAATCATGCATGACTCTTTTTGTTTGTTTGTTTTTTTTTATCATTTCATCCTAAGCAAGGCAATAAAGCCACTAAGACACATTGTTTTACCGAGAATGAAAGTCTGAGGGGAAAAAAAAACATTAAAAGGAGAGTACAATAAAAGAACATGATTCAAGAAGACAGGAGATGACAATTGACATTGCATTTAAAGTTTTGAAGATCAAAGTTGACTGAAAAGCAAGAAGGCAGAAGAAAGTTCTGCAAGAAAGAAGTGCAAGAGAAGAAGCTGTTAGATGTAATCATTAAGTTCTATGCTATCAATTTCAACTGTAAGATGCTGAGACCGAGCTGCCAGTCTAGTACTGCATTTAAATTTGTAAAGTCGAGGCACCAAAGAGGAAAGCTCATCAGAACAATTATTCTTTGTCAATCAGTTGTTAACTACTGACAATGATGATTATATATATATTTTTTGTGTGTATTGTATATGTGTAAGACAGAAGCAGAACTCGAGAGCCTTGAGTGCATAAGGACCAGAAATATTGTGTCACAAGTCTTTCATCTACCATATATGCAGGAAAGTTTGCAGAAGTGAAGTGGGTATTTTTCAGTCACTTAGGTGTTCACTGCTGCTCACTCAAAGATTGAAAAGGTGGCATTTCACCCCAAGCAAGACGGGAGTGACACTACTTTGCAGGGTGTTTCATAGAGTGAAGGTGAGAGAAAAATCATGTCAAGGAGGAAAGGATAAAAGATGAACGAGTTTCAAGACATCAAAAGATGGCGATTGATGTTGCATTTAAATTTTTGAAGATTGTAGTTATCAGGGAAACAAGTAAACAGAAGGGAATTCCACAGGCGAGGAGTGCAAGAAAAGATGCTGTTGGAGTAGAAGTGGCGGTTACATTTAACTATTTCAACATTAAAAGGGTGGGACCTAGATGCCAGTCTAGTAGCACACTTAAATCTATGTAGTCAGGGCACCAGGGAAAAAAGCTTGACAGAACCGTAGCCATGAAGATATTTGTAGAAAAGACAGAGGGAAGCTACATCATGTCTGTGAGAAAGTGACTGAAGTTGAGATGTCAAGTCAGAATCGATTACATTGCAGATCCTTCTTTGGATTTTGTCAAGAACTTTGAGATAAGCAGCTGCGGCAACAGACCAGATATGGCAACAGTACTCAATGCACAGATGAAAGGTAGATTTGTAGATAGGTAAAAAATCTTCTGGCACAATACAGTGAGCCAACTTTCCTCGCAACAAGTACAGCTATTGATTCAGCATAGTTGTTCTACTTCAAGTCATTTAAAAGCGTAAGGCCAAGAAAGCACACACACACACACACACACACACACTCTCCTGGAGTTTAGCATCACCCATGCTAATGACGAGCAGGGAATTATCTCTGTGGTGACTAAATGAGAGCAGTTTCATTTTGAAGGCATTAAAATTTACAAGCCATTTCCTACCCTAGTTAACCACTGATTGAAAGTCCTTTTTGAGAGCAGCAACCAGGTTGACTTAGTCAGCACTGCCGGGTTTACTCTTGAGACAGGAGTAAACGTTAGTGTCATCTGTATAGATGCCTACTTGGGAGCTGATGATGTCAGGAAGATCATTGATGAAGATCAGAAGCCGTGTAGGACCCAGGATAGAGTCTTGGGGAACCCCTGTATTCATAAGGATCTGGAAGTGTTCCCATTCAGAACAACCATTCACAATTTGAAAGGAATAATTAGATTAAAAGTAGTAAATACTGTATATGCATGATGCTCTGTTCAATTCTCCTCTTTCCCCTTTTAATGAAAAAAAAAAGTAGGAAATTTTCAAATAATGTGGCTATGAAAGTATTACTACTTGTATATAACCAAGTACATTTATGTTGATATTTTCATGTTAAATATATAAAAAAGACAAAGAAAAGAAACATTTTTCTTGATTGACCTAAGCATAATCTGCATTGAGAAAGATACTTTTTAATATAGAATAGTGTATTAATATTAAACACAGTTTAAGAGTAATTCAAGCAGTTCATGAAGTACAATGCTTAGAGTATTGATAAACATAGATAATTAATAACTATTAATATAAGTCTCAGATTTACCTCATTTTTTCCTCAATAAGAGTAGATGGGTTTGTTATCATCTAGTTTGCACTCCTCCCCGATCTTTTAAACAAGAGTAGAGGTTTATCCCTTCTTTCTTCTTTAGGATTGGATTTCCAGTTTCTTCTAAAATCTTTTTTTATCTTTTCCACTTCTGGTGGCTTTGTCACCTTGCTTGAAGTGGTGCCACTTTTTAACCCTCTACCTCGAGTGGCTCTTGGGCCTTGTACAGGGTGAGCCTCATTGAAAAAAAAATTTAGTTGACAGGAGGCAGCTATATTGCCTCTATGTAATGGAAAATTGTTCAACCATATGGTTAAACAGTTTCTCTAAATTGGCTGTTCTGTTCAATTCTCTCCCCCCCCCCCCCAAAAAAAACAAATACTGCAGTAACAAGCTTCAGGCAAAGAAACTTACTTTTGGAATTTTATTTTATTTATTTATTTATTTTTTATTTTTTTCTGTTTACTCTCCAAGCATGTGTTGTCCATTCAGATCAGATTTGTTTTGGAGTGGTGTTCTCCTAACCTTTGTCATAAAATCTGTCCTCAAATAACTTTTTCACAAAAGTTTTTTTCTTTTGTCTAAATGTGTAAGGATTTGAGAGCCTGTTTCTTTTGTGTGTATGGCTTGCCGCCTTGTTCTTTTACTGGTCTTGGGGGGATTCCTGTTTACTGCCTCTGTAACTGCTACTGCAACTGTTCTGCGTGTGCATGTTTTTCCCTCTGAAATCAATAATTCCTCCTTGTGTTCATAAACAATACATTGAGCTACTAAATTGGGTTTCTTTTTCTTGTTACCAGCCGAGTATTGACATTGTTTTACTTGATTGAAAACAAAGCAAAATTAACAATAATGGACCACCTGCTCGTAGTGCAGGTGGAAGTGTGCCAAAATCATAAACTATCAATAATGCTCTAGTTCTCTTTTGGTTTTTGCACAAATATTACATTAGACTTGAAGTAATCCAAATAAACTGAACCCTTTTAACGTGTATCTCTTTCTGCACTGCATTCTTTCTAATACCCTCGACCAAAAAGCGAGTTCTTTATGATCAAATAACTTGAAACATCTTTATATGAAAAAAAAACTGTAGCTCACAGCCATATCACATTGAAACACGGGTTCCTGTACGATCACCAAAGTTAAGATAACGACAAGCCTGGTCAGTTTCTAGATAGGCGACCACTTGAGAATACCACATGCTGTAAACTTTGATGTATGGATGGTGTAATGGATAATGGCTTGGAATTGTTAATTGAAAAGCCAATCTCAGTCAATGAGTCCTTTATAATCAAATGACTTTAAACATCTTTAAAAAAAAAAAAAAAAAAAAAACATTTCACACACACACACACACACACACACACACACACACAAGCTTATGGCCATATATCACATTGAAACACCGGTTCCTGTACAATCACTGAAGTTAAGCAACACTGAGCCTAGTCCGTTCCTAGATGGGTAACTGCTTGGGAATACCAAGTGCTGTAAGCTTGGATGTGGCGAGTGGTGTAATGGATAATGGCTCAGTATTGTTAATTGGAGCACCAAGCTCCAATTTCAGTCTTATTTTTATAGTGACTTACATACAAATACACTTGGCAAAGGAATGAATCCACCTTTTATGTTATGGATCATTATCTCCCCACAAAAAATTCTTACAATCTAAAAATATTTTCCGGCTCTAAATAACCTGCAAAGTTTTCATAAGGCATAGGAAATGACTGAATCTAAGGTGCAGTGTACATTTCAATTGTACCTCTTTTCATTTCACTGGAAATTTCAGAAATTTCAAACTAAAAATATTTTCCGGCTCTAAATAGCCTGCAAAGTTTTCATAAGGCATAGGAAATGAATCAATCTAAGGTGCAGTGTACATTTCAATTGTACCTCTTTTCATTTCACTGGAAATTTCAGAAATTTCAAACTAAAAATATTTTCCGGCTCTAAATAGCCTGCAAAGTTTTCATAAGGCATAGGAAATGAATCAATCTAAGGTGCAGTGTACATTTCAATTGTACCTCTTTTCATTTCACTGGAAATTTCAGAAATTTCAAACTAAAAATATTTTCCGGCTCTAAATAGCCTGCAAAGTTTTCATAAGGCATAGGAAATGAATCAATCTAAGGTGCAGTGTACATTTCAATTGTACCTCTTTTCATTTCACTGGAAATTTCAGAAATTTCAAACTAAAAATATTTTCCGGCTCTAAATAGCCTGCAAAGTTTTCATAAGGCATAGGAAATGAATCAATCTAAGGTGCAGTGTACATTTCAATTGTACCTCTTTTCATTTCACTGGAAATTTCAGAAATTTCAAACTAAAAATATTTTCCGGCTCTAAATAGCCTGCAAAGTTTTCATAAGGCATAGGAAATGAATCAATCTAAGGTGCAGTGTACATTTCAATTGTACCTCTTTTCATTTCACTGGAAATTTCAGAAATTTCAAACTAAAAATATTTTCCGGCTCTAAATAGCCTGCAAAGTTTTCATAAGGCATAGGAAATGAATCAATCTAAGGTGCAGTGTACATTTCAATTGTACCTCTTTTCATTTCACTGGAAATTTCAGAAATTTCAAACTAAAAATATTTTCCGGCTCTAAATAGCCTGCAAAGTTTTCATAAGGCATAGGAAATGAATCAATCTAAGGTGCAGTGTACATTTCAATTGTACCTCTTTTCATTTCACTGGAAATTTCAGAAATTTCAAACTAAAAATATTTTCCGGCTCTAAATAGCCTGCAAAGTTTTCATAAGGCATAGGAAATGAATCAATCTAAGGTGCAGTGTACATTTCAATTGTACCTCTTTTCATTTCACTGGAAATTTCAGAAATTTCAAACTAAAAATATTTTCCGGCTCTAAATAGCCTGCAAAGTTTTCATAAGGCATAGGAAATGAATCAATCTAAGGTGCAGTGTACATTTCAATTGTACCTCTTTTCATTTCACTGGAAATTTCAGAAATTTCAAACTAAAAATATTTTCCGGCTCTAAATAGCCTGCAAAGTTTTCATAAGGCATAGGAAATGAATCAATCTAAGGTGCAGTGTACATTTCAATTGTACCTCTTTTCATTTCACTGGAAATTTCAGAAATTTCAAACTAAAAATATTTTCCGGCTCTAAATAGCCTGCAAAGTTTTCATAAGGCATAGGAAATGAATCAATCTAAGGTGCAGTGTACATTTCAATTGTACCTCTTTTCATTTCACTGGAAATTTCAGAAATTTCAAACTAAAAATATTTTCCGGCTCTAAATAGCCTGCAAAGTTTTCATAAGGCATAGGAAATGAATCAATCTAAGGTGCAGTGTACATTTCAATTGTACCTCTTTTCATTTCACTGGAAATTTCAGAAATTTCAAACTAAAAATATTTTCCGGCTCTAAATAGCCTGCAAAGTTTTCATAAGGCATAGGAAATGAATCAATCTAAGGTGCAGTGTACATTTCAATTGTACCTCTTTTCATTTCACTGGAAATTTCAGAAATTTCAAACTAAAAATATTTTCCGGCTCTAAATAACCTGCAAAGTTTTCATAAGGCATAGGAAATGAATCAATCTAAGGTGCAGTGTACATTTCAATTGTACCTCTTTTCATTTCACTGGAAATTTCAGAAATTTCAAACTAAAAAAAATTAAAAAAATAATAGTATAGATTTATAATGAAAGTTGTGAGATTGTATTTTTACTACAATATGGTTAATTATATTATAAATCACCAATTTCCTTAAGATTGCCAGTTTATAAATTATTTAATTTTTTTAATGATTGTACTTTTGCTTATTAATAATCATATTGTCAAACATTAAGTGCAATTAATACTTGATTGAAACTCTTATTAATTTGTTTTTAGAAGCCAGTATTCAGGTTCTTCCAAGATTGGTTGATGTCTATTATTTTAAGGTGTTTTATTTAAAAATCAGGTGTGACATTTGTCTACTTCAAGCAATTTTAATATGGACTTATGCTTTTTTAAAGAAATTGACTGGCAATGGAAATGAGGTTTTGTTTTTAACCCCCTTCTTGAAAGTCAAAACCTTGGACTTTTAGAATGCCTATAAAAATTAGTGATTTATTGACTACTTATAATGGAAAATTGTAACACCTACGACCATTGTCATGACTCAATATTAACTACTTAGACAGAACTTGACTGTTGGAATTTACCCAAGTTTTTTTTGTTTTTTTTCACTATATGTTAATGTAGTTTTACTTCTTTTTTTTTTTCTTTTTTTTTGTTGCTTATCTACCAAATACAAGTGACCAATGGGATTAAACCATTTCTTTCCATTCAAAAAAAAACCTCTGCATAGTGCTTATTTGGTATGGCAAATTTTCCAGGCTTTCTTTTCTTATGTGTACTAGAAATTTAACTCTTTCTGATTTTATGTATAGTTTTTTTTTTTTTCTTAAAACTTCCTTATTGCTTATAAACTCTGTCCATGGTATTCTCATCATCCTTCTGTAAAACCACTTCTCTGTTGCTTCTCTTCATCAGTGAAGGAATTGTCCAGCATTTAATTCCATATATGACAATTGATATTGCAAGCAGTTCAGCAAACTTTTGTTTCTAATGGAATTTTTCTGTTTCTTAGAAACAAAAAGTAATGCTGAACTGCTTTTGTAATTTACGTTTTTCTCCCTTCGATAAGAACCATGTTCCTTTGTGACTAAGAGCCAGATTGAAATCTGTTGTACAACCCCTGCCCCTCCCAACCTTCCGATGTTACATTTTCATGTGAGAACTACTGTTTATTGCCCTTAGATAAAAATATATTTTATGCTTTGTGGGATAATATAAATTTCAGCATTCAAAATCCTTTTGAAAACTATTAACCTAGTTTCATATTCATGTGTACATGGTGTGATGAAAGCAGTATTTATCTCACCTTGTCACATAGTTGCATTAAATCTTGTATGAATGGCACTGACATTTTTGATGTATACCATCTTAGGTCATGTGCTGCTTCTGACGTTATGTATTAATGTCATCAACAGCGATTGGTGCTGTAGAAAAATAAACTTTGTGATGGTGGCAAGAGGAAGAAGTAAAGAATGAAAAAAGTAAAGGGTGGAATATGATCTTTACCTGTCGCATACTAACCAGGTATTCAATCCCACACATAAGCACTTGATCAGAGGCATGTAATTCATAATTGTTTAGCCATTTATTTAAATTGAAACAAGAAATGTGTTTATTTTCAATAGCAATTAAGGAACTTAAGCAATTTCAGTCTGAGATTTACATGTGGATTATAGTCCTCATCTTTGTTATCACAACAACAACAAAAAAATAGCTAACAGTTTTAAAAAGGCAATTCACTACAATGACCATGATACACAACAACAAAAAATGGATAAGATTATACTTGATATTTCTCTAAATCCCCCTATAACCTGTCATATTTAGTGGGATAACTTTATTTTATTTTGTAATTTCTACACCGTTTCTTTGTACAACAGTTTTTTTTTTTTCTAGTATGAAACAGTTTTCATTGGTTACAGAGCTGTGGAGTCTGAATCAATTCAGGGACATAGATGTGAATGTAAGAAGTCTGTCTTATGTATTGATTGCATAGAACAGTCCATAGATCCACTGCAAAAAAAAAAAACAAAAAAAAACTGAAGAACAAGAATCAGAAGAAAAAATTACCCTTTCAAGGAAAATATAACTAAAATTAGTAATAATAATAAAGAAGAGAATGAATCGGACATTTTTTCCAGAATCTTTAGCAATAGATTGGATATACGAATTTCCACCTGAGATCTAGAATGGGCTTGAGTCACAATAGATGTTCATGGCAACAAGTCTACTTGAGTGAACACCCATCCATCCATCCATCATGAGAGGTGGAAGTTCATATTTAGTGGAATAACTTTTTATTTTGTAATTTCTATATGGTTTCTTTATGCCTTCTTTCCTAACGGTATGGATCGATTGAAGTTTTGGATGGGATAATTATATTACTACTTTTTTTTTTTTTTTTTTAAATTTCCTAAAATGGATATTATATCCATTTTAGGAAATTCTGCTTGCCTTAATTTTGAATGCAGGTACCAATGATAACAAATACTTTGATATCTTTACATTCCTAAATCACCAATGTCTGTATTTGTTTTTAGCCTCTTCATCCAAGCGATTCACCTTATTTTTGTCAATATTTGCCCTCGGCCCACAGTTTCCACAGGGAATGTCATCATGGTTGTACTTATCTTTCTTTTTGTAATTGTTTTTTTCTGAAGGGAAATTCTTTATCTATGAATACAAATTAATGAGCAGTGCAGAAAAGTATTTCCTACTGCAGCTAAATTGGTATAGCAAATATATAAAAATAAAATTGGAGGGAGGCGCTTGTTCTTCTTCATGCCATTAACATTTATTTATGTCTTGTACCAAGCAATCTCTTCATCCCCGCTCTCCAGTTTAGTATTTCACATTTTATATTTACTCGCATTCCTGTTTGCTTATCCCCAAACCCTCAAATGAATTCCTGATATTGGTTCTGGCATTTTATCCTAACTCTTCCGTCATCAATTTGCACTGTTTGTTCAAAAACTTGAAATGAAAAAAAAATTGCATGCATTTTTTTTTTTTTTTTATCCTACTTAACCTTTATCACTTTGTATGTGACTTCATTTGCTGTACAAAAAGTTTATTCTGTCACTGAAGGTGACTCGGATCCCTGAATAATAGTTGTGTTATCATATCCTGCTATGGTAACAAAAAACAACTTTGAGTGAAATTAACAATAAGGATACTGCTCTTGTATCTTGATAAAGGAAGTAATATTAATAATGCAGTGTGGAAAAGGTTAAGAAGACTTGAATATTTGGGATTTTGAAATGGTTTTATACTCTGCTAAATGATATTTATTCTGGCCACTACCAGAAAAAAACCCTTTTCAGTCTTCATTTGTCTCTGATATGCAATCAGAGACAAATGAAGACTGAAAAGGGTTTTTTTCTGGTAGTGGCTCTCTTTAGTGCAACTAACTGGTAATTTTTAGTCAGTTTATAGTTCTTTCATTTCATCTTAAAAAACGTCACCAGAATGTTTTACAAAACTGTGTTTGTGTGTATTTTATTTATATCTGAATTTTTACATACATTAATTTTTTTTTATTTTTTACTTTTTGGAAACCAGCATATAATAAAAGTCAGTAAGATATTCTAAAATCCATCAGCAAAAATCAATATCAAATTTACTTTCAAACTAAAAATCTGTTATAATAGATGCCAACTGAGTTTTCTGAATGGTTAATGAATAAACTGTATTCATATCGAGCCAATCAATATTTTTACAAGCTCAAGCAACAATTGATGGCCTTGTAAATAACTACACTTTATTGAATGGGTATAATCTGCTAATCTTGAAGAAGAAGAATACTTGAATAACAAAATAAATAAATCAAACTACCACCTCCCAAAAAATAATAATGAAGAAAATTCAATCAATACAGGGGAAACTGATGTTATGGAGAAATTACTATTCCAGATAGCCAAGGAATGACATCTTTTGTTGCAGTGGCAAAGAAAAGTGGGTGGTTAAAGGTTTTTTTTTTTTTTTTTTTTTTTTTAAATGCTTATTTTGAAAAGCATTTTTCTTCTATCCTTTCAAAGGTTGCTCTTTTCAAAGCAATTGCTTTAATCCTTGATTAAGCACCAGCACAGATGAGTGCCTATTGTTCTTTCAAATAGAATTCTCTCTTTTGTTCTAAGCTCTATATTACATTATATAGTCTCTTTTCTGTCACGTCTCTTTTCATATTTGAGATGATATAAACACCTGCCTGGACTAACATGGAAGATAACCTGTGATCTATGAAAAAATTCTTACTAAAAAATTTAGGCATTACAAAAATCAGTTTTATAAATTCTGTTTTTGATGTATATTAAAAACAACAAAAAAATCAGTTTGGTACCAATGTTATCTGACATAATTACAAGAATGTTTAAGGCCTCTGTCAGTCTTGGGAAACCATGGATCTGTGCCTGGAGATTTTTTTTTTTTTTTTAATAACAGCTCAGCTGTTGTCACTGCAGCATGTCTGACTTCTCCCTACAACTGATGCCCAAGAGAAAGGCAGGAGCTAATTCTGTTGCTTAGCACCATTAGTCATCACAAGAGTTGCTATAATGAGATTAGATGCAATATCAACGTGTCTTTTGGATACTCCAGTGCCAGATTTTATCCTCAGTGTTTACTATCAAAGTTTTATTTTTTTCCTTCCGATGATTAAGAAATTAGTTTTCCTTCTCTACAGTAGATTTCCCTTTCAGTTCTATCTACCCAATATAATCATTGTTTCCTGTTGAATATCTATATCATGTAATTTGAGAAAATGTGGAATTTCCTTATTTAAAAGAAAATGTCTAAATACTTTGTATTTTTTGCCTCCAAAACGTATTTTGCATATATCTGTTAAAGGCAATCTTTCTTTATTGTTTAAAAGAAAACATCTGAATCAAAATAAATTAATGTTCTATTTGTGTGTGTGTACGTGTGTATGTGCAAACGCACATTTGTTTTGATGATGATCAAAAATTAACTCGAAGTTCTGACATGTTTCACTTTTCAGAATCAAGATAAGAATATTGCATTAATTATTACAGAATATATTCAGTAACATTTGGAAATGTAAGCATTAAAGTTCAGGATACTTTTTGAAAATCGATAAGTATCTTCAGCTTTAATATTTTTGATTCAATAATTACTGATTTAGATATCTATTGAGCTTTGACAAAAAATTCTATTCACCTTGATATATATTAAATAATATTTTGCATACATCACTTGATTTTGTGTGTGTGTGTGTGTGTGTGTATATATATATATATATAATAAAAAGACTTAAACACTAATATTCCATGGTCATAATTTATTCCATTGGAATCGCAAAAACGATCCAATTCATCAAACCTAAATCTGTAGGTCTGATGAATTGGATCGTTTTTGCGATTCCAATGGAATAAATTATGACCATGGAATATTAGTGTTTAAGTCTTTTTATTATATCCTTACTCTGTCCTGGACATCGAGTTCTACCTGGATCATATCCTCTTGGAATTATTTTTATACATATATGTATGTGTGTATATATAATTGCATATGTATGTGTATATTCACCACTAATATTGTCAATATATATATATAAAATGTGTGTATGATGTTGGTGTTGTAATATAGTGTTTTTGATGTGTTTATAGTTGGAAAAATTTTCCTCAAGGCTCTCTCAAAGTATTTTCAACATGAATTATTATTTTATTTTTGTTTAATTAGTGTAGCATCTGTAAAATCAGTTATGTGCAGTCTTGTTCCTCTGCATTACAAGTGAGTTTATATGGTTGTCCCACATGTGTGTGTATACATGTAATGAAATACAGGCGCTGACCAAATGATATGTGCCTTAATCTTTTATATTGAACATTATATTTTATTCAACTCCTGACTTTATCAGATGCGGCTCACTCATGATGAGGGAGCCCCATCGTCCCTAATCTGGATCTTACGTTCTCATCTCTGATGTCTGGGAGACTACCCAACTCCTCTATTGTGTAGTTGTTTATATATCTGTATCTGTCATGTAGCTTGTTCTCATGCTTGCAAAACAATGCAGCAGTAAGGTCATGTGATTTTGCTTTCAGCAGCTAGGAGTACACCTCAGATAACCTCTGCCCCTGGCTCCCTTGATGGTCTAGAGTGTGTTTGAATGCAAATTTATCCTGGCATGACGTGTGTTTCATATATATATATATATATATATATATATATAGATATGTGTGCACCTTGAAATTTGAGGGCCTTTTATACTGCTCTTCTTTCAATTGGTTTTGAATAAATAATAATGATTTAGCACAAATCACCTTTGATACACTCACAAAAAATATTCCATTTAAGAGGAGCACTTTAATGTGGTGTAATGGTTAGCAAGATCAGTTATGACTGAATAGTGAGTTCAATCCTCACTGTGTGCTCTATAGTTTTAGCTTTTGTGCCACATCTAAGCTACACTTAGAAAACCACCACAGAAAATATTCCATTTAATATAATTTTTTTTATTGTGGAAATAACTTAATTTGTCTTCCATTTCATTAAATCACATAAACACTGAGTTCACATCTCACTATGTATCACTGGTTAGCAAGCTAGTCTTACTATAATAGTAGCATAATGACTGATCCTCACTGGATGTCCGACACAAAAAATAATCTTTACTATGGTTTAATTTTTTATTTTTCTTGATGATCATTAATTATTATGGTATTATCCAAAATTCAGTCCTCATTTGTATTATTTTACCACTCTCTTTAGTGCAACTCTCTGAGGTGAGTAAATACCTAATAGCAAGACAAATTACTAACATAGTATCATTTGTCATTTTATGGAAGCCACATGTGTAGAATTCTAGATTTGCTTGCCTCTGAACATTGTAAATTTATAGATTAAACAATTAAACTTGCATTGTTTCCTCTTCATTCATACTTTGTTAAAATGTCAATTAGAAAATGTGTACCCCCCCCCACTCTCAAATGGTTGAAATAAAATTGACATTACTTCTGCACTTTTCATAATGATTGTTCATAAGAAACGGACAGGCTTCCATTTTATATATATATATATATATATATATATATATATATATATAATTTTTTTTTTTTTTTTTTTTTTTTTTTTTTTTTTTTTTAAGGAAAAAAAACTTTATTACATTATTTGCATTTGTATAGATGCCCTCATCTTGATTGCTTTATCACATTTTGGCTGTTTTGTATTCCACCCTTCAGGTGTCTTTGATCCAAGTAACCTTCAGGGAATTTCAAATTGGACCATTTTATTTAATAACAGAGATGAGGACATTAAACCAAATATGAATAATGGAAGCTACTCATTCCAGAAATTCAGAAAGTGTGTGTGTGGAGGGGGGAGATGATTAAGCACATTTAATTTGTTAGACACACTTTTAGACTTAGTCACAATAGTCACGCCCTATAGTAATAATAACACCCCATCTGAAATGCAAATTTGCAAAAGGAAGATCTTATTTACTGATAATTTTGTTTATTAATTCTGAGACCGTTATTTCTATCAACTACTAAAAATCAAATAATGTAATGTACATTAAATGACTGAAAGTCCAGTGTATTAAACTGTTCAACCTCAGTCCATTACTGATCTCTTCATATGTTCATTAGATGCATCCAATGAATTGACTATAGTTAAGTTTATGAAGTGTGGGGGATGTTGCTCTACTACTGCAAGCACCCACACTCCATCTCCTCCAGCTAGTCCTGGATATGATGATAAACTACATCCAGCAGCAAGGCCTCTAATCAGCAGTTTGGAGGTTTTGAGGAACCTGGAACTGCTTTTTAATTGCTGTTGTTCCCAGTTTGACCCTGACTTGGGGTTGGTAGTAGCTGTTAGGGTCCCAGTTATGGTTATATAGTGAATAGTCAAACAAAACATGAAATTATAAAAATCCATTTTTATGGTGAAGATGCCAGCAATATATTTTTATATAAAAAAAAAAATTACCAATGATACATATTTATTGTAAAATTAACAAGCAATGCATTTTATAGTAGAATTACCAACAGTAGATTTTGTTTGTAGTTGAAACCGTAGAATTTTGTTCAAAATATTTAGATTTCGGCATTAAATAACCTATAGAGTTTGATATGCTGCTAAACAAGATCAACCAATCACCTCCAGCAGCTGCAATTGTCTATAAAGGGATTGACAGGGAAGCTGTTTTGTCCTCTGCTCCCCCCCTTTTGGCTCCCCTATCAAATGCCTTTCTAGTTAAGTCAGAGAGGCAAGCCCCTACACAAAGCCTGAAAATTAAGATTAAATTCTGTCATTGTAATTCTATATTTTGAGTCTAGTCTTGTAATCTCTGGTTGGCAAATGAGGATGGAAGAGAAACGTCCAATGTCAAGCTGCTACAATTTGATGTTTTTCAGTTGAATATAATGTGTATGTTTGTACGGCTCTACTGTAAAAGAGCAATATGGCTTAGACATCAAGAGGAATTGGTAAGAGATTTATATCCTGAGATTGTTAATGGAAAGATTTGTAACCTCTGGTCAAAAGGAAAAGTCATGAACTTATATGTAGTGACAAGGATTCAACCAACTTTGTGAAAACAAATGTTTTGAATTACAAAATGCTTCGAAACAAACCAAATGAATCATTGCTCTATGATACATCATCTGCTTTTTCTACCCTTCACTGATATATCACTTTTCCTATTAATCTTTGGGATATTCATAGCTTTTATATTGAATTTCCCTTCAATTAAAAATTCTAAATATTTTAGCATTTCTATTTTGCTTGCCACTTGAGTGTTGCCAATCCAATGATATGACCTCCGGGTCAGCCATTATTCTCTGAGATTGCTGAAATCACTTGTTTTTCCTCATGCTAATCTAAGCTTCCTTCTGTGTTATTTTCCTGTAAATTCAAATTCTAATGTTTAACTGGGTTGCTGTAGGAAGCATTATTCATCTCCCATATGGTTACTATTTCTCAACCTCTCACTATTACTTTTGTTAGGAGATAATCACCAATTATATTTCTTAATCTCTCCTTCTCTCTTTTGAAGGAAGAGAAAAGAAAACATTTTCGTTATACAGATATCCTTACATCTCAGGGTCTGTGGGTTAAATTTTTTTCTTTCTTTCAATCCCAAGCAAGGCAACACTGCCACTAAGACACAAGGATCCCTTAGGGGCTGAATTATGCCAGCATTAACACCCTTATGTTGAGGGAATGCTTCCATTTGGAGGGGGGGCATGTCTTGACTTGATATTAGTAACAGTGCAGAGAGAGTTGGTAGATACAAATGTCTCTTCCAACCAATAAGTTAGTTACTAAGTTAGTCCAACTGCTAACAGCTATGACTGTTAACCTGTAATACCAGACCTCAACTAGCTATACAACATAATGCTTGTTGCTAAATCAGAAAAAAAAAAAAAAATTTGTGGCCAAGTAACAGGAAAAAGTTACAATTGTTTGGTAGAAGTTCTTTTTAATTTACTTGCATTATTAAAAAAAAATATAAATAAATAAAAACCTATCATTTTTGTTTTCTATTCCTGAGATCTCTTCTAATTGAATATCGAGGAAACCTGATTTTAATTGAGGAAGTGGAATTATTACAATGCTTGTTAGCCTGGCAAAGAATTCTCCGCCTGCAGTATTGAAAAGAAACAAAAATTGACTGCAGTGACAAACAATTTAATTTTTATGCAACCCAAAAATCAATGCTAGTTATGAAAATGATTTTTAAGCCCAGCTTCAATTTAAAACTTTCTTCATATATTTTTTGATGGACGCTTTTTTAATTAAGACGCAAACAATTATTCATTGTTGAAATTTCAATTGGTTTTGTTTTCAACCATATAATGCTATACTTTTTATTACATCTCTTTTTTTATATAAGCATATATTGAAAGTTTGATAACACTTATTAAGGAGTTAAGCATTTTTACACTACCTCCAACCCAATTGTTTTAGGCTCTACTCAGACTCGTTACATGGATAAAGTAGTTATTTAGATTTTTTTCATAATGTTCAAGCCTGTAATTAAGGCAAGTTTTGAAGCAAATCATTCCTGTTGCAGTCTACTTGTAAAACATGTGATACCCAAAACCTATAAAATGTCCTACTTTGAGCAGAAACAATACTATTTGTCTCTTGAATTTTGAAATTTGTCGAAGCTCTGGATATTTCTAGGTTGATAAGTAGAGTATTTTATCTTAGAATCTGAATGAGCATATATTGATTCCTAAAATCTATTAAGGGTGATGCAATTCACACCCACTTTGTGGTCAACTACTAAGATCCAATATATTTTACCATGTCAAATTGACTATAAACATAAATCCAATTAAGTTCTGATTATTAGTGTTTGAGGTTTAAAATTAATGAAGGGCTTTGTATATTGCTGGGATTAGTAATTATTATAAACTAATGTCCTCATCTTTGTTGTTATCACAATGTTTTGGCTATTGGGCCTTCCCTTGCCTATCCAGGTAACTATCAGAGATTTTGCATTAACCCTTTATTTAATCTTCACAGATTCTCATTTTGCTGTCCATGACTAGATTTTTTTTTTTTTTTTTTTTTTTTTTTACTGCTTAGTTATCCCTAGTCCCATGAGACAATAGCTGAGAGAATTAAAGCATTGGTTCATGAACTTTGTGGAATGGTGATTGTGAGATCAATCCTTGGGCCGGGTAGTACGAACTCAGACACACTGGAAACAGGATTAGCAATAACTGGATAGTGGAATAATCTATCTCTAGGTGAAATAACAGTGCCAGTTAGAACAGCTCTGAAGGTTACCCAAATTGATAAACACCAAAATGTTGTAGTAACAAGATGAGGACATTTGTTCAACTGTGAATGATGGAGAGTTGTTGATGATTTTACAAGTGTTTGTTAGCATCCTAGGTGCAAATTGTAAAAGAAACAAATAACTCGTGAAATAAATTCTTGACATGATTCCAACCTGTAAGATAGGCAGCAGATTCAATTTCCATATCTTTCACTTTGAAAAGAGGTGTCATCTCTCCTTGAATTCAACGCCATAAGTAATACTAACATTTGTTTAATGCACATGGAGCCTGATTAACAAATGAAAATCAAACAATGCAAAGATAAAAATACCAGAATTTCTTTCTTCTTTTTCTCCATATCTAATTCTCTGGCGAATCTTTAATAAAGTGAAACATGTTAGATTGATAAATATTTCCTATTTGTTTTTTGTTTTTTTTTATCTTATCATTCTGTCAGATTCCGATCCATATTTGATCTCACACTCATATCTTTCACTGTACTTGTACACGTCACGAACTGACTGCACCATTCAAAAATCTGAACATAAAACATTGATGTTACAGTTACTTGATCAAATAAATGATAAATTTTTACCTTGCATGGAAAGAACTTTTAGCAATCTTTTTCTTTTTTTTTTTTTTTGATCTCAGTTGTGATGTAGACCAAGAAACATCTTTAAGGGAGACAAGAAAAATGAGTATATTATTTAACTGTTAATATTCTTACATCTTGAACTGTTTTAATTTAGGATTTCCTTTCCAAGATGAGTAATTGTCAGTATACTTTTTATTATTTCAAACTATTGTTTACATCTTGGTTGATATAAATGTTATTATAGGATTAACATTTCAGCCAAGTAACCTCTGGCCATCATTAAAAATTAACACCTGATGATTGCCAGAGATTACTTGACCAAAATGTCTCTGTAATAACATCTGTATCAACCAAGATGGGAACAGTAGTTTGAAATATTAATAAGTAAACTGTTTTATTTAGAAAGAGAATAAGTGTCAGTTTTTTTATATGCATTTTTTTTTTTTTTTTTTTTTTTTTTTATCGGTATCACCCCAAGCAAGGTAAGGGGTTACAGGGTGTGGAGGAATTAGGAACAGAAACTTTAGTAATGAAAGAAAAGAGCAATGAGGAGGAGATTAGATAACAATTGACATTGCATTTAAACTCTTGCAGATTGATGGCTTGGAAGCATGGGGCCAGAAGGGAGTTCCACAAATGAGAGGTGCAAGAAAAGAAACTGTTAGCATAGAACTTACGGCTACATCTAGCTAGCTCAACTGTAAATTGATGAGATCTTGCTGCCAGCCTAGTATTACGCTTAAATTCATACAGTCTAGGTACCATACCGAAGAGTTTATCTGAGCAATTATCATGAAAGTATTTATAAAAAAAGGCACAGAGGCAACTTTATGGTGGTGGGAAAGAGACTGAAGTCGAGCTGCCAGATCAAGACCAATAATATTGCTGTTTCTTCTTTAGATCTTATCAAGGAGCTCCACATAAACAGCAGGGTCGCTGGACCATATTTGACAGCAATATTCTAAGCCTGGGCAAATGGTAGACTTATAGATGTGCAGGATTGATTCTGGAGAGGGAAATTGTTTCACCCGACACAGTGAACTGACTTTCTTAGCAGCTGACCTAGCAATTGATTCAATATAGTCTTTCCACCTTATGTCAGCTGCAAACATTAGCCTGAAAAGGCACAATGAGTCACTTTCCTGGAGGATAGCATCGGCCATGCTAATGGAAGGCAGAGAGAGAAATCTCTCAGATGACTAATGGAGAGAAGTTTAGTTTTGAAAGTTAAAATTGACAACCTATCTTTTGCTCCAGTTTATGACTGTCTTGTACATCAGTTGCCATTGACACAGGAGTAAATGGTAGTGTCATCAGCATAGGTGGCAAATTGAGAGCTGATGTCATTGGGAAGTTCATTAATGAAGATTAAGAACAGTGTAGGACCAAAGATGGAGCCCTGGGAGACATCCATGTTAATACAAAAGGACGTAGATGAGTGGCCATTCAGAACAACTTTCATTTCACAATTTGATAAGAATGATTGGATCAGCTCAAAAATGTTCCCAGAGATAGCATAACATTTTAGCTTGTGGAAAAGTCCTGACTGCCCAGACCTTGTCAAAAGAATTCGAGATGTCCATTGCTACAGCCTGGGCTTCACTGGTTTTATCTAGAATATGATAGTCTATCTGCAATTATCATTAGCACATCAGCAGTTGACCTGGAAAAACGAAAGCCGTATTTCTTGTCTGAGAAAAAATGCCCTGTGATGAGAGATGATGAACCAATTCGGCATTAATTAGGAGTTTTCCAGAAAGAGATAGAAGGATAATAGACTGATAGTTCAATGGCTTGGACAGTTTGCCAGAGTTTTTAAAAACAGGAACAACAGACAATGACTTCCAGCAGGCTGGAAAGCAGGAGGCAGCAAGGCATTTATTATACAGTTTAGAGAGAACAGGAGCCAGTTCGGGGGCACAATGATTATTACAGGGATACCACCAGGCCCACCTGCTTTGGGTGGGTCCAGGTTAGAGATGATAGCAGAAACCATGGAAAGGGTTATATACCTGGCACTCAACAGAAACTCAGTTCTAAGTAGGAAGTTGGGCAGAAATACTCCAAATAAGTTAGGAGTAGAGTTTGAGGAGAATTTACAGGCAAAGCATTCAGCTTTATCAGCAGAGGGTAATAACACCTCAAATCAATTGAAGAGGAGGGGAATAGAGACTTTGCACTTATTTCATACCCTATTACTGCACTGCCAGTAATCACGAGAGCCAATGTTTTTAGAGGCTGTGCAGTGCCTCATTCTTTCAGCAAACAGGGTCTTAGCTCTTTTGAGGACTCTCTTACATTTGTTACGGACAATAGCAAATAGGCCTCTGTTATGACTAGAGTTTTTATGTTGGTATCGCCAGAAATAGTGGTTCCTGTGTGCTATGGTGACCAAGCATACTTGGGTGAACCATGAAGAGGATTAAGGTTTCACCTGGTATTTCTGAGAAGGGATGAAAGTGTCCATGCCTGCTTTGATCCAAGAAGAAACCTCAGTGGTGCAGTTTTCAGTTGGAGGGGTTGAAAATGTCTGTCCAAGGAGCGTGATGAAGAAAATCCCAGAATGCATCCGAATCAGCATACTGGTAACAGAAAGAGGTTTTATGGATAGAGGGTTATGGATAGGGAAGGAGATATCAATAACTCCCACCAAGTGGTCTGAGTTACCTAGGGAGTAGTATTGCAAAGCTTGGCAAGAGCAGGGAGAGGAGGTAAGAAATAAATCCAGTAGAAAAACCTGTTGCTCGGTTTGGCAAGGGAAACCAGTAGGGAAGTTCACGGATTGAGTAAGTCATTGGGCAGTAGAAAAATTTAATGTCTGTATATTGGCAACATCAGTACCTTTTAGAAGCCACATGTCGTGAACATTAAAGTTACCAAAGATGAAGATGTTTGCAGACAGATTGAGGGAATGTGCCTTTTCTATACTGTCAGCTGTTGCATCAAATATACTGCAGTCTTGGGAAGGAGTGTGATAAAAGAAAAAGAGATAGCTGATAGTTTAGTAGCGAAAGATGGAAGCACTTGAAAGAGTAGTCAGCAACCTCAAGAGACAATTCTCTACAATTCTTTGCATGTCACAAACTGTTCAGTATTATCCAAAACCGGATTCATCTGAATATGATTTAAATGTGAAGCCATGTTGCTATAATAAAAGCTGATAGGATTTTTTAAATCTTAGCTTATTACAACTATGCTGCTCCAGTCTAATAAGCATATTAAAAAAAAACAGCAGAAATGTTGGTAGTTGTGTAAACTGTAACTCCACATTTTAAAATCATCTATTTTTTTACGTACTGTATCCCTTCAGGATGTGGACGATCATGGCTCTCCACAACTTCTCCATTTATAACTCTAAGCGGTGTTTTACTATCCATTCCAATCCCAATATTCTCCCATCCATTTGCACATGCTCATCACGTAGATTACTCAATATTCTCTAATCTTCTTACCTTTTAATATGGTCTGTGGATGTCAAATTTTCCAAACCCCTCTTTTTGTATCCCAGAAATTTCAACCTTTTTTTCTGATTCTAAGGAAAGATGACCTTTTTGTTTCCATTTTCTTTAAAACTTCCTTGTTGCTCACATGTTCAGTCCATGATATTCTCAGCCTGATTCTGTAGGACTGTCTCTTGCTTAAAGTCTTTATAGCATCTGTGAGGAAATTAACCAACATTCATTGCCATAAAGGAAGATTGATCATATTGGAACTGTCATTTGTTGTGCTTTAATATGGTAAATATAGTGGAATAAAAACATAGCCTCATGCAGTGCCGAAGATGTTATTGATTCACTGCAAAGTACTGTTACTTCATGAATGCTATTAAGATAATATATTGAATAGCAGTAATATAGTATTCATTTTTGTTATCTCAATTACTATTCAACTCTTTAATCATTTAAGATTATTCACAGTAGGAAATAGACATCATTATCAGCAACAGCATTCTTCCCCTCAAATATTAAAGTCTTGATTCTTCGAGCTTTGAATTTAAGAATTATCACAAGAATTCTTCCTGCTTAACACTTTAAAGTTTTTTGTTTTTTTCTTTCTTTCTTTCTTTATTTGAAACTAACTGAAGTACTCATCTACTGCGGGTAAGAGTCCATAAGTAATTATAATGGCACTGATGTCCTGATGCTAAGCTGGATTGCTTCATGAAATGGAAGAAATATAAAATTGAAAATTTTCAATTTTTACCTTTTTTTTTTTATTATGAATTTGTTATTGGAGAGTCAAGTTTCATTGTCATTCAGAACAATATTAGTAAAATGAAAGTAGATTTTAATATTTCCTGGTATATTTTCAGTAAAGAAATACCATGAAGAGTACAAACTATATTTTGGAGGAGATATTCTTCTGGGAAATTACTTTTTTTCAAAGCACACAAATATTTTTCTTTCCCTGGAACATTTGCAAAATGGTTATTATTGCTGTTAAAGATAAATGAATGTAACAAAAGAAAATGGACACCTCATTACCTAATAAATATATAATATATATATATATATATATATATATATATATATATATATATAGTGAGACCCGGATATAAGAGAAATTTTATCTGGTCCCAAATTAGAGCCTGTGTTAATGTATATATAATAGACCACACCCGGATATAAGAGATTTCTTCTCCGGTCCCGACAACTCTCTTATATCTGGGTTACACACTATATATATATATATATACATATATATATACATATATATATATAAAACCTTTCCTGTATCCCTTAAGTATGCATGACTTGGCTATCTATAGCAAACAAATTTTCCCAATTATTTACTTATATGCGTGTGCATGTATATTTAGGCAGCATATCTTCATTCAAACATGTTTCATTGAATAATATAGATATTGTGTTTATTTTTATACCGATCCTTTCCAGTTCTCTAATCAGTTTCTTGATAAGATTTAATTCATCAAGAAAGGCGCTGTGTTTTTTTTGTTTTTTTTTTAACCCAAGTACTTTTGATATTTTCCAGAATGCAGATTTTATTGCAGTTAGAATAAGTTTGTCTTTGTAATTTTGTCAAGAACCTCGAGATGAGTAGCATGAGCGCCAGACCAGATATGGCAACAGTATTCAATGCATGGACAAATGTCAGAATTGCAAATGTTCAAGATGGACAAGAAAAACCGTCTGGTACGACAGTGACCCAACATTCCTTGTTGTAGAGGCAGCTGCTAATTTGATTATATGCGTTCTGCTTCAAGTCACTTGAAAACATGAGGCCAAGAACGCACAGTGTGTTGCTCTCCGTGAGTCTAGCTTCAGCCATGCTGATGGTGGACAGGAAAGTTTCTCTATGGTGGTTAAATAACAGCAGTTTTGTTTTGGAGGCATTAAAACTTACAAGCCATTTCTTGCCCCAGTTAACTATTGATTGGGGGGGTCCTTTTCAAGAGCAGTGGCCAGATTGAATTTGTCAACTCTGGCAGATTTGCTATTGAGACAGGAGTAAATGGCAGTGTCATCAGCATAAATGCCTAC
>OZ038490.1:71908958-71953958 GCA_964036315.1 Acanthosepion esculentum
CTATGCATTCCTTGCTGTTTGGAAAGGTCCATCCAATGCATATTATTCAGTACCAAATATTCTGTCTGTTGATCTTGCCATCACATTTATGACCATATCATGCTGAAACAGCGGTTCTCATCTTATAACCAAAATCAGTACCTAGATAGGTGGCCATTTGGCCATAATAGGTGCTGTGAGCTTGGATCTTCGGGTGGGGTGTGATTGAAAATGGCTAGGAATGGAAAATTGGAGAGCCTAATTTCAATTCAAGTTCATTATATTCACACACACACACACACACACGGGATGATCATATATAAACTTTTTATATATCAAAAATGATTTTGGAGGAAAGAATTATGACAAAGTGTAAAAGTTTTTGTGTGACATGTAGTCACATCAAAAGTTCAGTGAAGTCTAAAGGACAAAATATCACACAAAAACTTGTTACACTTTTTCTCCCCACACCCCAAATATATATTCTCTCCCCTGAACTATGGGTTAAATAGTAAGACTTGCATCAGAAAATATCGCCAAAGAAATTCTTACAATCCAAAAATGTTTTGTCTTCAAATAACCTCATAATGGTTGATAAATAAAAAAAAAACCTCTCTCTCTCTCTCACTCATATTTTTGCCTTAATGAATCCTTTCAGCCAATATTTTGTCAAAAGGGAAACATTGGTGTAATTTTTGACAAGAACAAAGCAATGAACAATTCACACAATGGATAAAATGAAAAATAGAAGTGATGGAAAATTTTGGAACACAATTAAAATAGATTTATTGGCAAAATAATTTATGAATAAAATATATAATTCCAAGTGAGTATGAAATGGAAAAAATTCTTCCACTCCCTCAATCTTTTAGAGGCTTGGGAGTAGTATTTTTCCATTTCATATTCACATGGAACTATATATTTCATTCATAAATTGTTTTACCAATAAATCTCTTTTAATTATGTTTGAAAATTTTCTCTCCTCACTCCCATTTTTTTTTTTTTTTTTTTTTTTTTTTGTCATTGTGCGAATTGCTCATTTCTTTGTTCTTGTCAAAAATTACACTAACATTTTCCTTCTATTGAAATGTTGACTGAAAGGATTTCTTAAGGTAAGAATGCTTTCATGTATTTTCAAAGCTGTATTTATGTTCTGTGGTATCGAGTCATTGTTCAAATATATATAATCACTCTTATAGCCAATATTACCATTTTATTGTCTTTTTATTCCTCAAATTTCATTGAGAGGCCTATTAAATCTGCATATATATATATATATGTTGAAAAGAGGAACAAAAATGTTTAAATGATTTAGTATTGAGGGATGAACATTTTTATTTCTCTTCTTGCTGAGCCACAATATAAAATTTGACAAGAAAAAAAATTGTAGGTAAAAGTCTTAATTCTTCTATATAAATTGAACCAATAGTTTCTTAATTTTAAAATATGTCCAGTTCAGTGTGATTATTAAGTTGTGTTGAACACAAGTGAAATGCTTGCTTTGGCTATAAATGTCAGAAGGAATGCTGAAGATTTATTAGTTCTTTTCTCTTATAATGATTCCCAAAACAGTGCTTCATAAGAATTCGTTTTGCCACCCAGAAATTTACTGGCTTTATTGTTGGGTTTTCTAAGCAATAATTCTACATAGTGTCTATGGATATTCTTTGCTTATACTCCTCCGTCTTCTCTCATTCACACTCAATTACTGTTTATCAAGAAACCAATTTCAACTGCAGTTGCTTTCTCCTATAAAATGTAATTAGACAGTATTTATTATTTATTTATTACTGGCCTGCCTGCACCCTCAAAAAAACTTATTAAAGAAAATGTGCTCTCCAATGGTATTCAAACCAATGTACCCTGGATTAAAATATCAAACCCGTTAATTCTTACACACACACACACACACACACACACACACACACACACACACACACACACACACGAAATTGTGTGTGACAATGTGGGAAAAGTTTACTTGTGATCCATTTTGTTCTTCAGTAGTTCATCAGACTAAATTCGTTATGTTGACAGGGATTATACAGGCACATGACAAAGAGTTGCTGGGAATTTAAAAAATATTTTTTTTTTTTTTTATCTAACCAAATTCATTTAGAGTCCTTTTCTTTTCATCACTTCTGTAAGTCGGTATTACACACTGTGATATTAGGAGATCTGCCAGAAATAGTGAAATGCTTTAAGAACCAAGGCACAAATTTACTGGAGATGACCTTGTGATTAAGGCACTCGAGACATTTACATTGTAGTGAATTATTTTCTCTTTTGATTAGAGTCGTATTTTTTACTTCAGAATTGTGGTCATTCTCATTACAGTGGGCAACCAGTGCATTTGACATTATTTTGTAAAATGTCCCTTTTGTGTTCATTTAATCTTTTACTTGGATCCCTTGAAGTTTCTCCTATGTATTTTTTTGTAACAATTATTACAGTCAATGGAGTAATTCTTGGCAGATCTTCTAATTCACAATGTGGAATACCTACTTACCAAAGTGATGAAAAGAAATAGAAAAAACTTTAAATATATTCGGCTAGATAAAAAAAAAAAGGAAAAATTTCCAGCACCCCTCTGTCGTGCAAATATGTAGTCCTACCAACATTGCAAATTTAGTCTGAAGTATATATGCGTGCGCACACACACACACACACACACGTCTGTTTCACTGTATCACACCTTATCAGTGTGGCTAGACATCCGATTGCTTCAAGCCAAGATCAAAACAAACTCAATCAATTTGGCATCAGTCAATACATATATTTATTATTATGATTATTATTATTATTTGCAATGTTTATTTCGAGGGATTGTAATTAACAAGTTTTACAAACACGAGCAAAACTGCTTTGTGGAATTTAGCTGCTCTCACTTTTTTCTTTTACTGTTCAGAGTTAATGTTTGACCTCATGCATCAACTTTGTGGCTGCATTAGTTGATTAGGTCAATGCTTGTAAGTAAGGTGTTCCACTATGTGTCCAGTAGTCACCATCTTGAAATGATGGGTTGCTATTTCGATCAGAACTGTCATTTATTTATGATACATTTATAGAAGTTATTGAGTGGCAGATTGTAGCCATTAGCAGAAGCTGTAACTTGAAAGTCAAGAGTTGACATTTCTATCATTGAATCTCGGATCTTAATCTCATGATAACATGGCACCTTCCTTCATTGTGAATTGTATATTTATCACTCAAAGTTGAAACATCCTAAAACTTTGTTGGCATGACTTTAAGATCAGACTACAGATTTTGTCATAACACAAAAACAAAACTATTCAAATGTGTTATGTTATTTGTGAAATTTCATTCCTTTAACTTAATGAAGTTTAAAATTTTTTTTTTCTTTTAACTGAGAAAAAATTCCATGTAACTTGGAGAGAAGCAAGTGACGTATCCACTGTGCTAGCATTCATCTGCTTGAACAGTGTTATAAAAACAAATTAAAAATACTACGGTCAATTAATATATACAGGTATATATGTCGTTAATTGGTTTCAGAGGTCACAACTTAGATTAAAAAATGACTTAAGTCAAAATAACCACCCTATAAACTGCAAATAAGCACTCCTCATTGTCTATTACAGTATTTATGATATGCACGTACGGAATTCTGAATGAAATAATTAATTAAAAGCCAATTTTTAATTTATGGAAGCACGAGTAAAATGACCTAAGGGGAGTTTTATTTTTCCATGTAATATTTAGGAAAACCCAACGTATCTTTGAAAATGACTTGACTCGAAGCAACTTAAGCCGAGGTATCACTGTATTAATTATATATTACTCTGTACTTAGAATGCGTTTTTCTTTCCCTTTCCCTTTTCATAATGATTGTCTAATGAACACCTTTCAAATACACACCAGATGTTATACAGAAGGTATTCTGGCAAAATAGGTAAGCACTACTACGATTTTATAAACCTATACACATCAACATTCATAGCCAACCTGCTGTAAATTCTAATCAACTACAAGGAGGTGCTGAAAAGTACTTGACCAGACCCAAGACAGCAAACATTAAAATCTCTATTTCTCTGCATACTTCACCGGCCATAATTTTTTGTCATGGCCTATAAAAAAACAAAAATAATAGAAATTTAACAATAATAGAATTTTTTTTTTTTTTTTAGAATTTTGTTAATTTATAATTAGCATTGTACTTGTCAAAAATAATGGGATTATTTATTTATGTCTGGATTGACACTTACACCTAGGATTGGTGTAAAATCTGCACATTCTTCCAAGGAATCTGTGCATCCTGTTGAACTTGGTATTTGTAATTTGTTTTTATAACGCTGTTCAAGCAGTAGAATACTAGCATAGTGGATAGATCACCTGCTTACATCCAGGTCAGAACTCTCAATTTTTGTTCATCTCTGCTTTTAGTATGATTTAGATATAGACAGATGAACAAAAATAAATCAGTCTGTCTATATTTCTGAGATGAGGTATTATGTACAGTATTTACATTAGTCGGACTATTGTCCTCATCTTTGTCGCCATATTTGTCACAACGTTTCGTCCGTTGTATGCTCTGGCCTTCTTCAGGTGGTTGGAATTTCGAACTGAACCCTTTATGGCACGTGGAACTAGAACAGTCTACCCCAGTGATCGAAATAAAGGGTTCAGTTCGAAATTCCAACCACCTGAAGAAGGCTGGAGCGTACAACGGCCGAAACGTTGTGACAAATATGGCGACAAAGATGAGGACAATAGTCCGACTAATGTAAAAAATAAATCAAAATAAAAAAACTGTTCTTCCTTAGATAGATTCTATATTTGTTAAATGAGGCTTTTTGCTTTATAATTATTCTTCTAACTTCATCAGTTCACCATTAATAGGTTAAACTCTGCCTTCAACTTGAGACATTGTACTCATAATTCAATGAAACTTATGCAGTTTTCTTGGAATTATTTTTTTAAGAGTCTAATATCAAAACGTTTGTCTTTTTGTGACATAGTTTTTTGTTTGTTTTCTCTTTTCAAAAATTGGCTTCCAAAATTTTAAAAAGAAATAGCTGTCATCTTTAATATTTTATTTTATTTACTTTAATAATTTTTAGTATGTTTATAACTAGCTATCTGGCTAGCTCCTGTGGAGGGCTGTTAATTGTGCCTTCCGCTTGTTTAGAAGTTTAAGTCTCTAAGTCTTTTCATATTCTCAGCATTGGAAGCTCTCCTGGTTGAAGGTTGATCTGGGTTTTTAATTCCATGAGACTTTCTTTCCCTTGCAGCAGCCTTGGCTCTTTTCATTGCAATCTGGTCCTCTGTTGACACAGATTTCTTCTTGTAAGCTATACTGCTGCTGTATGCAATAGCAAACAATAAACTACTGTAGAACTCAAGCTTACCTTTTAAAAGTTCAATGATAATTCTTCTGTTGCCACTTAATTTAAAGACAATATGATGTGTGTAGGTCCTTACTTTCCATACAAAGAATTATTTTTATTTCATGGGTGATTTTTGCTGAATTTCAGATTTAATTTCAATTATTCTCAAATTTATTTCCAAGTTATAAAAATTATCGCACAAAAAAATTTGTCGCAAAAAAAGTCATAAAAAATTGCTGAAAACAATCACAGTAATGAAAACTTGGGAATCCAAAATGTCTAACATGAGCTATTGAAAGTTAAAAAGTTGTGTCCCTTCAATTAAAAACGTGTGACACAATGACATGCTGACATTTGCACTTATATAGATTAATAGAAATTGAGCAAACAATTTTAACTTATTTAAAGTAATTTCATAATGTGGTTAATAATAATAATAATAAATAATTGAATAGGCAGAAACTTTTATTTTACAATTCAACAAGCTGTAATATATGGCAACTGCATTTCTGCAAAGGGGTAAGACCCCCCCACACACACACACACTCCCACATGAGGCAAGGATACCTTTTTGCCATGGGTGGTGGCCTGTGATGCTTGAGAACCGGATCATAGTAGCTAAGCAGTCAATAACTGGGGTGAATAAGTGGCCATGTGAACTGCAACACTCCACTTCAATGCTTTTTTAGGGTAGGCAAGCAGTCAGAAGTTTGTATCATTCCTGTCAAATCCAACCTATAAATGCATCTTCCACACACAATATATTGGTTCTTTTCAGCAAAAAAGAAAAAATATCATTGAGCCATTCAGTCTGTGTATAAGAGATTCTCTTTCGATGAAGTTCAAATAGACATAACACATGTCCATGAGCCCATTAAATCAACATCTCCACCCTGGATGGTCAAGCAACCAAATATATTGGCTTAAACTAATATCACAAAAAAACAAAAAAAAAACCAACCTTAATATCTTCCATAAAGAATTACTTGCTGTCAAGAATAGGTTCACTGACCATTCATGAATATACGGACAAACATCTCAACGGACTAATAGTGGGGGATGGGTGGTCAGTTAAAGCTGATCGTTCGTAAATGGGAAGGGATTATTTTTGAGTTATAAAACCGCTATAGTAACTACCAGTAGTTATGATCATAATACTATAAACATGGATATATGGCATTAATAAATATATACTTAATATAGATATATTTATCAAAATAACAAAAATAGATTTCTCACAGCGACTTTCTCACAAACATGCTAATGTATCATACTTTATATACTTTAGCCCCATCTTTGTTTTACAATTGAAAAGTTCACCAGCATCACCAAACGGTCACTTTGAGAACTAATACAACTCATTCCGCTAAGCCTGCAAATTTTCAAATACATCGCTGACGATTTGGAAGTTTTTTTTTTTTTTTTCCCCTGCATAACATTTTTTTATTTTGCCTGCAGATTTTTCCGTTGCATCCGGTCCATTTGATGGGTGGGGGTCTATAGAGGAGAAGTTTGTTTGTACACTCATCAGTCAAAAGATGTAGACAAGGTGGGATGCGCTGCTATCCATTACAAATAAAATATCCATGAAACAAATCCCAAATAAAGCTCCAGTATTCAGTGCAGAAATATTTGCCATTACCTTAGCCCTTGACATCATAAACTTGAGTAATTATATGAAATTCCCTATCTTTATAGACCCCTGTCAGTTCTAAAAGTAAGAAAATGACTGATTCACTAACTACAAATCTACTAAATAGAATTAACAATGTGAAAAAATAAAAACCCTCTTCTGCTGGTTACCAAGCCATATTGGCATCCATGTCAGTAGGAGAGCTGATAAAGTAGCCAATGTCTCACTAGA
Source organism: Acanthosepion esculentum (assembly GCA_964036315.1). NCBI lineage: Eukaryota > Metazoa > Mollusca > Cephalopoda > Sepiida > Sepiidae > Acanthosepion > Acanthosepion esculentum. Next base: position 71,916,150 of record OZ038490.1, read on the forward strand.
AGTGAACCCTTCAACAAACAAAATTCTATACATAAACTTGAACCAAACCATTAATAAATACATTTTGAGAAAGTGGCAAGAGATGTGAAACTCCTGTCTAAAAATGTTATTTAGTATTAAACCCAACATTAGACAATGGCCTTTGGGCTACAGGAAATTATGAGAAGTGGTAGCTGTCACACGACTCCACATTGGACACACCTTTATTATTCCTTCATATAGACTAAAAAATAAGGAACTGCCAATGTTTATGACATGTCTGGGAAAAACACACATAAATGTGTTGACTTCAAGCTGCTGGTCTGTGAAAAATATACAGAACAACCAAACTATAATAGCTTTTTGACTATCAAATCAAGTAGCATCTTGCAATTTCTAAAAAAGGCTGAACTTTAAAAAAAAAAAAAAAAAAAAAAAATATGCATATATATACTTTTGATATTTTTCTCTCTCTCTCTCTCTCTCTATATATATATATATATATATATATATATATATATATATATACGCACACACATTTTGAGAAATTTATATATACCTTGAAAAATTGAAACTTTACATTTTTATTGAATGTTTAAAACAAAACATTGGAAATTTCTATCTCTATAAAAAATTAAATGTTAGTATTTTTTATGCAAAAACATCAAGAAAATTTTTAACCAATGTAAAATACAAAATCAGTCAATAAATAGTTTACTATTGTTAAAAAAAAAAAGAAAAATTAATTTTTTTTAATTTTTTTTTTAAAATTATATTCAGGCTTTAAAAATATTAATACTTAGTTATATTCTCAGGGACTTTTTTTTTTTTTTTTTAAACATGTCTGGTTTAAATCTAATTTTGTGTCTTTAGAGATAAATTATTACAAATTGCTTCCCTACATGAATTCATCCCGGAAAGCAAAATATATACATATAAACCTGCTTCCAGTTGGCAAATCTAATTGACTTGAAGCTTACTTACATTTCATAACCAGGTAAACCTTGGTGTTAACTTATTGCAGGATTGTTTTTGCTAAAATATTCAGTTTTCTCAATAATTTGGTTATATACAGAATGAGAGATTTAATTTATTACATGACAGAAAGATAGATAAGTAAACAGTTTATTAGTGAGTTTCAAGTAATAATTACTCATCAATAATGTACCATTGTCATTGGCAAAATACATGCTGCTTTCTTCTGATAGTAACACTATTCTGCTAGTTTCCAGAAAGAAATGTCATTTGCTGTTAATGTTTCAGATAACCCGATGATTAAAGAACTTCCTTATTTGTTATTTTGCACTCCATTGACTTCTTTCATTTTGTTTGTTTCTCCCTGTTGTCATAAGCTATGTGAATGTTTGTTTTGCTTTCAACTCATTCCAACTTTTGAACTGTTTCACATCTTAGCATGATCCTTTCTTTTCAGACAATAGCCGTTATGGTGCAAAAATAATTTTATTATTTAATGCATCTTGCTTTGTTCAGTTTTGAAAATAAAACCTAATTATTTTGCCCATCATTATTTCACCCCCTCAGGATATAAAAGCTAAAGAAAACATTTTTGCATTTTATTTTCATAAGTTAAATAAAGATTCTTTTATTCTTGCAAGTTCAAGAAGGTGATTTTTTTTTTAAATTTTTTTTTCTCCACATATTCTCATAATTTTAAAGGTTGATTTTGGGAGATTTCACAATATCTTAAGAATAGAAAGATTTTCTTCTTATGCAGTAATTGAATTTTTTCACCTGTTTTAAAGCTGTAAAGAAAATTTCAATTAGCTTTTGTAAAATCACAGTGAGGGGAAAATGATTTTCAAATCTCAATTTCTATTGTTAATTCTGTTACTGCTTTACTAAATATTCATTTGAAAAATTACACTGAAAGTTGAACTTTTTTCTTTTTTTATATATGTCAATTATTTATCATTTTAAGATGTTTACTAGATAGGCTGAAAACTGCTTTGAGATTTTGCCATTAAAGAACTAAAAACATGTAAACAAAGAAAGATCAAACAGTTAAAGTAATAAGTTTGTCTTTCATCTCCATCTATTCCTTCTTTCCTTTCACTTGATTCCCTTTTTTCTTTCTTTTTTTTGCTTTCTTTCTTACTCTCTACTTTTCCTTTTCTTCAATTTTTCCTTTCTCATTTCTATTCTTATATGGGAATTAATAATTAGACAGATGTGTGTGTGTGTCTTTAAGTGTCTTTTTTCTTTCCATTTTCCCTAAAACTTCCTTGTTATTCAGATGTTCAGTCCATGGTATTCTCAGCCTCCTTCTGTTCTTTGTTTCTAATGAATAACCTATAATTTATTTTACCTTTGTACAGATAGACTAACAAAATGACCTCTGACCTGAAAGTGCGTATAAAGCAGTGGTGTGTTATTGAATTTCACTGTGCTAAAAAAAAAAAAATGACCTATTGACATTTGATGCACATTTATGGAGTCCAGGTAGTGAATATGAGTACAGTTAGGCTGTGGGTAATGTGTTTCAGCAGTGGTGTGTCTAACCATTCATGTGTGGACAACTCTGCACAGCTGTTAACCAACTAAATGTAGAAAAATAAGGTCTTATAGCTGACATTTTGCTCCCTGTATCTGTTGTAATTTACACAGAAATAAATACGATGTATGACTTTTAGAGCATCGCCCAACATAGATTTTAAAAATCCTGTCCTTGGATTTTTTTGGATTTTTTTTTTTCTCATTCTGTGTATATCCTTATTAATTTCATATATGCACAGAATTGCAGTTATTTAAAATTAGTTTTGTTTATGTACACACATGCTTTATTGCTTATACCAAATAGTGATGTAAATTCATAGTTGGACAGCTTTATTTTTACTGTAGTGTAACCTGACAGTACATGAAGCTTACATGCTTACATTTCAAAAAGTATTTAAGCTTTTAATGGAGTATATCTGGGCTCTAATTCTTCATATGCATCTTTTATGCAAGATGCAATAAAAGCTAAATTAGCATTTGTCAGGTCTTTAATTTTGCACCTTTTGGATATGAATGTTAGCATTATGTTGAAATGTGCATTCTTACAGATCCCTGGAAATTAATATGTGATGTTCATTAGATTGTGTTTCATTAACCTTTTTTCTTTTCTTTTTTTTATTGTATACGTTTTCACTTCACATGCTGGCCACTAGTTAGTTTTTAAATCCATTGTACCAATTTACTGATACAATACGATGGTATGTAATCGCCAAAAAGAATTAACAGTCCAACTTGTAAGTAGAATACAGCTGCTCATCTGAAGAACATTGTACTAACCATTTGCTACTCTTCAGGCAGTAGTGAAATTTACCCAAAATTTCATAATCCCAAAATGAGCAGGGGTGGTCTTTTGGCAAGTGTGCAGGTCTTGGGATTAACGTCTTTCAGATGTTGACATTTTTGCAGGTCTCTTGAACTCTGTTTGTATTCACGTGGAAACTATTTCTTGACTTGCTAATAATTTTCTAATAATAAGTTCTAATAAAAAAAAGTATAGATGCTGTACTAATCAACCTTTCTCACTTGACCCACCTGTTTGATAACTTCTCCACACCTCTTCTCATGTTCGGAGCTTATTTTAGCATTTGAATTTCAAGAAACATTTCACAGAAGTAAGTAAAATACTTAATTGTAATTTATGAAAGCATTATCTTCATATCTTTTTCTAACAATGTTTGGAAGTAAATTTGTGTATGGCTCAAGTAACTTAGACGTTGATCCATTAAAAGGTTAATCTTGAGATATAAAAAGGGGGGAAAAATGTCAGATAAAAGATGGATTTCCAAACAATAAATCTTTGTTTACTTGAGCATTGTTGACTTATAGATTTTCTGACGTGCTAATTGAATTTAGCACATTGTTTTAATGCTGTCTAATGTAATTATGATTGATTTATTGCTACCAACAACAATATAATTCATTTTGTCAAACTTACTTTTGTTTGTTTCTGTTATTTCCTTATATTAAGCCTAATTCCAGATTCTCATATCTTGATAATTAAAGTGATAAGTTTTCTTTAATTTTTGGTGGGGAATTTACCGTGTTGTAAAAGACTTAATTTTCTAAATGTGATTGGCTTGTTTTATAATCTCACAGAAGTAATAAATAAAATAAAATATGCAAAATACCAGAAGATTCTTAGTAGATTCATCTTCATAGCACTACCTAAAAAAACAAAAAAAAAAAAAAACTGGTGCAAATGGATGCAAGCCCCATTGGACAATCAACGTAATGAGCCACATAAACAAGCTAATTATCCGAATTCTGATGACTAGAACATGAAGCAGAATCACACCAAAAATAGGACAAAGAACAATGCGGCTTTATCAATGACACTAAAGCAAGAAATATTTATGATCAGAATGATGAGAGAGAGAGAGAGAGAGAGAGAGATATATATATATATATATATATATATATATATATATATATATATATATATATATATATATATATGCAAAAGGATATACACTTAGGTTTTATAGATTACTCAAAAGCATTTGATAAGGTAGAATAAGAAAAATTATTAGAATAATCTACAATTTATCCTGGGAGCAAACTACCTTCATATGGATAGAAAATAATTTGAGTAGATACGCAACAATAGAAAGGAGCATAAGACAAAGATGTATCTCTTCACCGGATTTTCAACCTCTTCAGTGAGGCTATCCTAAGGAAGCTGGAGACCCTACAAGGATTTACTATTGGTGGGTGTAATCTTAATAATATAAGATATGCAGTTGACACTGTGTTGATGGCAGATATAGAAAGAAAACTACAGAAAACCCTGGTAGTAAAGGAAAGCAAGAAAAGTCTAACCTTCAACTGTAAGAAAACAAAGTATGATTGTCAACAAAAGAAAAAGCCTGATATTCAGACTACAAATTGGTGATGTCACCATCAAACAAATACAAAAGCTTAAATATACGAGAAGTGTTTTAAGGATGGAAAATGCAACACAAAATCTGTACATTTGCAAAGCTAAGCAAAGTACTAAGAAACAGGAAAATTTAATTAGAAACAAAGAAAAGAGTACTGAACTGTTATGTAATATCAATCTTGTATGGCAATCTCCTCACATATAAAGAGAAAACTGGAAGCAACAGAAATACAGTTCTACAAAAAGATGCTGAGAATTCAGTTGATGAGGCACCGTAAGGAAACTGGAAAGAAAAAGGACATTTATACTCAGAATCGGAAAGAAGCAGCTGAAATTTTTGGACATATGAGGAAGGAAGGCTTGGAGAATTTGACATTCACAGAGTAAGATGGAAAGGGAAGGTAGCAAGTTACCTACCTGATGAGCTTGTGTGAACAGGTGGCGGGTTGGCAAAGGGATAAACATTGCTAAGGGCTACAAAAGATAGGAGGTTGTGGAGAGCCTTAATCACTCCCGCCTTGAAACTACACAGCATATAGAAAAAGATCTATGGAACTATTAGTCTCTTTCCTTTAAGAAAAAAGTTTTTCAATTTTGTTTTTCATTTCTGTATTTTGTTGCAAACAATAAATTCCCTGTATTTTGAAAAAGGAGGTGTATTTTGTTATGAGTGGGTGCTGAAAAGCTGATGGCCCAACCAGGAAATAAACCCTTCAAACAAAAAAGTGTTGATTAACCATTTGATCAGGTTTTAAGGAGGAAGAGAGTTCTTCAAGAACTTTTACAGAACCCACTTTTGTAATTTTAGTTAGTTTTGCCTGCATGACAATTTTGTTAGAAGTTTTAAAGAATTGTTTTGGCTCCTTTAAAAAAAAAATTATATTTTCTTTTCAACCATTGTAAACTAACCTTTTTTTTTTCTTTTTTTTTTTAAATTCCTTCTTACAAAAGAAAAGACGGTTGGATAGAGGTAATTACTCATCAAACTCCACATATTTTCTGTAAGGAATCAAACCGAGTTGCTGAAAAATTTTCAGCCCAACACAATTCCCAGAATCTGTATTCTAAATATCAAAATACTGATTTTTTGCAAAGGGGGTTGGGCCAAGAGCTTTTCACCACCAGCTTGTACCAGATGAAAGAAATTAAGATCATTGAAAATCGCTTTTCTTGGGCGGGGAGGGGGTGATTTCAGTGTTGAATTAGCCACATTCTGCACATACAGGCTAGATTTAAAAAAAGAATTGGAGCATAGTGTTTTATTGATTGATATTTAAGCTATGACTAAGAATAGAACTTACCAATGTTTTTAAATAATCTTGAAGCAGTCTTTGTTGCGTCTGTTCAGATTTCTCTTCTGTGACATTTTAGATGGTCTTATTATAGCATAAATTATTTTGACAGTATTTCTCCCAATGTAAATTGGTGCCTTTTCTATTATAAATCGAGAACATGAAATTATGAAAATCTATCATATGCAATCTAATGTAAGATGAAGTTAAGCAATGTTGAACTTGATCAGTACCTAGTTGGGTTGGGGATATCGGGTGTTGTAAGCTTGGATGTGCAAGCAGTGTAATCGATAATGGCTCAGAATTGAAAATTGGAGAACAGTTCCAATTTATTTACTTACCTGCAAATACCCTTGCGAAAGGTTTGAATCTATCTCTTCTCCTCCCAGCTATGGTTAATTAGAACTTGTATCAGTAAACATCCTTATTTAAAAAAAAAAAAATTCTTACAATTTAAAAATATTTTCTGGCTTTAAATAGCCTGCAAAGATGGACAAGCTGTAAAAACAAAAAAAATTCAAATCTATCAGTCAATCAATCTAATATAAGGCTTCCAATTTTTCCCAATTGTTGTTTTGCTTTTTCAGTCACCTTTAGGCTTCATGAAAATCTTGGACCCCCCCCCCCCCCCCAACCATGTGTGTGTGTTTCATTAAAGATGAGACACAAGGTTCTTAGATTAACTACATGTTTAACAACCATTGACCATAGCTCAATTAGGCCTCATTTAAATACTCATGGAGACCTACTGGATCCTATTCATAACATACTTGTTGATGATACAAATATAATAGCATCGTCTACATGTAAAAAAAAAAAAAAAAAATGATAAATAATGGAAGCCTTATTAATAAAAACAAAAAAAACAACACTCAATAATATCAACTATGAACATGGGCACAATATGTTGACTGTGTTTTGAAAAATGAGATTATATAAATACATAAAACAATCCATTTCTAGTTAACATTTAATATATTTCAACCTTGAAATGGCTAAATGTATAGGCGAAAGCGCTCGGAACAAATGGACAGTTTTTATATAATTCATCTGCTGAAAAGAAAAATTATAAGATCACATGAAAAATTATATAAAAAACTTAATCAAAGCACCTTGTCTGTCATATTTAATGAAACTTGCATGAAAGAAGGATTACTGCCTAAATACAATATACATACATACATACATACATACACACACACACACACACACACACACACACACACACACACACACACACACACACACACATATATATATAATTGTATGGATATGAGTTTGTGACCCTGGGTTTCATGCTTTTGTAATCATTAGACAAAAAAAATCATATCCCTACAAGTGAATATGTCGGCTCTATCACCGATATTGAGTGCTTTCTACTAAGTACTTCAGGTAGAAAATTTTATATATATATATATATATATATATATATATATAAAATTTTTTTTTCTACATGACTTCTGTCGGTGATAAGACAACCAGCCAAGGATAAAGAATCTTAGTTCAAATTTTGCCAGTTTTATTTTCAATTCATACTGCTTAGTCAGCAGTTAAAGAATACCAATTAAAGCATGTCCGCGCGTGCGCACACACACGTAACAGGGAATTTTAAAATCCTCTTTTCTTTCTCTCTTTTTTTTTTTTTAAGGAGAAGCTGAAAAGTTCTTGGACAACCCATTTTCAAAAAAGAAAAAAAAAACTGTATTTGAATGTCCAAACCTCAGAATACTAATTTTGGAAGGTTAGTTGGACTGAGAACTTTTCAGCATCCTATTGTACTGTACTAAGAGTTATGTGTATATTGCGTACCACATTAGAGTTGGTAGCACAATCTATTTGAACTTTTGTGCTCGTTTATTGATTGCTTGAGTTATCATCAGCTAATGCTTTTACTATGGAATAATTTTTTTTTTAAATTTTACTAAGATAATTCTCTCAAGCTTTAGGGATTTCTGATATATCAAATGTTAGTCAGCCAGACATATGTCAGCAAAACTGATTGTTCTTTTTTTTTCTTTTTTAACATAAAATTTCAAAAGTACTTTTTTTTTTTTTTTTCAGGTTCTACTCCTTTAGATTTATTCAAATTCTATGTTGAAGATCTCAAATCTAGATTTCATGATGAAAAGAAAATTGTTAAAGAAATTTTAAAGGTAAGTGCAGAATTTTTATGTTAATTTGATGTTCTCTTATGAAGACCTTATTTATTTATTTTTATATATATATATATATATATATATATATATATACACACACACACATACACACACACGTTTCTAGTTTAGTTTTTCTGTCTTCACTGAATTACAGGATTATTTTTTCCCCTGTAAGGAAATTTATTCCTTATATGATAATGTAATTCCAGAAACACTTTTGGGTGCTTTTTGTAAATCATTTTTAACTTTTTGTTAATAAAAATAATTTTTTTTAAAAATTCTCTACCATAAAAAAAACTTTTCTTGTCTACTTGACATTAACTTTAACTTTAGGAATGTCAAAGTTTAACTTTAGGAATGTACTTAGAAAAATTAAATCCTAAATAATTGTTTACTATCACATTTGAGTGAAGATCTTCAGTGACTTGTAGGTTTATATACTTATTAAATCTGTATCATTTTGCCTTAACTTGTGGCTATCTAATAAAAAGCTTTCAGGAACAAATATTTTGTTTTAGGATACTAATTGCTATTACAGTTACTGTCGATAAAAGTAAACCATGATACATGTGAAAACAAATTTTCAATTGATAACAAAGATTGTAAAATGGACATTTCTTTGTTTTACCTTTCATTTCTTTCACCTTGCTATTAGGACTACTTTTTATGATTATCTGATTATGCGCGCACACACACACACACACACACACGTTATATTTAGTGGGTACACATGTTCAAGTAGACATCCTGTTGTTAAAACAGTAAAATTGACATCTACCAGCCTTGGCCATCAAAATTCTTATTAAAGACAATCTACTTCTTAACATCGATTAAATCTGCATTCTCTTGGGAAACCAACTTTAAGCTAGGCATGCTTAACTGTTCAGCCACGAGAGCCCTCACAGCAGAACATGACACAATTATCCCTTTTTAAGAAAGAAATAAAAATGAAGAATTGAAAGTAAAAGGTTTGCCAGGATAAACGGAACCCAAATTTGCTCCCTGCCAAGAGCCACATTTTATTAAATAAGACTTTTAATTGACCAGGCTGGTAGATGTCAATTTAAAAAAAAAAAAACTGTCTATTTAAACATGTGCTCACTAAATATAACATAAGAAATACTTTTAGATTGCAATTTTAAAGCAGATGTTGCAGTAAAAGATGCTAAACGTGAAGTTATTATAAATAAGAATTCTTTTGCATGGCTGCTGTTTTTACTGAGAATTTGTTCCAGGTCATGTTTTAAATTGGTTAATTTGAAAGAATTTTTTCTTTAACTTTCATTTTCTCTAATCTGTTCATTTTCTTTTTTACTTTATAAGGATCGAGGTATTATTGTAGAAACCAGCACCAGCTATGAAGATTTTTCATCATGTTTGAACACAGATAAGCGTTCAGGAAATTTAGATTCTGGGAACATCAAACTCACTTATAATAGTGTAAGTAAAACAAACCTGCTTCCATTTTAATCTCGAAAGCTTCTTTATCTGCTAAATCTACTTTCATAAAAATAGATGTCAGTTATAGACATTGGGCACATTTTTATAAGAGCATGGTTTTGAGTTGAATGCACTACTAATATCTCTAGCTTCTCAATACTTTGAAAGTAATAAATATATCATGAAATTTGTCACTTTACACTACGATATAAGCATTCAAATAATTTGGTCTAAATATGCAATACTTTTAAAGCTTTTCACCAAAACTATATACTTGTCTTGTTTACATTAACCCTTAGCATTGCACCCACATCATAAATAGCGGTTCTCAGTGTTCAACCTGCTGTAATGCACCGCTATGTATACTCTGGCATAATATATGATGACCTCATTGCAAATAATGCAGGAAGTCACACAACGAGTGATACTTTGAGGGCCGATATTAATTTACAGTACGAGTTTGAGCATGTTGAATGTTAAAGGGTTAATACTGAATGTATGCATGAGAAACATAAAATTAGTTGTGGCAATTTAATTTTTTTCTTTTTCTTTCTTAGCCATGATTCTTTAGAATTATTTCAATGCTTATTGACTTTTTTGTATGCTTTTCATATCAGACTGACTATTCCCAACTCTTGAATATGTTTTCAGCACACTCACAATAAATGTGCTGGTAATATAGCTGGGTGACTGTAAATGATTATATATATATATATATATATATATATATATATATAAAGTACATTTGTAGGTTCCAAAATAAGGTAGTGTCAATCGACATCTCCAGTTGCCTTCCCTTCTCCACATCCTTTCATCTTTCGTTCCTATCTGCTCTCGCTCCAAATCTTCTGTAACCCCCTTGCCTTGATCGACCCACTGTCTTACTCTTTCTCCACATCCTCTCCTTTACCACTCCTATCTGCTCTTCCTCCAACCCTTCTATAAGCCCATGCGTGATAGTGGCCTCCAGCCTTGCTTGGGGTGATACGCTTAAAAAAAAAAATATATATATATATATATATATATATATATATAAAAACTGTAATCAGACGTCATAATAACCCATTAATTCTCACTGTCCTAAAAAGGTGGAAACTGTAAAATCTCTCTTCACAGCATGGTTAAAATTGAACCTTTGTGTTGTGGGTAAATGCACTCTGGAAGCTGTAACTCCCCTAGTCTACATCACAAAATGACTTTAATTTGCATGAAGGTAGTACCTGTTCTCACCATTGACCTCTGCATAGTGCCATTTTGAACCCCTAGATGACCGCCTTAAAACATCACTGTATAGACGCACAAGTTGAAATCTGGGGCCACATTTGCTCTAATCTGTGCTGTGAATACTGTGTGACTTCTCCCTGTTGCTCTTACAATGTGGCAATCTTTGCAAATATTGAATCACCACTGACATGTCTCATTTAACATGCATAACAATTCTCTGAAATGATCTCAGTGGTCCACAATTCAAAGCCAGACAGTTCTAATTGGAATAAGCCTAGCATATTTGTATGTCCTTGTCATTATATTTGCTTGCACTGAACTCCTTCTCTACACAGAACTTTTTTGCAGCTTGCAACGCAGGCAATGCACTTACATGACTTACTTTGTTATAAGATGACAGAAGTCTGAAAATTTTCTCAATACTTACTATTACCTTGCATGCACATTCTATCCAGATTAAAATCTGCATCATCTTTCAGAGTGTTGCAATTTTATTTCCTATCAGTATAATAAAAACAAAAATCTTCTGATGCCTTAATTGACCTGGGAACTTTCAGAAGCCATCAAAATTTTTGTGACTTACATCTAAATGTCATAGTTTGGGAGATAGACTATAGAAAAATGTCTTCAGAGGATTTTCTTTATATCACAGTCTCTAACTTTGCTTACTTGGCATTTTTATTTTTTTTCACTGATGCATTTATTTAAAAGTACTTCAAATTACTTGAATATCTCTCTCTTGAAAAAAAACCCCGATACATTGAACGTTATGATTTTTTAAAATATACCAGGCAGAATAACATCTTAGCATTTGATTTCTTTATTGCAGCTCATAGAAAAAGCAGAGGCGCGAGAAAAAGAACGGTTGAAGGAGGAAGCAAGAAAAGTGAGTATAATGATTAGAATCGGACTGAATACAGCAGGGGGAGCTCATAAAGCTCATTAAAGAACAGGTTTTACACTGAAGTTAAGCAATGTCGAACCTAGTTGATACTTAGATAGGTGACTGTTTAGGAATACTAGGTGCTGTATACTTGGATTTGTGGGTGGTATAATGGATAGTGGCTCTGAATTAAATGGAGATCCCGTTACCAATTCTTGTTAGGTTCATTATATTTACTTAACTTTTGCAAATAACCTTGGGAAAGGTATGAATCTATCTCTTCTACCCCCCTGACTAAGTTTTAATTAGTAAGACTTGCATCACTAAAGCATTATTAGTTACCCCCTGAAGAGATTCTTGCTAGCTAAAGCTATTTTCTGGCTTTAAATTACTTGCAAAAAGTTGATGAGCTGTAAAAAAAAAAAAAAAATGAATCTGATCAATTTCATATTTTTGTCTGACATGTTTATGCATTAAGTTGAAGAGATTTTACTTGGGATTAGATAATGATAAATTGTGGCAATTGATTTTGTTGAATGTGATTTTTAGAGATTTTTTTCTTTTGCTTTTTGCTTTTCCCATCTAATGAAGAAATGAAATGTGCACTTAGTGCAACACCTATCAGCACATACAGTACAATCAAGAGGTTATGTCCAAATTCTTACCCCACCTGTTGCATTCACTTTCACACAAATACATTTGGAAAAGGTGTGAATCAGTCTCTTCTCTCCTCAGCTATGGGCTAAATAGTAGAGTAAGCTAAACTCTCTAGGCTTGGGTGGCAACCAGTCTAGGAAAAAACAAAGAAAAAGAAATCTGAATTCCAGACTGTATAGAAGGCATTGAAAAAGCACTCTATCTTTCCCCAGAAATCATGCCAATTTATAGATAATAAAGAAATGGAATTTGTGGAGAGCCATGATTGTCTATGTCCTGAAGAGACATGGTGCATAAGAGAGGAAGAAATAGTAATAAAAAAATTGTCGTACCAATCTTTTGAGTGATAAAAAAAAAAATTAAATCTTTTACCTGGGTATACTACCACTGCTGCCAATAAGAATTAAGCATTCATCTCCGCACTGCAGCCAATTTGCTGTCTTTAATTGAATCTTTAAGTTTGTTATGAAAATACCATTTTGAAAATTTTTGTTACTCTAATCTTTCAAATGGGAAAGTGGCTGCCTGTCTTGATAATCGGTATTTGAAGTTCTAGCTTTTTACATGGGTGTGTATATTGATTGCTGATGTAGGAAACGGGCATACTGACTACTCAGGCCACAAAGTTATTTTCATATTCATTCATTTTATTTTATTTTTCTTAGTCCACTGCAGGATTCCAGTCTTCTCCAAGATTCTATAAAACATAGTACGTACTACCACACTAGCATATAATACCTTTGTAGGGGATTGAGTGAGTTATCCATCTGAGATCAGTTGTCCTACAATCTGTCCTATTTTACCTATAGCTATGTGAAGAAGAGAGGGATTCATTCTTACCTTTCCCAAGGATAGTTTTGGGGTGAAAAAATTTGTTTTTGTAAAATTCATTAATGTGTCTGTAATGGCTCTTGAAGAATGCACACTTAAAATTGCTTCCCTTCACCTAAAGTAGACTTAATGACATTTTTCTTTTGTTCCTTTACTATTTGCTAATCTTGTAACTTTTTTCCCCCTCCCCCGCTTCCTCTAGATTCGAAGATTGGAAAGTGCCTTCAAGGCCATGCTGAAGCAAGCCACACCATCCATTGATTCCATGTCACGATGGGAAGATGTAAGTATAGCTTCTTTTTCTCACCTGGGATTGGATTTCACATCTTTGATATTCCTTTCATCTCCTCTATCTGATCTTGACATTTTTTTTAGCTGCACGCCATCTTTATTATTTTAGGCTCTCTTTTTCTATTTTAGTCTTAAAAACAAAAGATTCAAATCGTTAACTTTGATTTTGTTAGATACCATTACATTTCACAATATTCTTTACGTAAGCGACAAGTTTTCACTGATTGCCTTATCAATATTAGGAAAATAGCATCGTTTGATTGTGCCAGAAATAGTAGTGTTTTAGCGTCATAGATCCAAAGGATAAAAGTTCTATGCAATAATGGGAAAAACATTATAGCATACTGTTGGTAAGTAAAGTGTCTGATAGTATTTGAAAGTGATACCTCTTAAAACTACTTCCCCCTCCACTCCAATCAGACATCAAGAACCGAGAATCCCCATTTATCTATCTCAGCTTTTATGTTAGGGAATTGCTCTGTCTTTAGACAAAAATATTCCATAGAAAATTATCAGGAATTGATGATAACAGGATGAGAATGAGTGAATGCATTGCTTACATCATTTGTAATGTAAATATATACTCAAAGGTGCCTAATACAGAGTGGGGTTTTCTCAGCCTGCAATAAACAAGGGTTTTGTTTTGTCAGTGGAGGTGGGCCTGAAAATTAATTAATTTGGAGTGGTCTTCATAAGGTTGGGGCAGGTTCGAAAATTTCCTTAAACATCAGCACCCCTCCCATTAATTATGCATCTACAAGTCATTTATTTATATTATTTTTTTTTTGTTGTTTTTTATTTGCAAATCTACAATTGTTTTTCTACAATTGTTAGGCAAGCAGTCTGAATTAGAAATACATCTCTGTTGAATTTGCATCATTTATCCTTCGGAGCATATCTTACTTTGACAACTGCTTTACTGATTAAAGGCTTTACCAGTAAACATCACTTGTGTATTGCTATATTTATTTAATGAATATAGAATGAAAATTTGAGAATTGCATTAAACAAATTCTGCTCAAAAATTAATCAAAACTGACAATTTCATCAAAGAAATATGCTATATCATCTACTTTAGAAGTCTGTCATCAGATTTTTACTATATATTTCTATGAAAATCTTTCAGCTAATCCTTGGTCAGTTTTTAACAATTATTGGCTTATATTTATTTATTGTAAATTTTACTTACTCTCAAGGAGAAATATGGAACATGAATTCAAACACTAATGTTTCTTTTTTTTTTTCTTTTTTTTTTAAATTAAGAGAGAGATTGATTAATTCAAAACTGGAGTATTGTTGCCATATCTAGGCTGGATCCTGCCCAATCCTCACTTGTCTGTCTTGATAGTCCAAGAGTGTCAATGTGGGCTTGTGAGTGATGAATTCTTTTCCACCCTGCAATTCTTTATCTCTAGAAAAAAATGCTGTGAGCCACTCACTGCTCTTATCATTATTTCCATAGCATGTGTTCTGACAAGCTAATTTCCTCAGTCCCACCATCTCTGACCGTTTTACAACTTAGACCTACCATGACACACACACAAATGTGAAATAGCCTCGTTCCCTTCATATTCCATTAGTAAGAAGCAACTTCCACTCAGACATCTTCTTTTGTGGAACACTCTTGGAAAGATGTTTTCCCAGATAGTTGACCTCTTCAAGTTTAGGTTTAACCATTATCTTTCCTGCATTACCCCATGAACTTCATTTCTTGCCTTTTCTTACACTCCTACAACCCCACACAGTAATCTTCTACCTTGAGTGGCTCTTGGGCCTTGTGGACATTAGTATAAAAAAAAAATCAGTTGCTTTTATGATCTAGCTATTGATGTCTCTGACAAGGAAAAGGATCAAATAATCTCATGACCTAGTTGATTGTCAGAGAACAATGCTGATATTTTTTTTTTTTTTCACAGTATTTCTCAGGAGAGCAGATAATTTGGCATTGCCCATTTCCTTAATTAGCATCTGAGAGTATATTGTTATATAGCATCAGCAGCAAGGTGTCATCCCATGTCTTTAAATAAAAGTAGTGGATGATATGAACATTTTAACCAGTAAAGCTATTAGTTATAGAAAAATACTCTTCAAAAAGCACTTGAAAGAGGAAGTTACAAGCAGGAGTACCTTTGTGTTTTCACTATAATGTTCTACGAAGTTAGAGAGAATAGGCATCGACTCCATCCTCGGCCTTTTATGTTCTTAAAATAAGAAAAGTGTAACCCCAATACTGCTAGAATAAACAACCCACAATAGACAATCCGCCCTATTTTACTACACATTATATTAATACTAGCCAGCTAGCTTTCATAAGCAATCTCATTTGTCATTCTACAAATCTCTTTTGTTGGAGGAATGGTCACTCAGGTAGAAAAGATCCATAATCTCATATTGCAGACTTGACTCATGTTAGCTTTGATTTCTACTGGAAGAAAAGCTTTTTCTGCTGATTAGATACAAGCTATATGCTTTCATTTTTTTATAACAAAAAGAAAAAAAGAAAACCTTTCTTTTATATCTAACATAAGGTACAATATATATAATGCTTAAAAATACGACAACAAACTTATTAGGTGTTAAGTGATTTATTTCTGTTTTTTTACTGCTCACACCTAATCATTTTATTGTAATAAGAGAACTATGTTAAAAATAATCTTACTTTTTACTTCCTATTTTAAATAACAAATTCTCTTGGCTTTAAATTTTTTTTTTTTTTTTTTTAGACTCTAGTTATGTATAAATTTTCTTTGTATAACTAACTAGCAGCATGGCCCGGCGATGCCCGTGCTTGATTAAAAAATCGTACGACTCATACAGCAACCACTATCACTTGACTTAAAATATTTTTGCCCTTCCTTGCCTTTAAAGGAGTGCCCTTTGCCGTGCTGATGTTGCTACATGCCTTACTTCCTGCCTATCTCACACTGCAAATTTTTTCTAAGCTCTATACTAAACATTAAATCTGTTATGAAAAAAGAACTAAACAAAATGAACACAAAACAATCAGCTTTAAAAAAGGACTTGTAACTGGAAAAACCGAATGAAAAAAATGTTAACAACAAATATTTTTTCACACCCAACCCAGTTCTGCAGAGTCAGAATCAACGTTGAGTTTAAGCAAGCGAATGAGCCAATTGGAGTAAAGTGCCATGCAGATTTAAATTTTTCCCACTTGTGACAAATGCAGCTATCGATTTTTTTTTTTTTTTTTTTTTTTTTACATGCTAGCATGCTAGTTAACATTCGTGTCAGTCAGCTATAGGCTCTCACTCTGGCCTGTAGAAAATGGCCACAAACTACATGAAAACTACCGTAGAAGCATGAAAAAATTGATTATTTCCACTATCGATAGGAGTTGGGAAATGCAAAGTCGGTCTTGGCCTTCTCGCTAACTTGAAGCATATAAATTTTGGTGCAAATCTGTCAAATTGCGGCCGTGCATTCATTACTTACACACACACACACACACACACACACACACACACACACACACACATCCTGCCTTTTATAGATAGAGATTTATATTACTATTTTCTAGGGGAGCAGATTGTCAAAACAGTTTATAACAAATAACTTGTTCTCTCTCTCCTTGTTAGCAGTCATTAATAAGAAATAAAAAAAATCTGCATAACATCTTCCTGTTTGATTAATTATCAATTAGCTGTGGATACACAGTTATAATGATTATATTTCACTTTTTCTTTTAAATTTGAAGAACAAATGTTGCAATTTTGATATTTAATTCCTATATTGTATTTGAGAAATAGTTTTCAGAAAGAATGTTTGATTACATTTTGATGATAAAAGCCTAAACTTTGTACAGCTAAGTATAAATGAGATAAAGAAAATAATTATAATACAAGGCTAAATCAGGTTGTCTGTGTTACTCTTTCAAAGGAAGAGAACCTTTTACACTGATTTATTTGAACTGTTGGTCTCATCCTAGTTATCGTAGGAGAAAACCATTTTCACTTTTGTACCCTCCAACCTTCTTTTGATACCTACTGTATTCATTAACACTCTTGGAATTTCAAACTGAATCCTTTATTCAATGTATGGCATCGGACTGTCCTCATACAAATTTCTGTTATGGAATATCTTATGTGAGTTAATTCTTCTCTCAATTTGTCTTTTATTGGTTCTTGTGATGCTGCTTTGACTCATTTCATTGGACTATAGATCATGGTTTCCATTGCCTTACCCAAGGATTGAACTGTCAACCACTAAACTGTACCAACTAACCAAGTTTTATATCATCTACGACAAATCAAGTGGTGAAATTTTAGAGCCATAATTTCTATTCTTTTCTGATCAAAGGCTTCAATATGGTGTTCTTTTCTTTGCTTAACCTATTAAGGAGGTTATCAGACCTGACCAAGTGCATGGATTCTTTTGTTGTCTTATTCTGCCTACAATATTATCAAGTAGTTTTGGCTTAGCAATGCTTGAACACTGACTCTGGCACTGGTGGTACTCAACCATTTTCATTCATTAAAAGCTAATAGCTCTTATTTATTGTATTACAAAAAGTGATTAAATGCCCCCCCCCCTCCATCATTTTCTCTCTGGCCCCTATTTAAGGTATTTATCACTAATTTTGACAGGCTTTTATTTATTCATAACTAACGTGTTGCTAACATGTTGGTGCTTGCACTGTTCAGGTTTATTGATCCTTGTATTGTTGACAAACTGTATTTAGTGGGCAAACATTCGGAAGAGAGTAGCTTGTCATTATTATTTAGCAGATAATATTTTAGCCTTCATGGATAAGATGATTGGAGGGAAAGAATAGGAAACCTGTCACAAAATTTCTTTGCTTTTTCTCTTCTATTAATTGATTTGGATTATAAACTAATATATAAGCTTAAAAGTCACTCTATCAGGTGGCATTTAAAGCTAGCTCCTGCAGAGGGCTCTTGATCGAGCCTTCATCACAATAGGCCACAATAAACTACAGAAGAACTCAAAATTGATCACTGCATTTAAGTATTGCATTAATATTTAAGCTTACCTTTTAAAAGTTCAACATTAATTCTGCCACCACGTAATTTAAAAACAATTTGATGTATGTAGGTCCTTACTTTCTGTACAAAGAATTGTTTTTTCGTGGGTGACATTCACTGGATTACACAATTTTGATTATTCCCAAATTTATTTCCAAGTTATAAAAATTGTTGTTATACAAAAAAATCATGTTAAAAATAAAAATAAAAAAACAATTGCAATAATGAAAATTGGCAAAGAGTCATCTGTAATTTATATTTGGACTATTATCCTGATCTTTGTTGTTGTTATGTTTTGGCCTTCCTTAGCTGTATATTGATCTGAGTAACCTACGGGGAATTCTGAACCAAACACTTTATTTAATTTATGGGAGTAGGCTGTTCTAGTTCTAATATAGGTTAAATAAAAGGGTTCAGTTCAGAATTCGCTGTAGGTTACTCAGATCAATATACACCTGAGGAAGGCTGGAAGGCACACTGGCCAAAACGTTGTGATAGCAACAACAAAGATGTTGGCAATAGTCCAAATATAAATAGTGTAAATAATGATAACTCCTCATCCCAGAAATTCAGACAGAAAACAGTTTGTAATTGTAAACATTTTCATAGTTGTTATAGTTATTCTTTTTCTTTTTATGGTTAAATTGAAATTTTATTATCAATTCTATAAGTTTCCACTGGATCCAATTATCTGGCAAATTAAGAACTTATTTCTTCAAATTTATATTTTATTAATTGATGTTAATCGTAATGTTAATCATTTCTTTATAAGGAAACATCTGCCATTCATTAAGAAAGCAGCCAGTGCTACTTTCAGTTGAAATTTATAAAATGTTTTGATTAAAACAATTTTTCAGGAAAGTAGGTTTCTTGAGTCCTGTAACAGTTATTGTTCTTTCCATTATTGGTGGCTGTTTCCATCCTAACCTTTTTGAAGTCGTGTGGAAAGTCAGTATCTTCATTATGTCATTATTTATTTGTTTTTAGTTATGTGTGCTATCTGTTTTAGTTGTTGCTGCTGTTGAAAGTCCTTCAGTAATGTGATTTCTATTATTCCAATATCATTCAGCTTAAATTCTGTTTCTTTAAAGTAATTAATTCTTAAATTCTGCTCCTCTTCAAAGTAATTAATTTTATATAAAGGGATTCAGTTAAAGCAAAAGAGGAGAAATAGTTTATGTATTCTATGCAAATGTCAGTGTGTCACACATTTTCAACTTTATCCTAGAGGCCATAGCCTAACATATACCATTTTGGAATCAGGCCAACTTTGTGAGCAAATTAAAAACATTTGCAATCCTGAAATTTTGGATTCCTAAGTTTTCATTACTGCAATTGTTTTTGCTGATTTATTTATTTTTTTTCTTTGATTCTTTTGACAAACTTTTTTGTATGATGACAATTTTTATAACTTAGAAATAAATTTGAGAATAATCAAAATTAATTGTGAAATCTAGGAAATGTCACCCATGAAATAAAAATAATTGTTTGCACATCAAATTCTCTTTAAGTTTAAGTGGTGACAGAAGAATTATTGTTGAACTTTTAAAAGGTAAGCTTAAACATTAATGCAATACTTAAATGCAGTGATCAAAAACACAGAAAATCTTGAAATGAAAGAAATGTGAGTGAGACTGGTGTATAGCAAACAATCGATGGGAAAATTGGTTTAATTCTTGTGAAGTAACTAAATCAATCCAACAGCATCTTAAGAGTGAAGATTTTATTTACACACTATGTAAATCTAGTGATGTAAATTGGCAAAGTGAAATTTAGCAAGTGAACCTCATATGGGAAAAGTATCGTGTGTAGCAGACAAAGCAAATGCAAAGAAATGTGCTAAGAAGCATTGAAACTAAGTTTTTCCTACTAAAAAAACAATTACCTATTTATATTGACTCTCAATGATGACCCTTGCCCTGAAGCCACCATATTCAGGAATTAGAATTAATATATGCTAAACACTTCAAATACCTCAGTGTATGTATGTATCAGTTATAAGAAATTTACTATCGGAGTAGAGGAAACTTTGATACTAAAACAATTTGTTTTCTAATATTTATGACATTTTGTTGTCATTGATTCCTTTATTTATTTTACACCCTACTATTTTTTCTTTTACTATTAAAATATTTTTCTTTAATTTCTTCAATTTAGGTACGAGTGCGGTTAGAAAAAGAAGGTGCTTTTGAGGCAATAACCTTAGAATCGGAAAGGATTCGATTATTCAAAGAATTTCAGGTAGCTGTACTTGAACAGTGTTCCCATCACCACTCTAAGAAGAAAAAATCGAAGAAACACAAAATCAAGCGATCCAGGTCAAGATCAAGATCAGTGAGTCAGATTTTTTATTATTATTGTGGAATCCTTTTTCACCTCAAGTTGAAATAAATAGATAAATGGATTTGTTTTCATATAATCTTGTTGTTAGATTTTTAATTCTAATGTCATAAAGAGATTTCACAGATAGACAATTTTCAGCCAGCATTGTACAATAAAAACAAACAGAATTCATTATGCTAAACATGGATTTTCAGATTTAATACTTATAAAGGTACTGAAAAATTCTCAGCTTGATCCACTTTCCAAAATCTGACCAGATAACCAAACATTGGAATTATTTTTTGGAAAGGCTTCTTGGTTGGTCCAAGAACTTTTCAGTACATTTGTGAGAGTAAAAGACATAAAAGAACAATTCATATATATGCAATTTTCTTTTCTCATTTTACTCCCCCTCCCCCAACAAATAATGGAGTTGTGCATTGTTACTAATTTATCATTTATTTGAATAGAAATTAACTTGAAGTGTAAAACCCAAGTAAAGTAAACTGGAAATGTTTAAGTTCTTTAAAATCCGCATAATGTTATGATGAATATGTTTCTATTAGAACTATATTAATAGAACATGGCTCAAAAGAAAAAAATGTGTTCGGTAGGTTAAGTTCCTGAGCCAGTGTTCATAAAAAAAAACTGATAATTTTTTACACAATGATTGACAGTGGCCTTTGGTTCTACTTATGATGCTGGCTTATTTATAATGAATATGTCTAAAACGATCTCCTGTACTGAATTCTAACTCCTTGTTTTGCAGTCGGAATCTGAAGATGATCTATCATCTCGTCACAAACTAAAGAAAAAAAAGAAGTCCCGATCAGCATCACGGTCACCTAGTTATATGTCTGAATCAGGTCAGTATATCCCACTTTGCGCTTCCATTTAGTGCCGTTATAAGTGCTGTTTTCTTTGTTGTCTATATCTGCATAACCCTGGCTGGTTGGTTTAATATTTCCATTCCTGTTCTCTGATTGCAATTATAGTTACTTGAACTGTAACTCCAGTTTTGCAATGTATTTCCCAAACAACCTGCACATTAGGCTTGCAAGTGGACATTTGGCATTTTTGAAACATTTCCCTAAATGAGATTTGTTATATCTTGTCTGAACGAAGACAGTCAGGATATCAGAACTTGTCTTTCTCCTAGCTCTAAGTATTTGTCAAGTTATCATTGTTTGAATTTAATAAAAGCTTTCACATGTTTGTCCATTTATTTTTTAGATGTTCAAGTTTTGGATAGTTTGCTTTTTCTGTCTCTTTGTGCCAGAAAAGTCATTGGAATTTCCTTGAAATTAATGTTATGAAGGACAAAGTTATAACTTGACACTCTTTTTCAAAAATAACTTGTATCAAATGGTTTGGGGGCCCAACATCACAAAATACTGTCAGATTATTAACAATATTTTCCTATTCTTTTGTCTTTGATTTATATCCCAACTTTGAATAATGCTAACAAAAATTACCTGAGACAAAATTTTTGTTTCCCTTTTAGTATAAATTCCAAATATTAAAACAATTTAAAATAATGCAAAATGTAAAGAAATTGTTCTTGGGACGATATTTAAAACATACTTAGTTCCTTTCATGATTTAACTTGATCATTACCCTCCTTTGGTACCATATGTTGCATGCCAAATACCAGTTTTTGAAGCAACTTTCTTCACATTGATCAGAAAATCATGATCTAGACCTATTCCAATGTTGGGGTTGCTGTTTCGCTGACCCCCCCCCCCCCCCTCACAAAAGAAGTCTAAATAGGTTAAATGCAAAATATAAGCTCTTTTCAGTAACTGGCTCTTCACTACAGACCCAGGTTTCTAAGTATCCTGGGTATGACGATAAACTACATCCAACAGCAAGGCCTCTGATCAGGAGGTTTTTAGGAGTGTGGAACCCCTTTTTAATTGCTGGTGTTTCCTGGTCCACCCTGACCAGGGGTAGTAGCACCTGTTAGGGTCCTAGCTATGGGCAAATAGTTCACCCCTAAACTGGGGTAAAATGCATTATAAAAGTGTAAAAATAGGTTTTAATACCAGAAATAAATTTAAAAAAACTATTACCAGCAATACATTTCTGAAAATATTACCAGCTATACAATTTTGAGTAAAAAAAAATATTTCCAAAAATAGATTTTTGACAAAACAAAAATATTAGCAGGAAAAAAAAAAGTTGTCGGCATTAAATGACCCATTGAAGTTGATATGCCGTAAAACAAACCAAACCAGAGTTTCTAAATTTAACTGGGTTTTTTTTTTCTTTTCTTTTTTTTACTTAGAAATATGAACATTTTTAATTTTCCTTTTGGGTTACAAATAACATTTCATACAGTTCTATAATTGAACTGAAAATCGTTCAAAAACCATGAATGTCCACTTGACTCTATTGTACATGACCACCATTCTTAACTCCTGTTTGTTTACAACTGGCTTTGGTGTCTCTTCTAGAACAAGAGTCTCCAGTCAGAAGTAGTGGGAGGTGATATCAGAGTAATAGTGAGAGTACTCAACAATTTACCTTCTTTGTTTTAGCCACCTTGTCATCAACTTTAATTGTTCTAACAACTGAACACTTATGTCAAGAGTAACCTCTTAGAACTTAAACTGCATTCATCCAGTTTTTACTGATTTCTGCCGAATTTTAAATGTGAATATATGATGCATCCCTATATGTTTGTTGTATAGAACTTGTTTTGTTATCAACCTCCAGGAGTTGCAGATATATTTGTGGCCAAGTGTAGTACCACTATTTATAAAGTTAGATGTACATTTGAAGTACCTTTTTATTTATGTTTGAAACATATATATGAGAGAGAGACACACACACACACACACACAAAAATATATTGTTTCTTATTGCTATAAAGGTTTTTTTGTTACCCCTCCCCCTAACAGTGATTGAACCTGACTCCCTTTTTCCAACAGGGAAACCGGTTTGGTCAGGAGGCACAATTTTTCTTTAGTCGGGTTTCTAGTCTGGTTGTTATTGATTTTACTTTTAAAGAAAAATTAACTAGGTAGCAATTCGAACACATGTACCTGTAAAAGAAAAGTAGTAATCACAGTAATAGAAACCATGCTAGATTAAAAAAATTCCTTTCCAAATATATATGGTTACCTGAACGAGAGCGAATGTGGTATGAAATGGTGATTGTGAGGATAAGAAGCAAAGATTTTGAGAATTGGGTGTTAGCAAAGCTACCACGTGGAAGTCTGTTCCACAAAGTGACAATAAAAACTGTTTGAGTGGAACTTTCATCTTACATTTGGGACATGGGGAAATGCACTAAAGTCTGATGTAAAATTAAGATCACTCCAAAAATAATAGTCTTTAATAAAAAGAAAGTGTATTTATTTTTAGTTTGCATCTTTCTATTACATGTAACTAAATGTCTGAGAGGAAATGAACTTGCGTATATTCAATTTCTAAATGCCAATCATGTATAAATAACTTTGAATGTCATGCCTTTGCCTCTCAACTGGGGATTCTGGAGGAAACAGCACATGTGTTGCATGACTGCCAGTCATTGTTAAGACCCTCATTAGAGAGGTGCGTGCTCATAATGGGTACAGAAGATGATGCTGTATACTTGCCTGTGCTCTGAGTCAGCAGTTGGTTTTAGTAGGGCACTTGGAAAAGTCAGCAGCCTCCACTATCCACGTTCAGTAGTCAATACCGCATGAGACACAGATCCTTTTTTCGGTAAATTTTGATTTCTCATTCATGGTACCCTGCTGTTGTGCCAACTGGAAGTCAACTCACCAAGCAGTAAGTTGTATGGAAGTCTTCTATCCTTAACATATAGATTTTTTTTTTCTCTGTTGGTGTTTGTGAAGTTTCTCCTTTGTGCTGCCTTACAGCCATATCACGTTGAAACACCAGTTCTTGTTCAATCACCAAAGTTAAGCAATGTTGAGTCTGGTCACTACCTAGATGGGTGACAGCTTGGGAATACCGTGTGCTGTAAAGCTTGGCTGTGCAGGTGGTTTAAAGGATAACTGAATTGGAAATTGGAGAGCCAAGTTGCAATTCCAGTTGGATTCTTCATATTCACTTACGCACAAATACTTTTAGGAAAGGTATGAATTCACCTCTTCTCCCCCACAGGTATGGGTTAATTAATAGGTCTTTTATCAGTAAATTATTATTGTCTCAAAAAAACTCTTAGAATCTAAAAATATTTTCTGATTTTAAATAAACTGCCAAGGGTTGATAAGCCATACAAAATGAATTTATCAAATCTTTCTAAGATGTCACTCCTTGCACTTCCTTTCTTGCTTTGCTGGTGGAATTGGTTATATTATCATATATTCATCCTAGGAAAATTATGTCTATGATCTTCCATCAAGGCAGAGCATTTGGAATACAAAATTTATTGCTGAAATTTAATGAAAATAGTTTCGAAAAATTTGATTGAAGGCTTAAAATAAAATCTAAATATAGTTAAAAATATTATCACTAAAAATTTACTGTGATTATTACATTTTCTCCTTTGCTCTCTCTTTTAGTAAAATAGAAAAAGGATATTTACTTTAGCTTCAAATATATTTCAACAACAAAAAATTGATTTAAAAAAAATAAAAAACACTCAAATTTCTATATTTTTTCTTGGAGTATAATTATAAGAGAGTATCAAATAAATTTATTACATAGCTGATATACGAGAGTTCAATATATTATCTAAGATTTGAATATTACAGCCCTGAGATGGTCACTACCCCAAAGAAAACCTGCATAAGCCCGCACTTATTTCAAACATTGTCAGTTTAAGCTGTGCATGAAAATCAGCTTTACCAAACCGTGGTTGGGGGTATATTATTAGTGTGTGTGTGTGTGTGTGTGTGTGTGTATATACACACACACACACACACACACACATATATATAATATTGAAAAATATAAAAAAAAAAATTAGAAGAAAGAAAAAAAGATGTGATCAATTTGTAGAAAACTACAATCCACAGCATATTTTCACTACCAACCAATGTTGGAATCTATTCGTAAGTTCGATAATTTGTCATTTTAAATGTCAGTATGATACTAAATACATTGGTTGAACATTTCAGAGGTTTGATGTGAAAATTGATCAGCACATAGCATATAAAATGTGTAGAGAATAGCCTAAAAATTTGCATACACTTGTTAATACACCTTTGGTCTGAATAATCTGATTTGTATTTTGTCTTTTATCAGAGGATGTCCATTTTTAAAAGCATAATATCTCTTTCCCCATATATATATATACACACACACACACATTTATTTTTATATATTTAAGTTAGCCAAAATAGATCATGTAGACCTGATATTTAGTCTCTTTATGAACTTCACAATAGATTTCGTATCAGTTCAAACCCCCTTACTTTATTATTGTTTTAACTGATTTTTATGTTCTGTATCTTCCCTTTGGAGTAAAATCATCGCTGTATGCATCATTTATGAAAACTGATAAGTGTTTGCCATCATAGCATTTGATAGTTTTGCTACTGCTATTTATTATAAAGCTATTATCTGCTAGATCATAAAGTACATCACCCAACCAACCTGGGGGGGGAAAAAGGAAATGATCTTTTACATTATCAGAAATATACTCTGTGCAGTGAGCATATCTTATTTATATTTTTGTTTGAATGGCAATACTTTTCAGAAATTGATGTTAGATACCAATATAATGTCTTCTATTTTGTTATATTTAAAAAAAATTTTTTTTTTTTTACTTAAACAAGCATCTTTTCAACATGAATAAAATAAAAAGCACTCCTACTTTCAACATTTTCATGCCCCCCCCCCCTTTTTTTTTATTAAATACTATCTTTTTTCTTTTCTTTGGTGAACAGGTTTACCAGCCTCTGTCTTTTTTTCTTTTTTTTTTGTACTCACCTACCTAATATAACAAAATTTATAATGGTATCCTACTTCATATATATGAAAATACTTTTGAGTTTGTTCACAATTTTCTTTTTTTCTTTTTTTTCTTCTTTTTTTTCTTCTTTTTCTTTTTTTTCTTTTTCTTTTTCTTTTTTTTTCACTTTGTTATTATTAAAAACCAGAAACTTGAACTGCAGGTGTTTTTTAAACTGTCTGAAATTTATTTACATTTGGGATAACATCCTCATCTTTCTTGTTATAATTGTAACATTTCGGTCATTGTGCCTTCTGGACTTCTTCAGGTTTCTGTCAATTCAGATAACCATCATAGAATTTTGAACTGAACCCTTTATTCAGTCTAAATTTAATTTAGTAGATTATTTAATATATTAAATTTAAGGAGCCAGAGGACACAATAGCCGAAACATGATAACAACAAAGATGAAGGTATTAGTTCAAATTTAAATAATAACAGCTCTCCTCCCAGAAACTAAGACAGAAATTGTCTAAAATTTGTAAGTATTTGTACACAGAGGATAGTTTTGTTTTTCTCTTTATTAATTTCAAAATGAATATTTACTTTGGAGATATTTTAAAATGCTATGTAGAATATTTGAAAAATAAATGTATTTAACACTGCATGTAATTATTCACTGAATAATTTGTTTGAATTTGGAGTCATTTTTCATTCTACTTAGATATTATATGGCAGTTTGTTTTTGTTTTTAAAATTGTTCACCTAAGCATACTAACAGGTGGAAAAGGGTGTCAAAAAGATAAAGAAAAGAGAAACATTTCAATTAAAAAGTTGCTCTTTATTTATTTTTTATTATTATAATTTTTTTTTTTTTTTTTTCCAAGCATGCAAGGGGTTACAAAAAGTGAGAGCAGGAGTAAAGAGGGTGTTTGAGGAAAGGATATACAGACGGACGGGAATCATGATCAAGGCATCAGATGTCAATTGACATTACATTTGAATATTTGAAAATTATAGCTATCAAGGAAGCAAGTAGGAGGAAGGGATTTCCACTGACAGGAAGTGCGAGATAAGCTGTTGGAGTAGAAGAGACTGCTACATTTAGCTGTTTCAACAGTGAAAGGGTGGGACAGGATGCCAACCTAGTAGCATGCTTAAATTCATGAAGTTTGGGAACCAGTGAAAATAGCGCAGTTGCCATGAAAATACTTGTAGAAAAGACAGAGGGAAGCCACAGCATGTCTGCGAGAGGGTGACTGTAGACGGGATGACAGATTAGGACCTATCACATTGTATATCTATCTCTAGATTTTGTCAAGGACCTTAAGATGAACAGTGGGGACACCAGATCACATATGGCAGCAGTATTCAATGCAAGGACAAGTGGTTGATTTTTAGTTTTGAAGGATAGACTCGAGTGAAAAATCTTTTTTGAACAATAGGTATAATTTAAATGCATGTTATTCATGTGAGCAACAGCAATGACAACAAACCAAGGTGTATCAGTTATTTAGCTTCAGTTAACATTTCTCTAAAAAAACAAATATGCTTAAAAAATTAAATAAAAAAAAAAAATCTGCAGTTACATAGAGAATATGGAAAATATTTATTCCTTGCTCTGGAGCAACTGTGATTATAAACTTCTAAAATTCTCAAATACTTCAAACCAAGGCTGTGAAGTTGGAACATAAAACCTGTGGCTCCAAATCCCCTATTTTTGGTACTTTTAAACTCCTTTTTATGTAATTAAAGTGATTATAGCTACAAATCTCATAAAGCCTATGCATATGCTCCTAACTTGAGTAAGCCCATATCATTATAACTGGTTTATATCAAAGAATAATGATATTATGGCTTATATATCATACCTATTCAATATTTTCTAAATGAATTAGAGACAAAATCTTTGAAAGGATATAGAAGAAATAACAATAAAATTAATGATGCTATAATGTAAAACATTTTTACATAAGATGTAAATTCAACTGGAGTCTGAATAGTTTTTCCGACTCCAGTGAAGCCCCCCCCCCCTTAATTGCTTCCAACTCCATGACTCTAACTCCACAGCTCTGCTTCAAATTGAGCAAAGCCAAACAATAGCACATGAGGCTTCAGTATGACTGTACTTCTGTCTGTAATATATCAGTGTCATGAATTTATCCTGTTTGATATGCTTTGGGTATCAAGTTCAACTTTATTCAAAGAGATTTTCCTCTTCAACATGCTCAATATTCAGAATCAAAATGTAAATCAAGTTATCACTTTCAAAAATTAAAAATTGGTGATCAGTTTTTTTTTTTTTTTTGTAAACTCTGGGTTCTTTATTATACTTCATTGTTTTTCTTCTGCCATCCATTTGCAAAAAAATTCATTAAGTAGGTTACTTACTGTTCTTACTTTCAATATATTTTGTGGGTGTTAAATTCCCTCAGCTCTCTTTCCTTTCTGTCCCATAAATTTTACTCTTTCTTTCTGATTGTATGTTTCCTTGTAGTTCTCATTTTCCTTAAAATTTCCTTTTTGCATATGTTCAGCTCATTTGTAGAATCAATCATGTCTCTTTTGCTTCAAGTCTCTTCATCTATGTGAAAATATTCCAGCATTCACTGCCATATAGAATGATGCATATGACATTGCAATTCAGCAGTTCTTTTCTGTTTTTAACATCATTTTTATTTCTCTTCATACTTTTATTAGTTTCTAAAAGTTATCTTTGGAACTCAGTGTCACATTTACCTTTGATACTATGCTACCCTGGCAGCTAAATTTCTGCACCTGCCTGCCTTTGATATTCCCAATATGTAGCTCATACTTTGGCCTGTCTTTCTTCTTATGGTTAATAGACCTTTCGTGTTGCTTTTACTTACTATTTAGTGAAAAGTTAATCCTATTTCTTCTATCCTTAGTTAATTATGATAATTTAAAAATATAATTATGTAAGAGAAAATCTTTTGATCTGATTGTTAAAATGATGATTATAATCTCTTGTTGCAATGGATATATAAAGTGGGTTTGGTAGTTATCTCTTGAAAGGAAACATTTTAATCATTCTGTAGTTCATAATTGTCATTCAAAATGTTAAAAGAACTCAGTAGTTACTTATAGCCAAGATTCCTGATTGCAATTATTTAATAGAAGTACAACTTAAGTGTGTGTGTGTGTGTGTGTGTTTTATTGCCGTTGTGTAATTCTCCAATTTATTATGATTTGTTTTGCTGGACATTTTGTTTTCCAGCACATTTCAGTTTCTTTATTTATGGTCTGATAAAATTGGAATTGTCTTTTAACTGCTTCTCTTTCCAAATTATTTTGTAAAATTTAGAATAACCTATGCTGTAACCAAATTTAATTCTTGTATCACAATCATAAATTTTATAGGACTTGACTGAAACGATTACTCTTGAATATAAAATTTCAACACTGTTGCTTGTCCGACTCCATATTGATTCATTCTTCTAAAGTCCTCTGGCCGGTCTTTTAAAATCTCTGTTCTTTTTTTTTTTTACTATTTCATTATTAGAATACATCACATGCATTAATGCATGTTCAATGAATGCTTGGCTCCAATTGTTCTATAGGAAACTGTTGAAAAAATAAGTAAAACCTTTTTTGTTTTTTTGTTTTCTGACAATTTATTTGATTTTGTTATTTGTTTTTTTTTTGTTTTGTTTTTTGTTTTTTCCAGACGACCAAGAGTTGGAAAGGGCCTCCAAGCGACACAAAAAGAAGTCGAAAAAGAAAAAGCATTTCTCCAGAGTAAGTAATGGATGGCATGAAAGCTGCTAGAAATTTTGGTTGCACCTTGACTGCTTCTCCCAACGCTTTAATCTACAATTTTTCAAGATTATTAATAAATTCCTTTTAAATGTGCATCTCTGTCCCTTCATAAAAATAGATATACATACATTTATAATATAACTACTACAACTATTATTATTATTTATGCCTACATATGAACAACTAATGGAAGAATTTCTCTTTTCTGTAATTACCTTTTTAATGCATTAAAAATTTCATCAAAACCGTTACTATTTTAATCTCTTTTTGCCATTCTTGAGCTTTTCTTTGGAGACTTCAGTCATTATTTTTTGTTACCATTTCAATCCTCTTGATGATGATGATGATAATCTCAAAGTCTCTTTCCTGTCTTTCATTCTTAATTTACTGCCGCCTTTAATTCCTATCTCATTCCCAGCAATTGCTTTCATCCTTGAGAAATAAACTGCGTATATTTCTGAAGATAAATCTCTCTGCAGTAATCAACTTTGTTGCGCAAACCCACCTTCTCTTCTACCCCCCTTCTCTTCTCTTCTACCCCCCCTTCTCTCTATCGGTGTTTTATTCAACAACAGCTTTTTTTTCTCTCCTAAGAGAGAGAGAGAGGGGGGAAAAAAACTTTCCATATCTTCACAGATTGCCTGTTTCTTTTTGTTGTTGTTGTTGTTATTGTTTTTTTTACACCCCGCCAAACTTCCTGCAAGTTTCTTTACTCTGTGAATGTGTGATTCTCTTCAACTCTTTCTCTTTCTTTCTCTCTTTCAGCTTTTGTGGTGCTAGATTGTGTGTGTGTGTGTGTATGTGTGTTTTTTTGTGTAGTTTTCTTTTTCGTGTTTTGTGCCTGCATTGTTTATTTTTCAGGGCTTATAGTTTGTGTTTTGTTTTGTAATAAATGTTATCAAACTTTTCAGTGGTATAATGTGCTTCTAAAATAAAATGTGTGATTCTATGGTCAGCTAAACAACAGTTATAGGAGAAATACATTTTTGGTGCAGCTGTTAGAGCACCAACCCATTTTAGATTTTCTTTATTTTTTTTAACCAGTCTTTATTTTACAAATTTTTTAATTCAAAATTTGGTCCACATTTCCATTTGTATCTAATTTTGAAACTAAAAATAACTAAACAAAATCCTACTACTCACTACTTAGAAACTCCTCCACTATTGAATCTTATTTAGCTGTTAACTTAAGCTCAAGAATGTACTGCTTTTCCTGTCAACACACTTGAGTTCTTCCTTTGTCTCCTTTTTTTTTGTTTGCTACATGTTGTCAAAAGTTACATTACTATTCTTTTAGTGATTTAATAATTTCAACTTTAAATAATGACCACCTAAATTTATCTTACCACCTCAATGTTTAGTGTCTCAAGATAAACTGACACCCAAACGGTTGCACCTGAACATCTCATTCTGATGGTGAATCATCTGCTCAACTAGAGAGAGATGAAAATAATTAATTTGGAAACAATGATCAGATATGGTTCTATCATACAAGAGAATATTATTTCTTGGTTTACTTCTTTGGCCCTTGGACATCTTTTTTTTTTTTTTTTTAAATTCTTTGATTTGAGATATAGCATGACTTATAGAGTTTGGTTCAAGATGAAATCAAATTGTTTTAAGTGTTGCACTCTTGGAAATAGTGTCAGTCTTACTTCAAAAATTTATTGATCTCTCCTAAAAATGACTTACCCTTTCTAAGCTAATGTCTGCAAAAATTCTTTCTCAATGAGTCTTTGCTGTTTCACTTGACTTTTCATTTTATTTTGATGTTAATAATTAAATAGCTGTTTACATAGTTTATCTTACATTGTATTGTATTTACATTGTTAGTTTAATAAGGAAAAAAATATGACTATTTATAGATTGTATCTTTTATTTAAAATGGAATATCAGCAAGAACCAAAATAAAAAAAGAAAACTCTTTTGTTCAGTTCCAGGAAATATCTAATTTCAAATTAAATGATTTTTTTCTTTTTATTAAACTTTACATTTTGATACATTCGGATCATCTGATCACCCCAAATGCTGTCAATCATCGAACATTGCACTTGTGTATGCCTTTTTGCTCCCTGAACAATTCACTGCCCACTTAACAGCTGTCAGGCAAAAGTAAATAAGAAACACCTTTAAAAAGAATTAATTGGTGTTTAGCCCTTTGGTGATTCACAAGTTTTATTTTATTTTTATTTTTTTAGTTCTTTGTGAATCTTTCAAGTTCCTAAATGAAGAAGAAAAAGTCACTCCTAAATCAGCGGCTGTTTTTATCGTTTGTCGAATATCTTTGTGTTTTTAAAGATGTTATTTGTTTTGGTAGCCACACTGGTTTTGAAGAAGTCTATTAAATAGAATTTCTCTTTCATTTGGTTAGAATTCAGAAAGAATAGAAATTATAAAAATCATTTTCTTATATTTTACTATTTAATTCTCAGGTACTTTTACTATTTTTAGTAAAAAAATTATGGTATAGGTATATTTACTTTTTTTTCATGTTCATTAATCTGAAGGATGACTGGTTTTTTTTTTTGGTTTTTTTTCTCAGTTGATTGGGGGTGTTAATAATTATTGGTCTGTTGAACATTTTACACTGAGAAGTGTGGCAAAAGGCCATACAATGGTGAAGGATATAAAAAAATATTCTGTTCAAATGTACAGGTTTTCTAAGAAAAAAAGATTGTTATATACTGGATTGAAGTCAGTAAATGGTATTCACAGTGGACATTGTTGTTCATTTATCAGATAAATATTTTGATTGTACCCAGTTTCATAAGGGCTTCTTTCTTTTTTTTTTTGTCCTCCTCCTCCTTCCTCCCCTCTTTCTCTTTCCTTCTCCTCTTTCTCTTTCCTTCTCCTCTTTCTCTTTCCTTCTCCTCTTTCTCTTTCCTTCTCCTCTTTCTCTTTCCTTCTCCTCTTTCTCTTTCCTTCTCCTCTTTCTCTTTCCTTCTCCTCTTTCTCTTTCCTTCTCCTCTTTCTCTTTCCTTCTCCTCTTTCTCTTTCCTTCTCCTCTTTCTCTTTCCTTCTCCTCTTTCTCTTTCCTTCTCCTCTTTCTCTTTCCTTCTCCTCTTTCTCTTTCCTTCTCCTCTTTCTCTTTCCTTCTCCTCTTTCTCTTTCCTTCTCCTCTTTCTCTTTCCTTCTCCTCTTTCTCTTTCCTTCTCCTCTTTCTCTTTCCTTCTCCTCTTTCTCTTTCCTTCTCATCTTTCTCTTTCCTTCTCATCTCTCTTTTTCTTTTACCTCTTGTCCCTTCTCCCTCTTGTCTTTTCTCTTCTAAAAAAAAAAAAGCAAAAAAAACAAGAAGCCTTTCCCCACAAAATTCTGAGATTTGTCATTGACAAAATTTGGGAGGTAGATCGGGTCAGGGACACTTCAGTAGCCACTTTTTTTTATATATTAAAGCTTTGTACCTCAAACTTAAGTATTCAACTTCATAGTTAAATTTTAAAATGATTGTGGCTAGAAACAAAAGTGCCATTTATAATAGTTTGCCATAGACACAAGTAAATTGTGATTCTTGCCTTTTAATAAAATAGGTTTAGTAAGATTATAAACAAGAAAAGTGAATATATTTCATTTGTTTTAATCAGTGTAGGGTTTGCATTAAGCAAGTTTGAATTTGAATTGCATTTTAACAGTATTTCTGAAACTCCCCTCCACAGTGATGGCACGTAAAAAAAACAACAAAATTAAATGAAAAAATTATTTAAAGATATGTATAAAATAAAAAAAATAGCTTAAGAGTATTACTATTTCTTACAGTATTAAAAGCTTACGTAAAAAGAAAAACGTTATTTCAAAGAGGAATGGTGTTTTTTGCAAAAACAAATATATTTTATTTTGGGCAAGAATTAAATTTGAAAATGAAATTTTAGTAACAAAAAGTAAATTGGCAAATCGTCAATATCATCAACAGTATTTTTTTTATGTACATGCAACATTTGAAAAGAATTTCAAATCTTTTATCAACCAGATTCTGCTTTCTGACATATGTTGAAAAGTTTTCCAAAATCTGACCAAACATCATAATTCTTTAAAAACAGGTTCTTGGTTTGGGTCAAGAACTTTCAGTACACACTTGTAAAATATCTATTCAAACTAATGACAATAAGAAACTTACCTTTTAACTAACTATTTTTATTTACTTTTTTCTGTCATCAATTACAATGTAATTGAATAATGTATAGACAAAAACATCTTTTCCAAAATATTTTAGGACCATTAAGATAAAAAAAATAAAAATTTACCAAGATATCTTCTAAGTTATTTTTATTTCAGTAACATTGTAAATCTTTTGGGAGTATCCCCATTTTGTTTTTATGCCATATTATAAATATCAAATTATCACATTGGTAATAAAAAATATACTTTTGTTCATTTCTTTTTTTCTTCAATTCTTGTGTAATAACTAAAAGCAGCATTCCAAGAAGGATTTTCTACCCTCACAGCATCTCTCTAAAATTCTTTTCATCCGCATAATATAATGCACTTGAATAAAACAAACAAACAGAAACTGCTGATGTGCAGCGAAACATTTGCATCCTACTTGATCTAATTATTTTATAATTTGCAAGCGAAAGATAAAAGAAATTCTTGAAAAGTTTCATTCAAAAGAATGTTTTTTTTTTTTTTTTTGTTGGGGGGGGGGATTGAATGGTAAAATATTTCTTTAATAAAATTGGGCTTAAAAAGCTAAAACAAAGCAGAAATGTAAACAACCAATTTTAATTTTCTGATATTCTCAGATAAAATTTCACTTTTTACATTATAAAAAAATAAATTCATTGAATGGAATTTTCTTTTCTGTCTATACCTGGTCTTAAGGATTTTTCAAGTTCATAAACTATCTTGTTATTTTTAGAGGATTTGTTGATATTTTTTTTATTATTTCAGCTACTTTCTATGACGTGTAACACAAAAGGAAGTATGACATCTCTTTTCACCAAGTCTGATAAAAAAAGAAAAAAAAATCATTTATTTTATTATCATATTCAATTCAAGTCAGTCCCTAAAAGAAAATCATTAAATATGGCCAAAATAAAATATTGGGTTACCCTAAAAGGTTGTATATTTTATGTAGTTAAAGAAGACAAAACTTATTTTTAAACATTAATATTCTTGAATAGTATATTAACATTTTTCTCTGACTTTCTGCTGTCTTTCAAGTTACTTCATAATTCTGTCCCAGAGTTTGTTTTTTTTTTTTCTTTTTAATCTTTCTCAGCATTTGACTGCCCTAAGTGATTTTTCAGATTTCCAGGGAATTTAAATTTAAAACTGGAATAAATGGAAATCAAAAGATACTGTATTTAATGAGAGAGTGATAAAGTAGTCTTTAATATTTTTTTCTTATCCTAGTTACCAATAAGAAAGATGCATTTGGAATATGACATCCTTTTTTATTAATTATTAACTTATTCAGGACATGTCCTCTTCATTAGTTGCTGCCTTTTTCAATGAATCTAAATTGGGTGGGGCATACCATTTGGATGCATCATTTGGTTCTCTAGAAGATGCTCATCATATTGGATTCTCTTCTTCAATTCGCATCAGATATACAGCATCACTTTCTCTGGATGAAGACTGGCCTTTCTTTTCGTGGTGGTTCTTTAAACTTTATTCACAATTTCTTGCATTCCTTGTCAAGCATGCACTTTTCATTGCCTGTTGCAATTTTTTTAAAAAACGTTTTCATTAATGTCTATGTATAAGATTGCACATGGAAAAATGATCCAGTAGGCCTTTTTTATTTTTTCTCTCTCTCATGAAAGCGATCAACGTAACTGAGCTGGTACAGATGATTTTTTTCAGCTCTTGATTTGCATCTTTTGAGTATGACCCATGTAATGTCAATTATTTTAATGTTCTGATTTCATTGCTGTCAACTTTTCAATTGGTCTACCCAACCATGGAGCATCAGTCAATGAGAAATCTTCAGCACAAAAGCTTCACAAACCACTCTCAATGTTTTGTACTTCACAGTAAACCACACAAATATTTTTACATTTCTTAAAATAAAAGTGCATCATAAGCTGAAAATATTTTCCTCCATCTTTAATGTAACACTTGGCAAAAATAGATCAACTTTTGAGGAAATTACAACAGCTGGCACAATCAAGAATGATCTTTCCAAGTTAAATCTAAGTTATCTTTAACACCAACAAACATTCTTTTTGGCCAACACAATAAAATTCTTAAAGATGTATAAAGGGTGCTGAAAAGTTTGCACACTAGGCCACTTCTTAAAATCTAGACAAATTATTTTTTTTTTTTTTCCTGTTAAATCCCTTCTTGATTGGGCTGAGAACTTTTCAGTACTCTTTTGTTTATATAGAAACAAAGCCAAGAGAACTGTTTCTGGTCTCTGTCACTCAACACCTGGTAAAATTTTATAGTAAAACTTATTGGCCGGCTGTAGAGCAGAGGTCCTTGGACTTTTTTTTTTCTCTGGGCCGGAATTAAAATTTGCTCACACCTCACTAAATTTTATGTGATAAAAAGTACATTAAAAAAAACAACAAAAAAACAAAACAGTGTGTTAAAGTTAGATAACTGTGGATTCGAACTCGGAACATTATCATTGATAACTCTCTTCTCCAATTTGCAGACCGTAGTTACTATAATCTTAATAGTTGATATAATACAAAAATATCACATTGATAAAATCAGTCAATAATTATTTAAGTATTTATACTGGGATTCATGCATGCAATTACACGTAGTCCATAATAATATTTTAAATTTTGAAATATTTATTTTTGGCATATTAATTTTTTGAAACTGTTTCTAAATCTTTCATTGTTTTGCAATCATTTCGCCTCACCTGCTATCCTCTTCCACTGCACCTATGAGGCATGCTACATGTTTTGGGAACCACTGCTGTAGAGTTTAATTTATTTGTTTGTTTTCAATGAAGTTTGTAAAAAAAATAAAATAAAATATCTATTCATATAGCCTATAAAGTCTCTTAGATGTACTCTCCTTTTTTATTTAAATGCCATATTCCTTTAGAATTTAGATGGTCATTGTTCACCACAATTTCCTTTCTTTTTAATATCTGAATTGCCATTTCTCAAGACAGACAGTAGTGGTTTTCTTCACAATTTTGAATTCAGGGTTGTCCTAGATGTCACAAGGTTTCTGCTTTGCTGTATATTTGATAGCTGGATGGGGAGTGATGAGTTCATGCCTTTCCAAAGTGAAAATAAATTGGTC
>OZ038490.1:71958958-72043958 GCA_964036315.1 Acanthosepion esculentum
ATCACTAAAAGTGATAAGTTTTAATGATGGCTTAAAGCAAAGAATTTTACCCTGGGCTGAAGGGTGAACAGTTAGATATTTAATACCAAAATAAATATGACAGATGAATAACAATGGCACATTGTCCTTTTATGCACAACTTGTATATAGTGCCCGTGTGGTTACCAAGTTTTTATTGGTGACATGCTATGGAGAATGTTTTACAAAGTTGCCCTTCTCTCTTTTTTTTTTTCTCTCATTCTGCATAGATTTTTATCTTTTGCCATGTTTTTGCTCCCCTTATTATTCCCTTGTACTGCTCTGCTCCCCCTCTTCCTCTTGTGGTCGTGTTGCAGCAAATACCAAAATGCTGATTGGTCAACGCTCTTTAAAAAAAAAATCTTTTTTTTTTTTTTTTTTTTTTCCCCTTCCGCCTTCCTTAATAGTATTGAACTCCGTTGTGGTGTACAGGGTTGCAGCCTCACCATATTAGGTGTTGTGGCTGTGGTTTCCATAACAAAAATGTTTTTCTTTTTTTTTTTTTTAATTGAGTTCAATGAACAACCCATTTTGAGTTCAAAGTTGTCCTATTATACCGGTTGCACTCTAAGGCCATATTTAGAGGTGAAGACATGGATTCATACCTTTCCCAAAGCCTTTGTGCAAAAGTAAAAACAACAATCTTCGCTTCACAGTTCCACTTTCTATACCGAAACCACTACAGTATGTACACACACTTCATGGTTCAACTGATTTTTAATTTTAAAATACATTTTCGGCCGGTAATTTGATCAGGTCCGCGGTTGAGCCGGGGTTCGTCGCCCGAGACACAGAGATAAAAAAAATAGCTAAATATTCTTCTCCTGCTGATAGATTTTTTTTTTACTCTTGTGGCAGTGGAGACTTCAGGGGTTATTGGCCCTCGTTCGATGGTGTTCCTTCGGAGGATTGGCGCGATTGCGTCTCGATTAAGGAACGAGCCTCGCGAAACGGAGTGGCTCTTGCAGCGTGTCTCACTGGCGACGGTTCGAGGTAATGCATTCTCCATCATAGCGGCTGGCAGAGGATAGAAAAAAAATTGTTTATAGTTACGTTGTTCTGGAATTGTCATCATTGGTCAACTGAACTTGCTTTGTTTCAATGACTTTTGTTTTGTTATTATTAATTACTTTATACCCATTATTATTAAAAAAAAAAAAAATTGGCTTCCAAAAAAATTTTAAAATTATGAAATGATTGTGACTTTCTCAGTGTATCTCTTTTGCTCGATTTGATTATTTTATTTTCGTTCTCTCTCAAATATGTTTGCTTATGTCAAACCTGTGTTTGGCTTTTGATTCTGCTCTAAGCATAATTGCTTGAAAGATTAATGAAATATACAAGTGTGTGTATCGATCTAATGAAGGGCTCAATGAAGATCAGATTTCCTACTAGTGACTTTGGAAGAAAAATAACTTTGCTTTGTGGGGTGGCTTTGTTTTAGTGTGTGTAAAATTGGCTTTAAATACCCATTTGTAAAACATGTATATGCCCAAAAATTTTTAAAATTAAATGTATACGTTTTAAAAGCATCATAGTAACACCAGAAATCTAGGTCTCATCTTTTTACTCTTGAAATAGTTAAATGTAACCGCCACTTCTACTCTAACAGTTTCTTTTCTCGCACTTCCCGCCTGTGGAACTCCCTTTCGTTTACTTGCTTCCCTGATAACTACAATCTTCAAAAATTTAAATGCTACGTCAGTCGCCATCTATCTTCTTGAAACCCATTCATCTTTTATCCTTTCCTCAATTCCCCACTATACCCAATCTTTTCTCTCATTTTCACTCTCTGTCACCCCCTGCATACTAGTGGCTTTCTTGCCTTGCTTTGGGTGAAATGATTTAAAAAGCAAAAAAAAAAGAAAAGTCATAGTCCTAAGAAATGAATATGTATGTGTTAATTCTGCAAATATGAACTGGTATGAAGAAAAAGCTGCAGGATTCTACATGATGCAATTGTACTGTTCGATTAGAATGTGCATATGCAGTTAGCATTCATTGTTTTTCCAATCTGCCACATCACTTTACCAATAAATCTTCTATCTACTGGTGTTTTCTTATTAAGCAAGGCTCTATGATCTTCATGGTTCCTGCAAAATTCAAACAACCTACCTGCAACAAGTATTTGGCATGGTGTTTGACAAATTTGCAACCAAGACTCTCAGAATGCATTACCAAGCTTTTGGTAAACATTCTTTTGGTCAGATGAAGGTTTTTGAGTGGAACATGCATTTTAAGGCTGGTTGAATGTTGGTTTAAGATGATGAGCATGCATCAGAATGCCAGGAAAAGGGGGAAAACAATTTGCAAATTGATCGATGCAGAATGTCATCAAACAATCAGTTATATCTTTGACGGGGCTGGAATCGGTTATCCAAGTCTTAGTCTGCAAACATTTCAACACCACATTGTAGTCTCTGTTTTTAATTTTTTTTTCGTTTACTATGATGTTCACCTTGTACCAAATCCTAGACTTGAACAGGTTAAGATTGTAGTGATCAGGAAGGATCCTTTTGGGAGTCGATTCTACAAAGTACAAACTTGTGGCACTTCTGACCAGTTGAATGCAAAAGGAATGAGGGCAGTTTGCTACAATGTGCGTGGCATGGCAGGCTTTAGCTCTTTTATTAATGGGGGGGGGGGAAACATTCTCCTTGAAACAATTTATTCATTGTATCCAGATAGACATACATCCAATATTGATGCAAGAATATTATTTTACATAGATTTTTTTTTTTTTTTTTTACCAGTTTTCTTTGAGAAAATAGTTTGTTACAGTAAGAATAGTAAAGCAATATCTTGTTTGAGGGATCAATTTAAAAAAAGATATATACATTATATATCCTATTAGAAGAACCCGGTTCTTTACCAGATGAGCCATGTCTTCATGATATGTCTATTATTCAGTGTCCAACCTTCAACTTTCTTATCTGGTGATCTTTGGATAAAAGGTTGGGTTTTTATTTATTAAATGGCAATTGTGCCATTGGCAAATAGTTTGCATGTTAAGTGGTGATGATTCCAAATGGAAATCTTTCCTTTGGGTTTTCTCACTAAAAGTTCACATTGTTCCTTTGACCTTTTTGCAAGCTGTTCTTTGCACAATTCCATATTGACTGTAGGGCTTGGCAGAGAAGCCATCTTGTGGCACGCTATTCTTTTACATCCTGATATGCCTTGCTGTCAAGTAAATCTCTCTCGTATATTTACTGAGCTTAGTTGAATCTAGCTTGGAGGAAAAATAGCAAAAGGAAGACTGTGTTGCATCTCATCTTTCATTGGACGCTACAAGATCACAGCTTTTCTCTCTGCCATAACCTCAGCCACTAGTAATGGTAATATTAGACATTTCCTCAAAATGAAAACATTCGGCATTCATTGACCAATAAGCCAGTGCTTTTCGGTTGAAATTTATAAAATCTTAAAAATTATTTTTTTTTTTTTTTTTTGTGTGTGATATCCATTTCAGCTGTTGCTGCTGTTGAAAGTCCTCAAGTGATGTGGTTTCTGTTTGTTTGTGATTATATAGTGCCAGTCCTCAAGGTTCAAAGAATCCAGTAGAAAGTATCTTCTACCATATGGGCAAAGCAGATCATCGCATTTTGGTGGAAACAATGAGAAAATGCATTTCTGCTGATTCCTTCAGATTCAGTCTTTTTATAGTTGTATTAAAATTTGTATTAACATTTATTAAAGTTTTGTTTGATGCACATGACAAATATTATCATACCCCCATGAGATAGATTTTTTTAATACACTAATGTTCACCAAATACAAGGCCGAAGAGTCACTCAGGGTAGAGGGTTACTGTGTGGTGTTGTATTAGTGTAAAAAAAGGTCAAGAAATGAAGTTCTTGGAGCTATGCAGGAAAGGTAACAGCTAACTCCAGACTTGAAGAGGTCAAGATTTAATTAGTGAATAAGATTTCCAGAGACGTTAGAAGTATAGTATGGCAGCAGACTTTAGGAGGAACCGGAAACCCAATCCTAAACAGGAAACAAGGGATAGATCTCTACTCCTGTTCAAAGACTGGGGAAATGTGTGAACTGAACAATATTGACTCCTATTGACTCCTACTGGGAGAGATAAAAATAATTAACTAATAATTAGCGAATAAAATTTCAGAGTTCGGGCAGACACGTCAGAAGTATAGAGTTGAAGTATGCCTTAGAAGGAACTGGAAATGCAATCCTAAACAGGGAACAAGGGATAAACTCTACTCCTGTTCAAAAAAGTATATATATATAAATTTTTTTTTTTTGTTCTCTGAGATGACTGAAGTCTACT
Source organism: Acanthosepion esculentum (assembly GCA_964036315.1). Taxonomy (NCBI): domain Eukaryota; kingdom Metazoa; phylum Mollusca; class Cephalopoda; order Sepiida; family Sepiidae; genus Acanthosepion; species Acanthosepion esculentum. The sequence continues at coordinate 71,963,268 of OZ038490.1, forward strand.
TTTAAACTGTTTTACTTCATTTTTTAACAGGAACTTCATTTTATGGTTCATCATTCTAAATTTGTTCAACAAAATCCTTCTTGCTGAGAGTTGATTGTAAAGTTGACCACTTCAGAGGAATTATAATTGTGACAGTTAATTTCTACGTCTCTACTTCTTCCAGCTATATTTAAGCTTTATATTTTTAAGAAATTATTTTGAGCTTTAAGAAGAATCAGATGCTAGAAATTTCCATAGAAAAAAAAAAAAGTATCAGTTACAATGGGAAAGTAAAATATAGTTTATAGCAAAGGTGATTTTAAGCTTTAGACAAGAATAGTGAAGTTTAGACTGTTGCTTTGGATATCTCAAAGGAGTTTGACCTGCTGGTCTTCTTCACAAGTTGAAAAGTTATGGTATTTCTGGGCAAATTTTTGGTCTTTCTGCTAAAATCACAAAATGAAAGTTGTCTTGAATGGCTACTCTCCTAAATCTTTTCGCATTAATGCTGGTGTCCCCCTCTATTCTCTCCTTAGAATTACGTTGTTCCTAATTATCATCAATAATCTTCCTGGTGTCATCAAGTCTCAACACGGTATCTATGCTGATGACACAACTATTTACTCTTTACTGCAGCTGATCTTGAAAATGAATGTTGTTAAGTGGGGCAAACAATGACTTGTTAATTTTAATTCTCCCAAAATGAAACTACCTTATTTTTTTAGTGGTCTTAGAGAACTTTTTTTCTTTTTTTTTTCCCCTTCCATCATCATTTTCTTCTCTAGCATTTAACTCTCTTCTGGCCTCTTGCTTTCCAGTCCATTTTAATCTTCAAAAATTTAAATGTAATGTTAATTGTTATCTCTAGTCTTTTAATTCCTATTCATTTATTGTCCTGTTTCTTTAATAATGTTTTCCTTTTTCGCATATTCTTTCACATTCAGTAACACCCTTGTGTCTTAGTGGTTTTATTGCCTTACTTGGGACAAAATGATTTATAAAAAAAAAAAAAAAAATTCTGATTAACAGATTTTTTTTTTTTCTTTTTAGTATTAGTTTATTCTTAATCGACATAATTATTACAAGAAAAATCATATTTGTACTTTTATCTTACATAACTTAAAGGATCAAGTCCGACTTGGTATATTTCAAGTTAGGGCTCAGTTGATGCACATCAGTTTAGAGATTGAGCCATATAGATTTTAGAGCTGCTAGATTTTTGGTTTTTCTTTTCTTTTATCTTTCTTAAGCCATCACTCCAGACAATTTTTAGCTAATTGCAAAGACATTTATTAAAAGAATAAGTTTTTAGAAAATGAGATGTGGGACAACAGAAGGTAGACATTTTTCAACAATGAAAGACATGACTCCAACTCACCCTCTCTCATGACCAATTGGTTTTATCACTGGTATGCTGAAATGGCTGGCAAAGAGAAGAGTGGGTAAGTGAGAACTGGAGCAATCCACTATCCCATAATTATTTTACCTTAGTCATGGCAGTAAAAAGGACTAATAGCTATTGTCAGTTTTAGCAGATGGAAGTCAGTTGTCACACTTTGGCTGGTGCTGAATAGATTCAGATCTTCTTTCAACTATAGGCATAAAATCATATAATTCTGCATGTTCCTTCATTCCTTACTTAGTGCACAGGAATAGCAACTGCTGTAAGTTTGGATGTGCAGGTGGTGTAAAGGATAATGGCTTGGAATTGTTAATTGTGGAGGCGAGTTCAAATTCCAGTTGAGTTCATTCTATATGCTTATGTACAAATACCCTTGGGAAAGGTATGAATCCACCTCTTCCCCCCCCTCTCCAAAGCTATGGGTTAATTAATAAGACTTGTATTACTAAATTATTATTAAAAAAAAAAAAAAATAGTTGCTTACAATCTAAAAATATTTTCTGGCTTTAAATGACATGAATGAATCAATCAGTTAGTATGCACATTGCACCCAGTGATGGCTTGTCTGCACCCCCTCCCTGCCTCGCCCACAAATTCTTGGTATAGCAACAGTGAACAGGGTAAATTTTTTGACATCCTCATTCTAAGGTGCATGAAAGATATCTATTTATCTATCTATCTAATATATATATATATATATATATATATATATATATATATAGTGTTTCTAGAAAGAAAGGGAAAATAAAGGAAGTGATGATGTCCTTGTATGTTTAACATCTGCCTGAGTGATATGAAATCTGCCAGCCTGAAATGCTAAGTTTCAGTAATAAAAATTATCAAAAAATTTCCCTGGGTTTCACTTCACATAATTAATGGGTCTAGATGTCAGAAAAACCTCTTTTAAAAATGATTATAATGTAATATGCAGTATATGACTGTGGGTGTTTAATGAATGCTTACAATTTCTCCCTTAAAATGTAAAGGCAAAATATCAACCATAGATTTTCTATGGGTCCAGCTAGTAATTAAATATTTTGCTTAAAGCACAGTGACAGATTTTTTTGTCATTTGCAGTTGAACTATGAAACTGCAGTGGCAGGAATTCCTATCATCTACAGTTAGTCGGTTACTTCTGGATACAGTGGGTTTAAGAAAAATGATTTACTCAGAACAGGATGTTCTATCCTCACTGTACCTTGATACAACCAACTGATAATTGTTAGAAGCATTGAAATTTTGCTAATCACAATTGAATGATACGAGTTGAACGATTATCACAATAACAAGTTGCGTATGTATTAATTTTGAATAAAAAAAACAAACATTCTTGCCTGTTGGTTAACATTTACCTTTTGTCAGTTTCTCCAACTTGTAACGGCTAAGGTAGCAAAAGGATTAAATACAGGTTTATGTCAAAGAAGAAAGGTGGCTAATAATCACTGACAGCTTCAAGGCTGTATGTATAGTTGGTCCCTCGTTTCCAAGATTGCCTGTCCGCTCAGGTGGCTCGCTAATTCCTGTTGCAGACACACGACACATTTGTATTTGTTCATCACTCACAGAACCAACCTGTGGTTTACACTGCAACTATGCAGACCTTGGAGTTCCTGAGAGAGACTATAAAATCTAGTCTGATCACTAATTTGAAAGCCAATACGTTCAAACGCTTGATCACGTTGACTTGTAACTTTGAGCTCTCAATTGGTTTGTAACAAATCATAAACTCTTTTTTTCTGTCTTACATTACCTTTTTTTTTTCTTTTTTTTTTTAATTTCAGTTTTAGCATCTGTTCATAAATACAAACATCTCTCCTTGTTTTCAACAAGACTTCCATGTAATTTTAGGGCCAAATCTTTCATTACTGAAAATGATTTTAAGAAGTATAAACTTGGAGAGCCATCTCTATGCAGTAACCCACAAGTTGCCCTGAAGGAGTAGAATTAGGGCAAATATCTCATGCACAAATATGTTATTAAAAAACGCCCTGAATTTGAACGGAGAATGGATACCATACATTCATGTCTTTGTAATAAATTATATATATATATATTTTATTGCAATGAATCTGATGGCTTATAACATGAGTAGCCAAACTTTATGTAAAAGCCACATGATAAATTTAAAATGTTTGAGTCAAAAGGCATGCACAGTATTAGACACAGATTTTTTTTTATAAAATATATATTATATATCAATAATAACAGAAGTATGCATAATATTCATTCCTGTATGTAGTTTTATAAATTTAATATGTATTAATTTCACTGAGCACGAAGTACACGCATACACGTGTGTGTGTAATTAGGCTGCAATTGTTCATTCAAACATGTCTTATTAAAGACTATAAAAATTTAGTGTCTGCTTGGAGAGGAAGATAAATTCAATTGACACAAAATGTCTATACTTATATATATACATAAAAGAAGAAAAACAGAAAAAAATACCAGGTGACCAAAGAAAAAAAATGGACCAAAAGACAGACAAAACAATAACAGTGCTCTCTGTCTAAGTTACCAAGACAGAACAATTACGCTTCCCTGTGTCACAACTCAGAATGAGACAAAATTAACAGCATAAATTTTGCCCATATATATCCAAATATCTTTAGAATCTTAATAGATTGCTTTAATAAAATTGTGTTTATTTAAGGTAATTAAATACAAGAACAATGAAGAAAAATATATAAAATTGTACTTCAGTAACAGAAAATTACACTACTAAAAATATAATAAAATTTGACATTTTTTTTTTCTTATTTGCCTTTAATATTAACTGTTTTTTTTTTCTTATTTGTCTTTAATATTAACTTAAAAGGAACTCAGTCAATATTTGCATAAGCTGCACATTAAATATCAGAGATGTCCATGACTCATGAGCTGCTGTTTGGTTACAGTATGGTTTGTTTCAGTAGATGCTACTGTAATTAAATGGGCTGTATGAATAACTAGTTGTTTAACGTTAAAAAGGATTGAACAAAACAATAGATCAGATTCTGTGTAATAAAACTGGTCATGTGGAAATTGTTCCCCAATCAATGACTTTCACTGATTTAATTTCTACACTGCTTTAAGTAACTATAGTAATTAATGTTCTAAGTCCACTGCTCATCTGAGTAACCTGGCTACTCAAGAGCTAACCACAGTTGTTTTCTCAGGAACAATGTTGAAGTAAGTTATACATGTTTTATGTATTTCTAAATCATTAATGAGAATTTTCGATATTTTTTTCTTTCACATGTTTCAATAAAAAATCTAAGTTTAAATTAAAATATTACAGTTACACAAAATAAACTCTTGTTATAATAGGTGCATTCGAAAATAGTTAGTTTTTTTGTTTGTTTTGTTTTGTTTTTTTATGACCCAAGGGCTCTTTGGCACCTTCCCCTGTCTCAAAAGCCCCCACTTAATTCTCGGATGGGACTGGAATTTCTTACTTTGATCAATGTTAAATACTACCAAATAATATTATGACAAACATTCAAAATGAAATGGTTAAAACTTGTCTCAATGTAACCCCTAAACTTAAATGTAGAGACCATCTAAACAACAACTCGATGGTTACTATTTGTTTGTTATTCTATACTATACTTGTAAGAGTAAATATCACTGAAGTAATCGCATGGAAATAAAAGGGTTTTATCAGAACCTGTTTGCATCGAATTTTTTTTTATCTTATTTTCAATAAAAGTAAATACATTCTCCAAGGCATAAAAAAACAGTGGAAGACCAAAGGGGAAGAAAAAAAAGAAGAAAAAAAAAACTATTTTAACCAATGGCTTTCTTTTCCAATCAATGACCTTTTTTTTTATTTTTCCTTCTTTTCTTTTTTTTCTTTCTTTTTTTTTTTTTTAGCCTTTCATTCTTGCTTCATGCCACAACAAAAGAATGTTTTTAGCTCTTTCATTAAAGAATCCCCAATGGCAATGAGTGTTTCTCTCCTCAAATGATTCCCAGTTTTTTTTTATTCTCCTCGTCTTTTAAGCATCTGTTACTACATTTATACCTGCGTTCCATCTCATTGCTTTTGCTAATGTCTTCATTCACTACGACTGGTTATTTGCCTGAAAATTATCAATTTCTAAAAGAAAATACACATCAAAAAAAGATAACTTTTAAAAAAATAGTTTTGAGTTAGATAATAATGAAATAAATGAAACAAATGTTTTTTTAGATATCTGTGATATACAGTATTTAATTCCATATACACCAAAGGTTTATTGTCTCTACACAATGGTGATGTTGATATTTCACTACTCCACAAGTAGTGTTTTTGTTGTGTGTGTGTGTGTGTGTGTATGAACTATAATAGTCTGCAATTAAGTTGGCTTAAGCAAATGATAGATTTGCAGTGGATATCGGTTATGACAGTGTAATTGGTGAGCTGAGATCAAATTCCTCTATTGTGGTCATATGCACAAATGTTTGTAGGGAAAGGCATGTCCATCTCTTCTAATCCCCTAGCTATGGGTTAAATAAGGTAGATGATGATCTCTTGTCTTGGGTGGCAACCACTCTAAAAGAAAAGCTCTGAATTCCAAAACCATGGAGAAGGTAATGGAAAACCATTTCACTTTATTTGGCAAGAAATCATGCTGTTTTACAGATTAGAAAGAAAAATGTATCTGTGGAGAATCATTGCTTACTTCCTTAAGGATATGACATTTATAAATTTAAAAAAAGACTATTTTTAAGATATTATTTGTGTGCAGTACCCTGCCATACAAGCTTGCTAAGTATCACACTACAAACAGGTATTCAGTCCTTACAATATTTTCTTTTCTGGTTGTTACAATCCACAATAGTTTGTTCCTCTGTATCTTGGTTAAGCTTGAAAGGAGACACAAACAAGAAGACAGGCAAGTAGAACGGAGAGAGAAAGTCCAATGGTAACAGTAATATTAGCTGTTTCCCTATATGGAAACATTCAGTATTCATTGATCCAACAGCTAGTACTGCTTTTGGTTGAAACTTATAAGATCTTTCTATTAAAACAATATTTCAGGAAAATAGATTTTGCAAGTTCAGTTGTTATTGTGCTTTCCAGTATTAATTGGAACTTCCTTCCTGGTAGTTTTTTGTCTAACTCTGTAGCAGAAGCACACAAGGTCTTAAAAAAAAAGGTGGTTCCTTCTAAGACCTACAGGATTCATTCACACACAGCCATTTTGAATCATTGGTCTGTGAAAATGGTTGTTTATATTCTTCATACTATTGTTCATCCAATGCAAGATCCAAAAGCCACTTAAAAAAAAAAAAAAAAAAAAGCCAAATCTACGAGGAAGAGCTTGATGAATTTGTTCTTTTGTCAAGTTACCTAACATTTCCTGTCTCATTTGCTATTTTACATATTTTGAAATCATTCTGCCAGATGCTAAAGGACTTTATGTTGTATCACTTTGTGGGAACCATTTTATGTCTTACACTATACAAACAGTTGAGTAACACCCTCTTTTGTGTGTGTCTATGTGTAATATAATACACATACCTACATTATATATATATATATATATATATATATATATAAGTTTTAAGATATGCTATATTTTTGGGATAAAGTGCTCAATATCAGAGAGAGAGCCTATGTAAATATAAAAGTGAACATTGAAGTCAACACTCAAAGATAACATATATATTGCTAAACGCTATATATGTATATCAGCTGTAACAAATTGTTCTGTTATTGTCTCTTGCAACTTAGCAATCTTAGATTGCTTCACTATTTATCATCTTCACTTGACTGGTTTTATTAATCAAGTAACAGGTGCTTCATTTGGATCCAGATATCCCCTTTCAAAAATCCCTCTTCAACTGACCCAACATAAACTCTTTCTTGTCTCATAAAAGTTGGTATCTAAGATGACTAGCTTCTTTTTTTCTTTTTACAAGTACATAATTTTAGATGGCTTCTTTTTTCTGCGGTTTGATAACTGTTTTTTCTTAAGTTTTTGACTTGTTAAATAAGTTGGTTTTTACCAAAATCATCTATTTAATACCTCTGCAGCAGCAGTCAGTTTTCAGTTTAAAAAAAAAACCCCAAAAACTTGGGTTTTAGAATGTAGTTTTAACTAAAGAGTACTATAAGATGAGAATATATTGAAAATGTACTAATTTTTTAACCTGCTACAATAGATGTATTATATCTAGGATGATACAGCACATTTCTTTTTCACACAAAACTACTGCTAAAATGCGGGATAATTACAATAAAAACAAAAGCGATAGAAAGCCGAATGAGATTGGGTAAGTTAAACATGTAGTTAAAATGAACGTGAAAAATTTAAAGCTGTGTGTTTCCATGTCAGTAGCTTTGTTTTGTAAAATTACAACCTGTATTTGTTGTATATCTTCTCCACACCATATATATATGGCTGACTTAATCAATAAAACTTTTATTACTCTGAAGAATTTCCTTATTAAGAATGAAGCCCATTACTTAGTATTTTTTATTTTAATTTTGTTATTCATTTATCTATTTTAAAATAGTAAATAAATTGATCAAAATTCTAACAAGCTCATTATTGTTCTCAGGTTTGGTTTTCAGTAATATAACGATGATAAATTAAGCATTTTTCATTTGGTCATCTTATTACAGTAAGCCATTTATATTGTATTAGATTTTGTTACATGTGGGCAAAAGCTTTCCAGTGCTCTTTTTCTTTTTGAAAACTAGAGACAATATACATAAGAAAATCAGTTTTTTTTTTTTTTTTCTTTTTTTTTTTTCTGAAGACTTTTGCACATACTTAATGCTTTCTGATAATTCATATTAGTCCAGCAACCAATTACTATTTTGTTTTGTATGATTGATAGATTATTTTCTTTTTCCATGATAGTAAAGTCGGGACTCTTCATTTTTTTTTTTTTTTCCTTCTATCTCTCTTTCCTTGTCTAATTATGTTTACGATCAACAGTTTGATGAAATTCTGTTGACTTTTCTGAGGTCAAATTTAGCTCAATCTTTCCTACATTAAATTCAACTGGATGGCAAATGTATGCATTCCAGTTTAACAACCAGAAGAAAAAAATTACCAAGATGCAAGAGAAGTTCTGAACAACAATGAGATAATTAAACATGTAAACATGTCATTACTCACCCCCACCCTATACAAAATATCTTATTTGTTATTAAAGCTTCCATGTCCTCCACTTTTCTTTTTTTTTTAAAGAAAAAATATTGCTAGAAATTTCTACCAGAAAGGTCTGTGAAGAGTTTCTTATGAATATAAAAGAATGTCTGTTGATGAAATACAAAGATTGCCGTAGTTTTCTTTACTTTTGTGAGATTAATATTCATTTAAAATCAAAAATGAACCAAACATACATAGCTATATATTTTTTGTTTTCTGTTCATTGAGGTAGGAGCAGGATTAATCTATATGCAAAGCAAGGTGGCTCCTGCCTGACAGAGGATTTGTCATAATGATTTCAGGCAAGGTTTTACAAGTCCGAATGCTCTTCCTCACACCTAACTCAAGGTAATGGGGGGGGGGGTAATAGGAGGCTGAACACCTTTTGAACCTGATTTTTGGGCCCTATTTACCCTATTTCACAATATATACCGTAGATAATGGCTCGAAAAGAACCTCCAAAACGTATACTAATTTATGCTGATGATTCCATAAGAAATTTCGGGTAATTTGCTTTTTAAGCTCCATACTAAGTATCTAATAAATATTTCACGAATAGTAATTTTTTTTTTTTACATGTCTAATTTGAAAATAACAAAGAAATTTTTATAAAATCTACTGTTTTGGAGTTATCGGCAATAAAAGTTTGGACTCATTCATGTCATCAGCTACTACATGGCAGCCATTATTGGCGTTGTTTACATCAGTGCATGTGCAATAATCAAGACAAGTGAATGTTTATTCTGCAGCAAATATTTGCAAACAACACCAGTAATGGCTGCCACAATGCAAGTGAGCCCAAATTTTTATTAATTAAGCATGTAAATTTACATGTAAATATAACCATTCCGGAAATTTTTATTAGATACTTAGCTCAGAGCTTGAAAAGCAAATTACCCGAAATTTCAACTTATTCAGTGTTTTACAGCAGATTTTTTATACAATAAATTTTAACTTTCCTCAAAAGTACTTCCTCTTGCAAGGAATTATGGTCTAGTTTGAAAAGTAGTCCAACGTAAAAGGGAAAGACAAACACGGAAAGCATGAAGTATAAGAAATTAAATTTAGTTCCACAAATATCACGTTTGCTATACATATAAAATTAGGCAATAAGCACAATAGTCATATAAATAAATAAATAAAAAAATACATTCATATTAATAAAATCAACAATGTCCATCAACTCAATGTTTAATAAAAAAAAAAAAGAATGTCAGCTTCTTCTGCACCCTGCCCTTCCTAACTCTCAGCTGGCTCCTCCTGAGAAAGTTTCTCAGGGTTAGGGTAGTGATGAATTCCTTGTCCTGCTGCCTTTCTCCATACTCAATGAGCCAATGGAGGCGGTCTACTGCATCAGTGTGGCTCTTGGCTGGTGCTGGTGGAGTCTGTTGCTGTGTCGGCTGACCTCTGCCCCCCCCCCCCGGATCTTCACTGCTCATATGCCGTGCGTCTTCTGGAAATGCTGGAGCCACTCCTTGCTGACAATGAAGTCTTCTTCACCCTCAGCTCTATGGATCTGGTGGTGAAACTTCTCTGCCTGGTGTCTCTGACAGAGGGCTCCCCTGGCTTTGCTCTTTCGCAAACCAGGTGAGCATGGCCTTGTCCAGCTGTTCATCATTAGCTGTCTCGGCCTTCTCACTACACAGTCTTTCTAACCTATGGACTGCCTCTGTGAACTCTCACAGCTTGGTCTCCTCCTTCACCCAACCCCCTGAAGGTGGATTCAGGTACCCCTGTGTTCCTGCTGATCTTTACCTTTGTTTCACCGTTTTGTATCCTATCTATCAAATGCAGTTTTTCCTTTCCTATGTATGCTTTACATTTAGACATTTTGTATTACTATTAGGGGTCGCAACTTCCCAGGATTTCCCGATTACAACCCCTAATTACTACGTGCAATTTATATTTGTTTATTTATGAGAGATTCTTGATGTCTACTATTGGACAGTCAAATTGAACATGATCAACCAGAGAAAAGTAATCCTATTTATACCCCATCTGTGGTATCTGATTGCAGTGATTGAATTACTGTTAATTAATCTGATATTATAGGAACTCTTTCATTGTGTGTGAAATAGAAATATAAAGTAATCATGTGTAATATATAATTGGATTAGGTGTGAAACGGCTGAGGTGTTAAAATTTTGCAAAATTTGGGTTGTTTGATCATTAGAATCAAGGTAAAACAGGTATGTAATTATAAAAACAAATTTGGACCCATCTGCTGGTTGCTGTTTGTTCTATCATGAAGAAGATGGCCCAGAAATTGGGAAAATAGCATAGAATTTTTTGAAAACGTGAGCGATGTTGAGGGTACGAGAGCAAAATCTTGGGGTCTACCACCCACCCACAGTACCCAGTGTACCACAGTAAGCTGGTTTGCCTAATAACGGTACTCGGTTGCATGTAAAATAAAAAGATTTTTTAAAATAATTATTATTTTCCTTACTTCACCACCAGGTGCTGTAAGGTCAGATGTACTGGTGATGTAATGCATGATGAATGCTTTGGAATCGTTTGACAGGCCGAATTACAATCCCCACTGGATTCGTTATATTCACTCATGCACAAATACCCTTGGGAAAGGTATGAACCCACCTCTCCCCCTCCCAGCTATGGATTAATTAGTAGTAAGACTTGCATCACTAAAAACATTATTATGTCAAAAAAAATAAAATCTTACAATCTGGCTTTAAATAACCTTGAAAGCCATAGCAAACTAATCAATCAATAACAAACCTTACTACACTGTTTACATAACTCTTTATATTATGACAATTGACTTTCTCAGACACCATAGCTCGGGACTCATATTTGGACATTGGGGATCTCTGGTAACAACAGCAATACAGAACTGAACAGTGTGGGAAGGGATTGTCAATGGAGTCCCGACCTACCATAGGGAGGTTGAAGGATAAGGATGATGACGATATTACATCTCATATTCATTATATGAAAACCTTAATTTGTGTTGGTATTTTTAGCACTAACTGCCTTCTTTAATCACTTTCTGCTAAAACAATGGATGTTTCTACTGGAAAAGGGGAGGAAAACAAGTGATTGAAACTGAATTTTGTGATTTCTTTACTTAAATTTTGTTTTAGTTTTCACTCTCTATAGCGGGTCGGCAACCTACAGCACACGTGCCACGCCAAGCAATTTGACAGGTAGACAGAAATTATCTGTATAATTCTTCTTACTCAGAATCTGCTTTATTAATCTAAAGTTTAGTTTAGAAACCTTATTTTCTGTAAGTAACACATATTAAATGGACAGAAGTCTTTCAATATTTTTAAAATTTGAAATCACTTTTAGGTAAAGTAGATTATGATAAGAGGATTTTATAGACTGACTAGATGTCAATAAAATGACGTCATTGATCAGCAGCAATTAACTAAATATCGATAATTATATATAAATAAACCAAACATGCATGCTGTGAAAAAGAATGTTTGAAACTTACTCAGTTATTGATCTTTTGGCATAGAATTAGAAGAATGTATTTGATTTGGATGGCTGTAAACTCAAACATTTGAATGATAAGTGTGTAGTTTCACTAAATCCTGAAATTCAACTTAGCGATATCCATTCATTTGCTTAATCAAAAGGCGCTAAACCTATAGGTTAATAAGAGTTAAGGAAGATTTAAAAAATACACTTGGAAGATATGATCTATAAATCTAGAACAAACAACAATCTTATTAACAGGTTGTACTGGGTTTGATAGTATCAGTAGCACTCATAGAGTGACCTAAATGGACATGGAAGTCAACACCAAGTACCAAATGTCTATTTAGTGCTTCAACACAATCTTTAGGCTATATATATATATATATATATATATATATATATATATATATGTGAACAATGATGTTTGAAAGTACTCGGTTTCTTGTATAATAAAAAAAATAAAAAATTAAAAAAAAATCTTTTTCACGCCTTCACATGATTAAAAATCTTCGCCATGCACGTGATAACATCATCGCATCTTTTGAAATTAAAATGATTTTGTAACGTTTATTTAGTTTGTAAAAATAAAATGTAACAACATGATTCCGCTACAAGACAATTTGCAAATGTTTAAAAAAATTTGACTCTACATATATATATAAGACACACATATATATATATATATATATATATATATATATATATATAGTTGTCAGCGGCTGGACCCAAGTAGTCCAACTACCAAGTGTAACTGTTTCAAAGTAATTAAAGTCTCTACGATATCATTCATCTTTTATTTCAGTTGGACCCAAAGTTGTGGCATGAACCGTCAAGAATAAAATAATCTCAAATTGTTTTAATTTTCTACTTTTTATGGTTCTCTTTTAACTTGATGATTCTGTAAAATGTCGGCTTAAATAAATTTTGTTCAAAATGAATGTTAGGCTAAGAGAAGTATTAATGTGGCTAGCAATTTAATCCAAAGTAATTACAGGGCTTCAAAATTCCATCCTGATAAGGCCAAAATGAAATCATTGTGATAGCATGACTCAGGTGAAAGTTGGATACAAATAAAGTCTCATACAGAGGCAAAAGACTCAAGCTGAGTTGAAAAATATCTGTTTCAAGTTACAAAAAAAAAAAAAAAGAAATATTTTAATGGCGTGAGTGACTTGTCACGATTTGGCCAGGCAGGAACTACAGATGAACGATTATGACAAACTTTGATTTCACTGCTCACTGTTGGATATACGAAACAATGAACAAGTAAATTTTAAAGTCAGTCTAATTCTAAGTTAAAATTTCGTATCTTGCATTTATGTGGAATAATTGTGCATAATTTAACCTGATTTTGAACTAAATTATTTGACAGACTTTATAAATAAAAAGAAATGACAGTAAAATTAAATTTATACATTTCATACCTTTTTTTGTGTTCAGGTGTCCATGAGAATTGGAGATACCTATATTTAGGAGTGATTTTGTTAAAATTATATAAGTTCTGTATATAAAAAGAAAAATTGTAATGTGCTAGTACAGGCCTGTTGCTAGTGTATTTTCAATGGGAGAGTGGCCTTTGAGTCTAGGGATGGGGTTGCGACTATGAATTATCAAACTAAAATCTGTTCACATTAATTTCACAAGTAGGTCTTGTGAGTTGGGTAGAGGCAAATAATAAATTAACCACACCCACAAATGAAGGGGTGCTGAAATGTTTTTGTCCCAAATGAGTAAACATCAGAATTTTTTTGGAAGCCCTTGGTGAGACGCAAGGATTTTTTTTTTAATAGAGCCATTATTGAATTTCTTTTTTTTTTTTTTTTTTTTTTAAAAACAGAAATCCACGTCACCCTGGAATCTGTCTCATTGAAAGATGTGAGAAAATATGATATCATTAAAATGTCGCGGTGGCTGAGTGAGCAATTTGGAAAAGCTTTCTCCAATTACTATTTTATTACTTTTTGTCTTAATTGCAGTAGATAAGTTTACATTCCCCCTCAGTCTTTTGAACAGGAGTAGAGAGGTATCACTTGTTCCTTGTTTAAGATTGTTTCTGATTCCTTCTAAAGTCTTTTTCATTTTCTTTCACTCCCAGTAGCCACTTGTGTCTTCATGGTATTATTGCCTTGCTTGGGGTGAATTGATTAAAAAAAAAAAAAATTGTCAACTTGGACAATAACATTCTCACATGGAACTCTTATATACAATCCATCGCTAAAGAAAGACGGTTAGTTCCTTGTATCTCTCCAGAAAGTATCTGATTCCTGGCATGCTTTAAAAGGTCCAGATCAGACCAAAAGTAGAGTACTGCTGCCGCATATCAGCTGGAGCTACCTGAGCCTCACTTTCCAGCCAGTTCAAGAAGTGTTTTTTGCAGCAATGTGGAGGATGAATCGTTTTCCACCCTACCACCACTTTCCCACAAATGAAATGTTGCAAGCCTCTCACTACTCTGTTGCTATTTTCATGATAGATGTTCAGGTGGACTACAATCCTTTGTCCCACCAGTTCAAACCTTCACAGCTAGGACCCTCCAGGCCACATACACAGTCAACTCATCCTCATTCCTTTCATTTTCCATTGGAGAGGAGGATGTTCCACTCAGACAGCTTCTTCACCAGAACTGTTGCACTATGGAACAGACTCCCGAAAGGATGGTTCCCCAATTACGACAAGCTTAACCTCTTCAAGAATCAACCATTATCTATCCTGCATATCTTCATAGTATTCACCTCCTACTCCTTTCCTAAATACCCTAATGATAATCTCATTTAGTAAGACTCTACCTTGAGTGGCTCTTGGGCCTTGTATTTGCTAAACATTTCTGTTGGCTTGGAAAATACATGTACTTAACCTGTGGCCAGTTATTTTAGTTTCTCTTTATTTAGTTCTTCACTTATTTTTATGCTTGCTTTTTTTTCTTTTTTCTTTTTTTTTCTTATTTAATTTCGATATTTTCTCATTCTTAAGTTTGCCTTGAAGTGATTCTGGTATTCACTTTGGTTTTAATAATATCTTCCCTCAAAGACAAATGCAATGATGGTTTCTCTCAGTTTTTGCTGCAGGCATCAGATTGTGTTTTTAACCTAAGTGCAGTGAGGAAAGACTGCTTACAAACTATTCTCCAGGAACAAAATAATTCTATAATTATTATTAATTTCCTCCTATGAATGACCAGAAATACATAGTTTCTATGTCTTGTAATATACTTATTAATATCTCCATGTGCGCACTTTATTTTAATATTCTTTTCAAAAGCGACTTTCTGACATGTTGCTGTTTTTCCCCTTGTTTTTTCTGTTTTCCTTAAAACTTCTTCTGTCTTTCGTCTTAATCAAGACAATTCAGTATTGGCTGCCAGGTTTGAAGATATTATCTTTCTTAGAACAACAAAATAAACCAAACTTGTGTATAATTTTCAAGCAGTTAATGCATATTTTGATTTCCTATTACACTAAATAGGCTTACGGCCATGTCACATTGAAACACCAATTCCCATACGATCTCTCAAGTTAAGCTATTTCAAGCCTGGTCCGTACCTGGATGGGTGACTGTTTGGAAATACAAGGTGGTGTAAGCTTGGATGTGCAGGTAGTTGTATTGGAATTGTTAATCAGAAAGCAGAGTTCCAATTCCAGTTGGGTTTGTTATATTCACTTACGTGGAAATACCCTCGTGAAAGGTATGAATCTACCCCTTCTCCTCCCAGATATGGGTTAAATATCACTAAATCATTAACAACTCAAATATTTTCTGGTTTTAAATAATATGCAAAGGGTTGATAAGTTGTAGAAAATGAATCAATCAGTTATTGCACTAAACGTTATATTGTAACAAGTATATGTTTGAGTAGGCAGTTTTCTTCTTTTTTTTCTTTTTTTTTTAAAAACAAACAAACAAACAAACAAACATTAATCTTTAGCACTCTGCATTATTAATATTACTTCCCATTGCATTCTTTTTCAAGGGCTCTCAATTGCAGTATCCTTATTGATAATTTCTCTCGAAAAAATTGTTTTCTGTTGCCATAGCAGGATATGACAATACAACTATGAAATTCAAACACACTATTCTTCATGGATCAGAGTCACATTCAGTGACAGAATAAACTATTTGTACAGAAAATGAAGTCACATTCAGAGTGATAAAGATTAATTTCACTGTTTAAAAAAAAAAAAAAAATATGGATGCCTACTCAAACATGTCTATCCATTAAAATATAACGTTTTTAGAATTAAATATGCATGATTAGGGTTTCTCTTCCCTTTGGTATGTGTGGCGTGCCAAGAGCCAAGTCGCCATAAAACACATACTGACAAATTGCAGCAATTTTAATTCAATCTCCTTAAAATACTACCAAACAGCAAATTTTTTTCAAAATACCGATTCATTTTACATATTCAAGTTTTTATTTTTAAAAAATATAACCATAACAGTTTTACTAAGTGAAATAATTTTTATTTTTTTAAAATTTTTTTTTGCTGTTTAAATGCCAGATTTTATTTAGAAAATATTAAATTTCAGTATTAAATTACAGAATAGGTTGATATGGTGTAAAACAAACTAAACCAAACAATTCGCTACCTCCACTTTGTATTTTGACTGTTCCTGGTATCATTCATTGTTATAGAAAGATGATGATGACTCTTGTCTAAAATTGTAAGTTCACGTCTCTCAGCGTGTTTCTAATTTGGCTAGTCTTTGCTTTCTTTATCCCAGCTTTTGAGGTTGAACATTCCAAACATTAAAGTATCATGAAGTAGGGTTAAAGAAGTTTTCTTTTTTTTTTTTTTTTAAAACCCTCAACTGCTTCAATCGTTCAAAGTGGAGGGTCCTGCTGGCAGAAGAAACACTGATTCTTCTTCCCCATGATTCTTTCAATAGGCTTTCAGATAGCTTGGCGGTACCCATCGAAGCTCTTGACCAACAGACGAAGACCATGGAATATAGGGTGAGTTGTCCTCCTACACAGGTTGCCAGTCTGTCCTGCTATTTTACCCATAGCTGCTGGGGAGAAGAGATGGATTCATACCTTTCCCAAGTGAACGTAATGAACTCGACTGGAATTCAAACTCTGCTCTCCGGTTTCTCAGTCCGAGCTTCTATCCGTTACTCCACTGTGACCAAATTGAGCAATAAGACGTCCTTGAAACTTGTCTTTCATGAATGACTTATTAATCAATTTGCTCACGAGTGTCTATGATTTGATGGGATGTCGATCTACAATCATATAACCACCTATTTACTTATGGCGTGCTTTTAATGTCCATACCTGTAATGTCTCTCTTGATCACATATGAAAATGCGTATATTGATAAAGATAACTAAGAAAGAATTTTCGATAGCATTTATTGGTATAGTATTTGATTAACAGGTTTTCTATGTTGCTTTCGTTCTTTATATATTAAAACTGTGATTGGTAAGATTTCAGGCAAAAGAATAAGTACGATTGCAAAGAAACGTTTTTGGGTGAATTGTGTATCTCTTTTGAAAACAAAAAAAATCTCTTCATACTTTAAACTGTTACGACCATGCCAATTAACATACATTTCAGTAGCAGTGATGTTTATTTTTGTAAGAAGGATCTTCCACTTAGCTTCTTCCCAAGAATTGTTACTTTGTGTAACAGGCTCTCAAGAGGATGCTTGCCTGATCACAAAAATCTTTAAGTTTAAGGTCAACTTTTATCTATCCTACATATCCTCAACCTACACTTACTTCCGCCTCCTATGTTCATACAACAACCACATTCAGTAACACTCTACCTTGAGTGGCTATTGGGCTTTTTGATTTAGTGAATGTTTTGTTAAAATCAAAGAAAGAAGGTTCTTTTGTCTTTTCTTGTTTTACCAGCCATTAATATTAAACATTTTTAGAAAATCATTTTCTTCCATGTTAATTTTCTCAATGAATTTTTTTTTACAAGGTATCTATTTTTGTTCTTTTCAATATTTAAAAAAATAAAATAAAATAATAATAATTTATTCTATTTTTTTCTCTATTTAAAGGCTGATTGGAACTCTTCAGAAAGTGACCTGAGTGAGGGTGAACTGGAAAAACGTCGACGCCATCTTCTCCAGCAGCTGGAAGCAGACCCGTAACTAACCAAAAAAGAAAAAGAAAGACAAGACAAGACAGGATGCACACAGACACATGTGCAAACACACATACACACATATATATACACATCTTTGCAAATCAGTGGAAAAATCAAGTTCTCTTTTTCAGTTTTCACACAAGGCACAACAAACTGTGTACCTCCAAAAAAAAAAGAAAAAAAAAGAAAAAATAACCATAATTATGGTGATACTCTTCAAACATTGCCTCTGTGGTGTCAGAATGGCGAACTGGTTTATTCTGCCATTTTCTGTTCTTGTTTTCAATCACTGGAAATTTTCTACATTCTCAATAAAGAAAGAACAATAAAATGCAACAACAGGAACCTCCTCAACAGAAATAATCCGTGTTCTAAGATTCAGGAACACCAGGTATCAACAAAAATGAAATTGAAATACAATTGTCAGGTTCTCTTTCTCTCATAAGAAAGCATATCATTTTGTTTTTTGTTTGTTTTTTTTTTTTGTTTTTTCACACACCTCTCCAGAGTAATCTTTTGAACTGCAGATCCTTTTCCGATGGATTCCTCTCAATATCTCACTCCACTATTTCACAATGGAGATTCCTTTGTACAGTGGCTGTCGAGCCAGTCATTACAAAGCTTACAGAAATGTTACTCAAGACAACCTTCAGTCAACAGTAGAGAGGCTTATCAAATCCACTCAGAACTTGAAGAAAAGGATTTCTTAATAATTCTACTCATGTACACTTTCTCATTTTTATTGAAAAAGAGAATAGTATATACTTTTTCTTTACTTTTTAAAAAAAAAAAATTCAATTGCATACCATGTAATTTAGCCCTCATCAGTATTTGAAACGCTGAACCAAATGCTCTACTTTCAGTCTAGTTGCGCCCATTCTCTTTGAAGGATGAATATAGTGTTACTAACCCTCAATTTGGAGACTGTTTCTCAATTAAAAGTTCAAATTCTGCTTCAGTCTATTTTATATGGTACTTATTATTAGGGTACAAAAGTACAGATTTTAGCATAAATTATTTAGCATCAAGCTATAGAAACATTGGTTATGTTAAGAATTCAAATTAATCTTAATTTAAATCCCAAAACCAAATATACATTTTGTTAGAACTCAGTTTAATTTTTGTTTTTATTTAAGTAAAACCAATGCAATAATTTGTTTATTTTCTAAAATTCAGAACCTGACTGTTCATTTTTTTTTTTTTTTTTTTTTTTTTTCCCAAACTGATAAAACTGATCAATAAAAGCACACAATCAGTCCACGAATCAGTTAATTTGTAGAGAAACATTTCTCTCTCTCTCTTTTTCCTGCTGTCATCTTTCTCTCCTGAAATAACTTCTCCCACTCCTCAATAAATCCTTTGTGTAAAATTCAAGCCACTTCAACATTCATTCATTTCTACTTCTCATGTTTTTTTTTTTTTATTATTATTATTAATTTTTTTTTAATTAGGGAAAAGAAAACTTCAACAGAAAAAAATGTTGAATATTTAAAAGAATAAACATATAAAATTTGCCTCACTGGTATTCGCCTTGCTCTGTGTGTGTTTATTTATTTTATTTTATTTTAAATTGCAAAAACAAATTTAATTCTTTTGCAGGAAACACAGGCTTGTGAAATATGTATTTTATGACACTATGGGTCCCCTTCATGATTGGATCAAGGCACCCACATAGAAGTAGATGGTCTTGAAGTGTCTGCGTTTTTTATGGTTAGCACTAAGGTCTATGAAGTAAGATCTTTAAAGTGGTCACCCTCTAGACCAAGAAGGAATAAAATAAATATATGAATAAATGAAAACTTTTGGGCTGGAAGTTAGAAAGATTACTGTAAAGTCACGGAATTGGAAGTAATTCCGATGCATGTCAATAGTTCTGGATCCCCTCTTAAGGGTTTGCAAGCGACACATCATGATATAGAGATGAGCAGAGGGTCGGGGTAGAGAGAATCCTTGCTGGCTTAAGGGAAGATCTTGACTATTAGTCTGTCATTGCAGAAGTAGCAGATGTCCTAAGTGTATCACCTCCCCAGATTGGGCAAGTGAATTTCTCAGAGTGAAAGAGTCTGAGGACAATAAAACGTT
Source organism: Acanthosepion esculentum (assembly GCA_964036315.1). NCBI lineage: Eukaryota > Metazoa > Mollusca > Cephalopoda > Sepiida > Sepiidae > Acanthosepion > Acanthosepion esculentum. Next base: position 71,983,408 of record OZ038490.1, read on the forward strand.
CGAGGAAAGCTGATTATAATTGACATTGCATTTAAGTTTTTGACGATAAAAGTTAACTGGAAAGCAAGAAACTGCAAGAGAATTCCACAAGGAAAAAATTACAAAAGAAGAAACTGTTAGCCTAGAATGTATGGTTTAAGATATTTCAACTGTAAAATGATGAGACCTAACTGCCAATCTGGTACTGCACTTGAATTCATAAAATCTAGGTACCAAAAAAGGGAGTTCATCACAACAATTTCCATGAAAATATTTGTAAAAAAGACAAGAAAGCTACATTATGGTAGTAAGAAAATGATTGAAGTTGAGATGCCAGGTCAGGACTGGTAACATTACAGATTCTTTGTTGGATTTTGTCAAGAAACTCTAGATACATAGCAGAAGCACCAGACAGATGTGGCAGCAATCTCCAATGTTAGGTTGAATGGTAGACTTATAATGTTGTGATAGTCTGGCAAGAAAAATTGCCTGGCACAATGTTGAACTCACTTTCCTAGCAGTAGATCTAGCAATTGCTTCACTATAATCTATGCACTTCATTCGATCAGTGGAAAACAGCTAAAAGGAAGAAGCACAATTAGTTGGTAAGAAACCACTATATATGAAAATAGATGAAACCCAAAGAGATTTCCACAAGTGCGATAAAATAAAACTGTTAGCATAGAAGAACTAGACAACTGCAACTTTGAAATGAGAAGCTGCCAATCTAGTGCTGTGCTTAAATTTATAAAGTCTAGGTACCACAGAGGAAATTTCATCAGACCAATTACTATAAAAGTATTTTAGACACTTGGTGTATTAAACTATCCGAACAAACAAAACTCGGTTACTCGTTTCTTTATGCGTCTCTTGCCTTCAATATGTCCCCTGAGTGTTATATTCTCTAAGCCCACTTTCCTCTTATGTCGAATTTTAATTTTTTATAATTAATGCCGGATGTTATAAGGGACATTAATAGGTTAAGGTACTTCTTCATTCACATTTGAAAAACTGGTACTCAAGGTTTTGATAAGAAGCCAATGTATATGAAAACTGATTTAGCTGGAAGAGAGTTCCACAAGCGAGAAGTGCGATAAAATAAATTGTCAACATAAAAGAACTAGACATTGCAACTTTGACAGGATAAGACTTTACCGCTAATCTAATAGTGCGCTTGAATTCATAAAGTCACTAGAAGAAAGTTCATCAGAACAATTACTATAAAAGTATTTTTAGACAATTGGTGTTCAGTACCCGAACCTCATTCCTATAGAAAAAAACAAGCCGTTTAATCTCTGTTTCTCTAATGCGTCTCTTGCCTTCAATATTCCCTGTGAGTGTTATATTCTCTGGGCCCACTTTCCTCCTCATCTGTCCGAGAAACATTTTCGTTTCCTGATTTAAGATCAAATCTAGTTCTTATTTCCTTTAAAACTACCCTTCCGTCTATGATATCCCCAGCATTCGTCAGTTGAACTACATCACTGTCGCTTCAAGTCTCTTTGGGAGGAGATTACACTGCATTCACTGCCATATAGGAAATTGGATATTACATAGCAGTTTAGCACCTTTTCCCTTGTTTCTACCGAAATGTTCCTAGCTATTAATATTCTGCTTAGTTTCTGGAAGGCATAATTCGTTATTTCAAAGAAAGTTCTCTTGTACAGGGTGGGGCAAAAAGGCCTCGATTTCAAAGATTAATAAAAAACGAAGTTTTTTTTATCGTTAAAATAAATGAACAAAAAAAACCTACGTATCTCTATGAAGTATATTAAATCTATCGATTTTCCAAGCATAGCTTAGATGTGGCACAAGGCCGAAAGTATGGGGCACCCAGTGAGGATCGAACTCACTACTCAGTCGTAACTGATCTAACAAGACAAGCTTTCTAACCATTACACCACGTCGAGGTGCCCAATGGAGTATATTAAATGCCATTTATTTTCTGTTTCAGGTACCCCCACCATGGACTGGAGTGGAGAGTGTTGGAGTTAGCTCCTCCTCAGTTCCTTAATCCTTCAACAGGGGTCTCTCTCCCCTGGCTATAAATACTTGCTGACCCTTCGCCTCGATCTCTCTTTTCCACTTAGGCCGCCACCACGCGTGGAGGTGAGGTAAATCTCCCTAACACCAATATGTGACCTCTCACATACAGCGTTTCCCAAATTCTGGGAACACGCTAAGAACAATACACGTACGTACGAACACTCACCACAACACACACACATAATTTCTCCACACAAACTCTATGTAACTGTCCATGTCTTTGTTTAACTTGTTATTAATATATATTTGTTTACGCATATATACAATGATACGCATAAGTATTGGATACATGTTATTTTCTGTTATAACTCTAGTTTATGATCGCCATTTTGCTTGATATTTGGTAATATCTCGTAAAGTTGTTTTAGTTGTATGTGGAAGGAAAATTAAAAACTCATGGTTGAATCCATTTTTTTTTTTATCAAAGTTCAAAATTACCCGATGCAAAAGTATTGGATACATCAATTTAATATTTTGTTGCGTAGCCTCTGTTTTGTTTCACTGCTTCCAGTCGCTTTCTATAGTTGGCCACAAGTTTTTCACACTGATCCCCCGTTACTTTACCGCATTCTTACTTGCATAATTCCTCTAATTGCTTGATATTTTGTGGATTCCGCTTATGAACTTTAACCTTCAAAGTATTCCACAAATTCTCAATTAGATTCAAGTCAGGAGACTGACTTGGCCAATTGAGAGTACTAATACCATTATTTTCAAACCATTCCTTTGTAAGTTTTGCGGTATGTTTGGGATCATTGTAGTGTTGAAGCACGAAATTTCGACCATATCCTAAAGAAGTTGCAGATTTCTGAAGGTTCTTCTCTAAAATCTCCCTGTACATGCTACCATTTATTCTACCATGGATAACTTGTAACTCACCAGTGCCCTTGGATGAAAAGCATCCTCATATCATAATGGAACCACCCCCAAACTTAACTGTGGCGATGGTATTGTGCTTGTTGAAGGCAGTGCCATTTATTCGCCAAACACGTGTCGCTGTGTTCCTTCCGAATAGTTCAACTTTCGTTTCATCCGACCAGATTACCTTTTCCCAAAACTGCATACCTTTGTTTTCATAAGTTTCGACAAACTTTAATCGGTCTTTGACATGTTTGGGTTTTCAGTAAAGGCACTTTTCTTGGTGATCTTGATGGAAGCCTGTACGATATAGAGCTCTGCTAATGGTATCCTTACTTACATTAATTCCAGCACCCTCATGATCAGCTTTAATTTCAGAACGAATAATGAAGGTTTTTTTTGCACATTTCTGCTGATCCACCTTGAAGTACTCTCATTTATTTTTCTCGGTCTTCCATTTCTTGGAAGGTTTGCTGTACCGTCGCCATACTTCTTATACTTTCTGATGATATTTCCTACTGTACTTTGTGCTAGATTCATTTCTTTGCTAATTTTTTCGGTAACCTTGTCCTCCTTTGTGACGTTCAATGATTCTATCTCGCATATCTCTGGATAATTCTTTAGTTTTTGCCATTTTTAATCCTTGAATTGCAGAATGCACATCAAAGAGTCAGATGATTAGTAGCACTATCTTGTAAACAATTGTGTGCTTCTCTGATTGGTCAGAGATAACATTCCAATACTATCGAAAATTTGAATATTTAAAGTCTTTTAAAATACAAAGTTTCGATTGGAAATTTGAAAAAAGTATCATGTATCCAATACTTTTGCATAGGGTAATTTTGAAATTTGATAAAAAAAAATGGATTCAACCATGAGTTTTTAATTTTCCTTCCACATTCAACTAAAACAACTTTACGAGATATTACTTACCAAATATCAGGCAAAATGGCGAACATAAACCAGAGTTATAACAGAAAATAACATGTATCCAATACTTATGCGTGCTTTTTGACTGTCGCTATCTTATCAACATTTGCTTTTTTCTACCTACATTTATATACGTTAGAAATTAAACTGACCATTAAAAGATGAAAAGTTTTCGTTAATTTTGACGTCATACTTTTTTCGTCTAAATCCGTGAATTTCTTTTGCTCATGCTAAATTAAAAAAAACAACAACAACAATATTAAATTCACTTTTTTCTGTCCATAATGTTGAATGTGTTAAATTATTCAACTTTTTAACAAGAAAAAATCTCAAGTTGATGTTAAAAAATTGATGGGAAAAAAATATTGATTTATTTTAAATGGAATGATCTGTTCAGTCAGTTATGTGCCATGCGTGATACACGCTTAGGCGATCATGTATCTTTCGATACATGACTAACGAGACAGATTTTTTTCCCGATGTAGGTTGCCATTTCTTTCTGCGGTAGACCAGTTGCCATCCAAGGCTATAGAACCCGATCCGTCCTGCTATTTACCCATAGCTGGGGGGAGAAGAAGTAATTTGAATTTCATTTAATCTTGTCAACGAATATCTGTGTGATACTATGGACCCCCCAAGTAGAAAGGGGAGAGGTATTTTTTTTATCTCGATCCCAAGTGTTTCTGTTTGATAGAACAGCGGATGGTTCCTTTTGAAGTTCGGTCTTCTAAGCGGCATCCAATTTGAGCGAAAGGGAATGGAGGAAGTAAAGGAGTGGATGAGGGTTTTTTTTTAGATCAAGTGACAACAAAATCGGCAATAGGGTATATCCGGGTGATGGTCTATTCTGTATTAACAGTTATTCTTGGAATCGGGAAGAATTCTCTTCCACCCTTGGCGAGAGACGAACGTGCCCGTCGAGTGGTTCCGAAGCCTCCGTTTCGTATTGCCATCCACCACATCGAGGCGTTGGCAGGCGGGAGAGTTAACATAGCAAAAATTGTCCCATATATCACCAGTCATCATTCAGTCCTGAATAAAAAAAATTTACATATAGTAATAAAGCTTATAATGTTTCATCATCACCGAGCAGATGTCAAACTTACTCCGGTCCTGATGAGCGGTTGTACTCTAAATGAGGTTTCTTGCCTTGAACGGCTATTTGAAGTAAAGCTCACTCCAGACCTCAAGTGAAACTCATGCATTGAATGGTCGGTTTCTTGTACTAGCCCAGAAAGTACCTCACTCCTACTGTCATACTGTTTTTACAAAACTCAGATCATACCAATAATAGTGTACTGGCGTTCTCTAGTCTTCACTGTCAAAACTTATAGAGTTCAAAAGTGATTACATGATGGTGATTATTTCCCGCACTTCGCCACAGATAAAATGCTGCTAGCCTCTTGCTACCCTAGCACTATTTCTATAGCAAATGTTCAGACAAGTTACATTCCTTAGTTCCGCCAGTTCAGACCATCACAACTAGGACCCACTATGCCCCATACATAGCATCAACCCATCCTCATTCTCTTTGTATACCCTTAGTAAAGAGGAAGTTCCTCTCAGGCAGGTTCTTCTCCAGATCTGTCACTTTGTTGAACAGCTTCCTCCTCCCTTTATTTCATTTAGTAACCCTCTACCTTGAATGGCTCTTGAGCTTTGAACAATAGCATAAAAAGATATCAGCAAGCTATGGAGAGCTATAGAGATAGCTCGGGCTCAACATCTTTCCAGAGGTCTTCTGTTGACCACTTTTGGAATCAATGCTATAGGCAAATATTGAATACACAAACAAGAACAAAACACTAGGAAAGTGTAAAAATACATTTTTATAGTAAAAATACCAGCAATACATTTTTATTTAAAAAATTATCAACAATACATATTTGTAGTGAAATTACATTTTTATAGCAAAATGACCAGCAATGCATTTTATAGTAGAATTATTAACAGCTTTAATAGCAAAAATTGTCCCATCGGCAATACGAATGCAGGTGATACGTTTTATGGATGACCCTCCCAAAATCTAGATGAACAAATCCTGGCAGCTGATCTCTCCACTGACCTAGCTTTGAAGTCCCAGTGGAGGAAAGACTGGCTTGTATCATTCAATACCTTCAAAACAAAGCTAGTAAAGTTTCATCACCACCGAGCAGGCGCTAAATTGGAATCACTTCTGACGGGCGGTCATGTTCTCAATAAGGCTCCTTACCTCGAAGGTCCATTGGGTCTAAAGCTCACTCCAAACACCAAGTGAATCTCTTATATTCGTACTATAGCTGAAGATGCTGGAACAATGGTCGATTCCTTGTATTGCTCCAGAAATTACCTGACTCCTGTCGCTTAAAAGATTCAGATCAGACCAAGAATGGAGTATTGCTACGGGTGCTGCCTTGACTGAGTGTCCAGCCTTAACTGAGTTTGAAAAGCAATCAGACGGCATCGTGGTTGATGAATTATTTCCACCTTACAACTCACAGACGAAGCGTTGCTAGCCTCTCGCTATTATTGCGGCAAATGTTCAAACGAGCTACATTCCTTATTTCCACCGGTTCAGACCTTTACAGCTAGGACCCACCAAATCACGTACACGGCGTCAAATAATCACGCTTACATTCGTATTCCTTTGGTAACGAGTGTGTTCTACCCGGACAGCTTCTTTCCCAGAATTGTTACTTTGTAGAACAGACCCCTAGAGGATGCTTCCTCGATCACTACAATCTTAACTTCTTCAAGTCTAGAGTCAATCAATATCTATCTTACATATCCTCATAATATACACTTCTTATCTCCGCCCTTTCACGCCCTTACAACAATCGCATTCTATAAACCTCTGCCCTGAGTAGCTCTTGGGCCTTGTATTAAGGGAAGTAAAGTAAAAAAAAAAAACGATGTTAGTAAAATTTTCAGGATATTTTTATATAAGCAGAGAATATACGGGTGTTAGCAAAATGAACAGCCCATAATGCGAATTACAAATTGGAATCATCAAAATCAAGCCAGTACACAAATTTAAATATCTAGGAAGTGTTTTAACAGAGGTCGGAAAAAGCGGCACTGAAATCCGAAGGTGGACTGCAATAGCGAAAATGCCTTCCATGAGCTAATCAGCGTCTTAAAGAAACAGTGTCGTAGAGGCACCACATGCCCTAGAGCCGTAGCAACATTATTGTCTTGAGCAACGTAGCTGGACAGAGTCAAACCTTCTCCAGGCTGGTTTAAATTCGTAGTATTTCTTCTCCTAGACTGACTTCTAACCAAGGCTATAGGATCCAGTCCTATTACAAGAATTAAAAAAAGATCACAGAAAAGAATACACTATTGACTATTATTTAATATTGACTATTAATTGACTAATTAATTAAATCTGCCAATAATTTTGCCTTTATTAAAATTATTGATTCTTAGTTATTTGGGTTTTATTTAAATAATTTTAAAAAAAAGGTTGTTGGATGCATTCGAAGTGAGTTTATGAAAATATTAATTTTCTTTTTATTTATCATATTAACATTTAATTATACCCACTGAAACTATTTTTTATTGAACTGTGACAATAATTTTGACGATCACTGCATTTATATACAGAGACAGTGTGGACATAGGAATCAACACCGCATGATCATTGTCAGCTTCACACCTCAATGACATCTTCAGACCATGAAAATGCTATTGTGACGTTGTTGTGACCAAGTAAATGGTGAAGTAATAACACAAACCAGGTTTGCAGATAGATCGCATATTAAACAGTAAGTACACCAGAACAGTATGACACAACTAGTGAGTGTGTATCAAATGAACTAGCGCTCAATCTATTCACTGTCCCCTGTTCACTGTTCCCCGAACCTTCTCTCCTACTAAACTTATAGTAGGCGGAAGAGTCTAACATAGATTCTTAGAGGGAGGACACCACAACAGACGTAAAACTGACAGTGACCATAAAGTGCCGAGATATATGTCCACACTGTATTATCTATAAAAGATCTATATCGAGTACTCTTCACCTATAGATATAGCAAATATTAAATAATATATCGGGTGTAACAGCAAAATTGTCCAAATCGTGTAAAAGCAAAATTGTCCATTTGTTATATTAAGCTTTGAACCGTTGTATCTTAGAAATGATTAAAGTTATCTTACTGGAATTCTCCGAGGTTTGTGTAACACTATTGAACTCTACTTTGGGCAATAAGAATATATAATTACTTTCCAAGCTTAACAGAAGAATCGTGATGAAATCGATCATAAACGAAAATGACATGTTCATCATTAATTAATCATAACTAAGGATCGGAAAGCTCATGAAGGATTGAAATAAAGTCCAAATATATATATATATATTATTCCAGAATCATTTTCCAACTTATTCAAGATGATCTTCGCCCTCTCTAACCTTCTAACTTTCTGTCCTGGATTAACAAGTTCCCTCACACGTTTCACGCACGATTTCATTTTCAAGTGTTTTTTGCTACTCTTTGGCCTGTCATAGGTAAAAGTCCTCTCTCATATGCCAGACGTCTTTTGGGTTGAGTTGGGTCTTTTCTAATTGATCTCCTTCGTTGAAATGATAATCCATCTTCCTGTTGCGACCTCTTGATCCAGTTTCCCTCTCTACTGTTCCTTCTTTTTTAAACGTATCCACCGTTCTCTTGGTGGTTCTTGAATGGACTTAGAAGATGGAAGCCAGAGGATGAATGATGGTACCATTACTGAAGGCCTGAATGATATTTTTCCTCTCACCATTGCTCATTATGTACTGTTGATGGTTTATCCTCGTTTTGTGTCAGAAAACGATTTTAACCTGTTTTCTTTTTCTAGCTGAATTACTCAAGGGTTTTTCAGTGGCAAGATGGCAGAATGTCTTATCTCAAAACCCGGAAAAAAGAAACTCAATTAGTTTAGTGGTGTTTTCGATATGAAACAGTTAGTGGATGGACAATTATGCTGTTACACGATTTGGACAATTTTGCTGTTATACCCGGTACCTATCTAAGTCGGTTCATACATTATCTAACAATTTTCATATCTATCTATCTATCTATCTATCTATATTATGTTTGTGCAAGGGCTCCCAGCGTCGTCTGTTTTGATAACCAGAGGCTGAATATACATTATTTAATGTACAGAACATCTGAAAATTTTTGCCACACCTAACAGTACGCTCCTCGCCACACACACATTTTACATATATATATATATATATATATATATATATATATATATATATATATATATGTATATATATATATATTATAATAATATTTTTAGTTTTTAAAAATATGATTCCTTCGCTACATGTTTCAAAAGCGAGAGCCGAGACCCCTAACATAATTTTTGAAGTTATGTAGAGTTAAGGTGTCTGGACCCGCTTGCTTGTCAAGCGAGAAACTCTTATGTAGCGAAGGAATCATATTTTTAAAAACTAAAAATATTATTATAATATAAGCTCTACTTCTGTATGGAGCACTGTCTTTTTGAAAATAAAGCTAAATACTAAGGAACACCGGATTATCTACCTAACGTGTTCTATATATATATATATATATGTATGTATGTATGTATGTATATATATTGATGGATTACTAGGAAATCAGGCAAACCTTATGATCTGCAGTTATTCAAATGTGTAACTGACTTGCCTTTCCCACGGCTTTCTCATATAATTTATCCGAGTCGGTGTGAGCGTCGGCTGCAATATGAGTCCGTTTTCCTCATGGCATCATTCTGTTCTCGTGCCGTCATTAAAATGTCGACTCTGACACACGACAGCAGCCGCTGGCCCCGCTGTGACCCTTAAACCCAAGACGTCCGGTTCAGGTGCCGGACGAACTCAGTTTTCTAATCGATGTACTCACAAATTATTGCCGACCGCATGCGGAAAATAATATGGCAGTTGATTGACAAGGAGCAAACCTCGTCAGCTGCGACCGAGAGACACTGTATGGACAGTCAAATGACAATAGCGAAAGGTAAAGGGAGACAAGCGTAGGTGGATCGCGTTAAAGTTGCTCTTCGTATTATAAACCTGTTAGTTAAATGATTTTCTTCTGTAATTTATCAATTGATTGCTTCACCAGATAATGGTTTATTGATTAGTTTGCTAATAATATTTCGGACACTCTCTTCTGGCTTTATCTATCTATCTATCTATCTATCTATTTCAGTGCATTCATATCTCTCTGTCTATCTATCTGCTGTATGGTCCGAAAGTCTTGTCACTAACTCTCTCTTCCAAGCTGTAGGAGCTCATGTCAGCCATCTGAAATAGAAAATTATATTATATGGGGGTGGGGGGTGGGGGGTGACGAGACTTTCGGACCATCCTGTATTTCAGTGTATTCATATCTATCTATCTATCTATCTATCTATCTATCTAAGTGCATTCATATCTATCTCAGGTCTAATGAATTCTAATATACAAAAACTATTTAAAAAATCCCTATTTTTTTTTAACGAGTGGACCAATTAAGTTAAGTAGTGTCTTAATCCTGATTTAAAATGAGCACGTTTAATCTTTATCTATGTCGATTAACTTGAAAGGTTTGCTATTGAAATTTAAACCGAATTATCTAGAATCCAGGCTGTATTCGGTATAAAGGCAACTGTCTGTTGTTTTAAACTAATGTATCAATTGGGAATCCTGCTTGTAAATTTTATAACAGATTTTCCGTGACAATTTTGCATTGGCCAAATAATTTTGAATATTTTTGACGCAAACATCAAAGTGTGTTATCATTAAGAAAGAAAAATTGAAAAAATAAATAAAAAGAATATAGTTAAAAGAAAAAAAACTAAAGTAGAAACGAAAAAGAATGAAAAAAAAAGGAAGAAAATAAAGACAAAAAGGAAAAGCGGAAGAAAGAGGGAAGTAATCAAAGGAAGAAAGAAAATGAAAGAAAAAGAATAAAGAAAGAACGAAAGCAAACGATAAAATAGCTAACAGCACTGAAAGTTCTAGTGAAAGAATGAATAATAAAAAACGAAAGAAAGAAAATGAAATAGAAAGGAATAAAAACAAAGAAGAGAAAACAATAAAAAAGGCAACAGTGCTAAAAGGTATAGTGAAAGAAAGAATAACAAAAATCAAAGAAACAAATTATAAGGGTGGGGGAGAAAAGTAGCGATGAATACGGAAAAAAAGTCTGGGTAGCTTAGAAAAGACTAAAAAAACAATACAGGAGAGAAAAATAGAAAAATACAAACGTTTAAGTAAATAGAAGAAAATAAGAAACGAGACAAAAAGAATAAGGTAACTTCAAAGGTAATCGATTAAGAGCAATTAATAATGAACATTCGCTAATAGTTCATCGAATCTTGATTACCTACAAGCGTGTTTTTCGACGTCGTTTTCATCCTGCATACCTTAAAGCAATCTTATGATTTGGAAGAGAACTTAGAAAAAGAAAGAAGAAAAAAAAAAGAAACTTTGGAATTATCGATTCAAGACAGATGATAACTATGCTATTTTCCGCTTATTTTATCAAAGTTATTTTGTACAGCTAAAAATATCTCTCATGGGATTTTCCGTAATGAAATTTTTCTTCTGTTTTATTCATCTTAACGTTCCTTGCATTTCTTCCTTAAATGATCAAAGTCCTTTTGAATAAATTAGATTTGAATTGATCTTTCAACTCCCAATACAGCGCCTTTTTCCTAACATTAATTATCGTTATTGTCATCAAAAGAGACTTTTAGGATTTCATCACCTTCTGTTTTTTTTTCTTCTTTCTTTTTAAATAATGTCGTTTTAAAGTTAATCGTTATATGATGGCTAGAAATAAAAACCCAACACCAGCAGAGCCTGGGATTTATTCATCCTAACACGAGCATTCCAGATTTTTCTTCTAAAAATATGTTATTTAGAATAGGAAAATAAAATCTTTGTCTACCTTCAATATCACTGTTGCTATCATTAGCTTTTGACTTGAAATTCTTCATTTCCCTTCCATAATCCAAATGGCAGATTAGCCATGGTTCCAACTTGCCCAATGGCAAGTTGGTCCCTGATGAAATGGGCTCCCTATAACAAATAAAAATGCAATAAAGAAACAAAGACAGACTGTTTTATACACGAGCTTCGCAATTAATTTAGTAACGACAGAAAGAGCAACACGAAAACCGTACTTGGTCAATTTACTCATTTTATTCAAAACCAGAACTGCTCCGAGCGACACCCCCTCTCTCGGGGCTCAAAACAATAACAACAAAAACAAGGGGTGTAACTCAGTGATTACTGATGATACACAGACAACTGTTTCAGTATTAAAAAGAATAAGAACTTTATAAAGTAATCTGCACACTATCAGTTACTCGTATTCAATATTTTCAAAGCTGAAGATCATAAGGACAAAGTTAAAAAATTCGCTGTCTGAGGAGAATTTGAAATCATACATGATAAGGAATTGAAGGTGAATTAGATGCAGAAGCAATTATTGGCAGATTTGCACAATTATCTAGTGAACACAAACGATTGATCTTAATATATTAGACTGCACGCAACACTATTGCGCTTTTGAACTTTTAAGGTGTAAATTGTGCAGTGAACTATAAGAATATCAACTAATTACTTAATATTGAAATAAATAAAATATTCAATTATGACACTGTATGTACATTTGGTATCTACTACCAGTACATGTATGCCACGATTACTAAAAAAATACGCGTTTTTTTTTCATAATTTTAAATGTACCTTTTTTCCATATATACTTTTTGAAAATCGTAATTATTCGCTATGAAAATGAAAATGAAATGATAGCATTTTAGTTGTGGGTTGATCCCCTTCGTCGGTGCAACTATATGATATCTACTATTCATTTTCTACTATGGTATGATATTTACCAACTGTTGGAAGTATGAAATATGTTAGGATTAGGGTTTAGGAGTGAACAGTGAATTGGTTATGTATTAAAAATCATTAAAAATTTTATATAAATAAAAAAAAAAAAGAAATGATCAAATAATGATTTTAATGTTTGTAAACTGATGTCATTATCCCCCCTAAAAAAAAAAAAAAAAAAAAAAAAAAACACCCACAGAAAACAGGTCATCGTTTTTCATGAGCGTTTTCCAGCAATAAAGATTACATCGTCTTTACGGTAGGTCGCAAATGCCTTGGTAGATATTATACTATAGTTGCACCCCTTTGTCTCCTGGCAACCAATATTTTTAGACTCAGTCCACCACGACATAACAGCATTGCTACTCTCTTAGTTTCTACAATATAATTTCTGCTTTCCTTTGTATCTAAATTTAAAATTTTGTTCTTTCTTCTAAACACCTTTCTACTTATTTCCGAAATATTAGGATACTGGGTAATTTAAATGTTATTTTCTGATCCCAAAATTTCGCGGGGTACCGAAAGTAAGTTTTACAAGCATATTTGGTATCAACTGAAATCCAACAAATGTTTTAGCCTGGATTAAAAAAATTAAAAAAATCAGTTCGCTATCCAGCACATCAACTATGCGTTTCTTACTTTGATATTATTCTGGCCAGGCACCTCGTGGTGAACACGAAATAAAAAAAAATATGAAAAATAAAGCATAATACAAATTAAAAAAATCCACGTTATTAGGAAAACCTTTTGTGGATTCTCCTTAAAATATACCCTTTTCTCGTTGCAACAACTGCAATCTCACCATTATATATGTATATATATATAATCAAATATATCAATTACAGAGTGTTCTGTTTGTATTTTCTTAGGCTAAAAATAATTACTGATAAATTTATTGAAACATTCTAGAATATTCCACTTGGATAATCTAGGGTATTAAAACAATTTAAAAGTTTTAAAATCTGAAATGTGCATTGTACGGATACTTTTTCTCGCCCATGGCTAAATGGGATTTATTTCTATTAAATCAATTTTTTTTGTTTTCTATACATATTTAATTATTATGCATCTGTGTACAGTTATTTATATGAAACGTATGTTTATCCATTAGTTAGAAATACAATAAATTAAAAATTTGTACGTGTACGAATATCTGTTTCCGACCACTATATATATATATATATATATATATATATATATATTAAAGAATTAATGAATTTATTATTAATCCTATATATTGAACAGCTATATTAAAAGTTCATGAATGCGCAAGCCGATAGACGTAATACTCACTACTTAAAATAAAAATAAAATGGGCGTCTATTTCAAATACAAGTATCCACTAATAATAATAATAATAATAATAATAATAATAATATAGTGAATATAACGAACCCAACTAAAATTGGAACTCGGATCTCCGATTAACAATTCTGAGCCATTATCCATTACACCACCCGCACATCCAAGGTTACAGAACATTGTATCCCCAAGCGGTTACTTATCTAGGTACATTGGGGAAAAGACATTGAGAGAAGGCGATACATATGACTACGATGCAAGACTTGCGATTGAGTTCCACGACTGGGTGCGGACTTATGTAGACCTAAATTAAAATTTAACATTTTTAAAACTATTACCCTTACATTCACTTATTTTTTTTATTTATTGTAAAAGACACTGGAGTAAATACCGATCACTAATGATTGATTGAATTGTTTTTTAACGGCTTATCAACCCTTTGTGTGTTAAAGCCGAAACATATTCTGTATTGATGGAATAATTACCTCTTTGTCGTTGAATATTTCTGTTGTGAGTAATTCCTATAACCTGCTTCCCCCTCTGTTTGGTAATGGACAGACTTCATATGCTTACAAATAAGCTAACTTAATACTTTTCTTTCGTTTAGCAGTTGTATTAAGTTGAATAAAGCTTTCTTAAGTTTATTCGCCTCGAGTTATTCATTACAATTTCGTTAACAATTTTTTGAGAATAATATTTTTTCCAGAACCGCATATATCGTTTTGTATTGAATTAATCCGTCCGTCATGGAATTACTGCAAAAACATTTTTTTCTTTCTCATTATTTGTTCATGACTCTAAGTAGTTTAATTCTCTCGACTTTATAGACAGGTATGAACACGTTCTTGTTCAAAACTGGTTTTTGACAACACCGTCAAAATGTTCTGCATAAGTGACGCCGCACTTTAAATCCCCGTAAAACTTCATCCGCCTTTTTAGCTTTTCATCGTTTGACATTTTTCCAATTGAATCAGAGCTAAGAGGAAAAGTTACACAAAGTTACATTTAACACCTTTACAAACTCTTTTGTTTTAGTTGGTGAATGCTGCCATATTCCTTGCCTTCAGTTCATCTTTGGCGTTAAAAGAAGTTTTGTTGTTCTCTCTCTCAACTGCGGCCCACACATAATAATAAAGGGTGTCGCAGTCTGAGTAATTAGGTGGCCAGATGTAAGGGGTGATGTGGTCGCAGAAATTGTCTGACAGCCATGACTAGGTTCTCCTACTTGTGTAGCATGGGGCAAAGTCCTGTTGGCAGACATAAGGTTCTTTCAGCAGCCACCCTCTTGACTCAGGGCAACACTACCACCTTAAGGCACTGTGGGAAGATGAATGGAGGCATAACCTCACCGTCTTTAGTGATCACTCGAAACACCGTCGTAATCACCATTAAACTCATACAACTCTTTCTGAATCTTTTGCACGGTCCTCAGATTGACACCCAAACACTCTGAAGTGTTCATAGTGGAGCTTCCAGCGCAAATACCAAGCAGTACAGCATACCTTTTCCAAATCTCTGATGGAGTGAATTGTATCATGGTGCTCTTTTTCTTACAGACAGTGTCTAACTGACTCTACCATAGTTTGAGGTCGACAAAATCAAAAACAACGCGCATGCGCGAAAATAAAAATATGAAATAGCGACAATTTACAGGTCACCGTACCCTGTATATTTTAATGATTCATAATTATTATTTCTGCTGTTTCATTTGTTATAGATTTTACGATTATTATAGTCGCTAGTGGCCCGCTGTTGGCAACCCCAGCGGTCCTCTGGTGGCAGCCACCGGTGGGCCTCTAGTGATAACATTGCCGAGATGAACACGCCGGCGGTCCGACAGCGAACCACCAGCGGTAAACGTTAGTGGGCTGCCACCCAGTGGCAGATTGGTGCTTGCGTGTAGGGGTTACACGATTTGTATTTTCATTTTTTCTTTCTGCTGTCTTTTTCAAAAATTTACAAGCTTTTCGAGATATTTCTTTGTTTATGTATGCACAACGATTTTGTAACTTTTCTAGCCTTCCAGTGATATCTTTTAACCGTTTCACCCCGTCTCCCAAGGAAGGCGATCCTGCTACTAGAACGCGGGAGTGAAAGTGAAAGAGACTGAGGAGACTGAAATTGGGGAAGATTGAGGAAAGGACAAACTACGATAATTTGTGAGATCAGAGCCCCCCCCCCCTCCCGCAAAAACTACAGAGGAAAACTTCCTATAGGTTGGAAAGCAGGAAGCAGCGAGACATTTTTTTGTAAAGTTTGGAGAAAACAAAAGCTAGCTCAGGACCACAATTCTTTAGAACGACGACAGGGATCCCGTCACACCCGATTACCTTGTGGGGATCTAATTTTAAAAATGATGTCAGAAATGTCAGTGGTAGTGTTATGCACATATCACTCAGCAGAGTTTTCGTTCTAAGGGGAAATCTGGCAGGAGTACTCCAGATGTGTCGAAACTGAAGTTGGAAGAGAACTTCCGAGCAAAGCACTCTACCTTATCTGCAGTGGATGTCAATACTTGAAATTGATTGAAAAGAAGAGGGACTGCGGATTTGCTATTGTTCAGCACACTTCTGCAGATCCATCAGTAATGCCTAGAACCAAACTTGTGAGAGGCTGTACGGTGACTGTTTCTTTGAGGACAGGCTTGCATTTATTACGAGCAATGACAGACGTTCTTCCAAAGCCAGAAGAAGTGATTCCCGTGGGATATTGCGGGTGGGCATGCAATTAAGAACCAAGGAGATAATCGTAGTTTCACTTCGTATTTCCGTGCTGGAAAAAAAGCTTCGATGCTGGCTTTCACCCAGGAAGAGACCTCAGTGGCACATTACTGAACAGGAGGATTAAAGATACCATTCAACGAGACATTACGAAGGAAGTCACGAAAAGAGTCCCAATCAGCGCGCTGATAACAGAAAGATGTTCTGTTAATAAGAGATTTGTGACTGATAGGAGAGCGGAAATGGATATCTATAGACACTACCGCATAGTCGGAGTTGCCTAGATGACAGAGCTACAGTGAACGACATGATTCCGGAGTAGAGGTAAGAAAGAGATCAAGAAGTAGAGAAGCATGTCTGTCAGAATTACTAGGGAAGCGCGTGTTTACCTAACGTTTTATATATTAAAAAAAGTCAATTTTTTAGTAGCTTTTAAAATGCGCAATGTTGATAATGTTTATATATGTACATTATATATGTTTCAAAGGTTGACATAGCCGGGGGTGATAGTGGAGACAATGGCATTCCTCTTAAATCGCCATATGAAATATGTAAGTCCAGCTTCAAGCGGAAGAATGTGCGAAAGCGGACAACTGGCGCCTCATAACCAGCTGCTTCAGGTAGACGGAGCTCAACAGCTCAGGAAGGCAGTTCATCTAGGGGAAGTAAAACCCTGATTTTAAACCTCCGCTGCCGGAAGGTATTACATTACTTAATTAAAGTAATTGAGAAAAATCATAAAGAAAGGCTACTTCGAACAGATATCAATGAGAGAAAGTACTAATTAAAACTCTTAATAAACGGGGAAACAGTACCATCAAGGACTGAACGCTCATTTAACTTCGTAAATCCAGTATAACTGAAACTTACTCAATGCTTATCTAGCCCATCTAACTTTGTGTTGAAATGATTAATGGTTTCTTAGATAAAATCAGTGTAACCCGGATATAAGAGACCCGAATATAAGAGAAACCCGGATATAAGAGCGATTTTATCTGGTCCCAAATTAGAGCCTGTGTTAATGTATATATAATCGACCAAACCCGGATATAAGATACTTCTTATCCGGTCCCGACAACTCTCTTATATCCGGGTTACACTGTATCTCAACGATGATATATTTATATTTTATACTGTTCACTTCAACGTTGCAGCATTGAAAAATTCAAATTCTGGGCTTGGTTTTCAGCCAATCAAAGATATCTAGTAACTTCAGATTAATTGCAAGAAATTACCGTCCTGGTTATGACGATAAACTACATCCGCCTCCTGAGTAAGAAGATAAACTACGTCCGACAGCAAGGCCGCTGATCAGGAGGTTTTGAGTAGCGTGGAACCAGCTCTTAATTGCTGGTGTTCCCAGGTCTACCCTAACCCTGGGTGGTAGCACCTGTTAAGGTCCAAGTTATGGACAAATAAGTAACCCCCAAACTAGGGTCAAAACACTATGAAAGTGTAAAAATAGGTTTTAATACCAGCAATACATTTTTGTAAAAACTTATTACCAGCAATGAATTTTTGAAGAAAAATTATTACCAGCGATACATTTTTTAAATTTTTTTACCAGCAATACATTTTTGGAAAAAAATATCACCAGCAATAAAGTTTTGAAAAAAATATTACCAGCGATACTTTTTTGGAAAAAAATATTACCAGCAATACATTTTCGAAAAAAATAATTACTAGCAATAAAAATTTTGTCGGCATTAAATAACCCATTGGGGTTGATATGCCGTAATACAAAACAAATAAGCAAGAAATTAGTCGTATATCAATATCAGGATAAAGTCAAATTGTCTATTTAAGGAATACATGTGGGAATGAGATCAACAAACGCTGTAAGGAGCTGTTCGTCGAACAGTCTATGAATGAAATCACGACCAGAATCATTAAGAAACTACATTGCGGTATCGTATCGGCATAAGAGATTGGTACAAGCCTGAGTTTATTTAACGTAATAGATATTCATATATCGATAATAAACAGAAGATTGTCGATAGCTCAACAGGCGTTGGGTTATTATTGATTGTGTGCGAAAACTGAAGATATTCCATTTCGGTCAAAGAAGGAAGAAGTCGAAGGATCGTTTGAATTACGTCACAAGTTCACAGACACAAAACGAATTGGACGATATGCCAGTTTGTGTGTTGTCGAGACCGTACAAGCCGCCTCCGTCGATTACAGGCGTCGGAGTCGACACCAGTTATCCTGCAAAGAGTCACCTATACAATAAATGTGTCTCGAGTGAATCAACGAGCGGGTAAAAGCAGTCCCTTGGCTGAATTAATAATAATTGTTATGCTCCCCAACGAAATTTTCATAGCTATGATTTCCCTAGATATAAACATGTTTTGGGGCTAGTGTACCTGATACAGTTAATGAATGAACTTAAGTTTTAAAATCCTCTTGTCGTTATTGGGCTAATATACCTGATGCACTTAATGAGTGAACTTAAGTTTTAAAATCCTATAGACGATAGAAGGAATGCAGATGTTATTTAAGTGGAGGAATGATTTATCATTGGATCATCATATTCGAAGTCTTAGCATTATGCACTAAATTGAACTTTGTTTTTGCGTTTTATTCTTCGAATTAGATATATGCTGTTTTTTAAGTCGAGAAATAATATGCAGATGGATTTTTTATTATTGGGATTTCTTTTGGCAAACGTCGTTATGAGAGGACATTTCCTTCATATTTGTCAACAGAGTAGATATTAAAAATTTTGTGTCGTTAAATTGAAAATTAGTTTTTTCTATACATTTGGGTAGTTTAATTGAAAATTAGTTTTTTTCTCAATATTTTTTGTGCAGTTTAATTGAAAACATGATTTTTTTAAAAAATGTTTCTGTGTAGTTTAATTGAAAATAAATTCTTTTTCAATACTTTTGTTGTTTAATTAAAAATGAGCTTTTTTCGCTATTTTCGTGTCTAATTTAAAACGAGGGGATTTCCAATATTTTTGTGTACTTCAGTGGAAAATAAAGTTTTTCAATACTTTCGTGGAGTTAAATTCAAAAGTGATATTTCTTCCAAAACTTTTCTGTAGTTTAATTTAAAATGATTTTTTTTTCAATTCTTTTGTGTAATTTAATGGAAAATGATGTTTTTCCAATATTTTTGCTTAGTTTAATTAAAAATTAGTGTTTTTCAATACTTTGTGGAGTTTAACACAAAATTAGTTTTTTCCAATACTATTGTGTATTCAAATTGAAAATGATTTTTTTCCAATATTTTTGTATATATAATTAAAAATTAACTTTTTCTATACTTTTGTGCAGTTTAATTAACATTGAGGGATTTTCAATATTTTTGTGTAGTTTTATTGAAATTGAGGAATTTTTCAGTACTTTTGTGTATTTTAATTAGAAATGATTTTTATCCAAAACTTTTTTGTAGTTTAATTGAAAATGAGTTTTTTTCCCAATACTTTTGTGTAGGTTAATTGAAATATGTAAGAGGCACAGTTTGTCTGGATATATGGTGAAAATAACGGTTGACCTTAAATTTGAACAGACCAAGATTGTAGTGGTTGAGGAAGCATCCTATTAGAAGGCTGCTCCACAACGCAGCTGTTCGTGGGATACTCGATTGGAACTTACATCTCACCAATAGAATTCGTAATGAGTTTTTTTTATACTGTGCATGGCATGACGGGTCTTAGCCGTGAAGTTTGGAACTGGTGGAACTAAAGAATTCGTGTGGACACTTTCTATGGAAATGGTGATAGAGCAGTGAGTGACTTGTGACGTTTCGTCTCTGGGAAAGTGGTTGTAGGGTGGAAAATAATTCGTCACCAAAAAAAACAAAAACGACGCGGAGACGCATTGGACTCTATCGAGACTGGAAAGTGAAGACATCGTAGTTCCTTTTCGGTTTGGTCTGGCTCTTGTAAAGGTAGAGGATAGCATGAGGAGTCAGGTACTTACTGGAGCGGTACAGGGGGGGGCGACCATTTTCCCTGCATCTTCAGCGATGCACCGTATTTAGGAATTCCACTTGAGTTCTGGATTGAGTTTAAGTCCCATTAGGCGCTCAAGGCACGAGGCCTCCCTGAGTGAGCACCCGTCCATCGCGATAGGTGAACTAAAACTGATTAATCTATCATTAACTAGCTTTAAGATATTTATATCAGCTACGATATCATGGGTAGTAGTTATTTAACAAATACATCCAAAGTTTATTCAAGCTAAATTTGTGTGTCGTGTCAGTTTCTGAACGTGAGAGTTCATGGCTCTCCCCAACTTCTAATGCTTTATAGCTTTAAGCAAAGTTTATTTTCTTACTATCCCTTATCCCAGTTCTGCTATACACTTATAAGTTCGTAAGGTAGGTTACTCACTGTTGCGCGTTGTCCCTGTTGCCTTCACTATTTCCTGTGTATCAAATTCTTCAAGTCTTCCTTCCTCATTATGTGTTCCAGAAATTTCTGCAGTTTTTTTTCTGATCCTAAGTACAAGTGTCTTTTTAGGCTCCCATTTTCCTTAAAACTTTTTCGTTGCTTACTTTTTCTGTCCATGCCATCCTTCTATCGAGCCACATCCCTGTTACTTAAAGTCTTCTCTTCATCTGGGAATAAATTGTTCAACATTACCGGATGTTGATGCTTATAAGACGCATTTCTTCCTATGAAATATCCCCCCGATAAAAAAAAAAACCCAAAAAAACCTTGCGTCTTATAAATCGAAGGTCGGTGACTAGAGTTATAAGTTTGGGGAGTGAGGTCAGCATCTGCTCCCCAGTGACATCTTATTCTGAGCCCTTGAATGTAAAACAAGCCCAGTATTTCAAAATTAAATTAACAGCGCTTTGAGAGAAGCTATATGTGCAGTTGGGATACTGGGATATTGACAGGGAATGAAATCCCTGTTACAGTAATACCTGTTTAAGTAACACCTTCCTTCTTTCTTGCTTTCTTCCTTTCTTTCCTTCTTTCTTTCTTTCTTTCTTTCTTTCTTTCTTTCTTTCTTGCTTTCTTTCTTTCTTTCTTTCTTTCTTTCTTTCCTTCTTTCTTTAACTACTGGTCAAAAGCAGCATCATTTATAGTAGACACTTTAGGAATAATACCACTGTATACTACGATTCCGTTAGCATATGTTGGATATTTGTGCTTGATTATTTACGGTTCTGAACGGTGTCAAATATTGCCGAGCAACTACAGTCGCCCCCCCCCCAACAGCTGAAACCGCCATTTTGTCTATCCCCATTGACAACGACCTATCAATATGCACTCCATAATACACTTATTACATTCTAAATAGGTTTTCATACTGAAATATGCTATTTAGTGGGTAAGAAGGGGGATAATGGCTATGATGTACAAAGAAGAGTCTTTTTTCCGATTTATTCCTTGGGAGGGGGGTGTCTAATGCATCGGAGTCTCTTACGAGCAGCGAAATACGGTAATTACTATATAAAAGAATTGATATTACATCGTTCAACACGCCTTGTTTCACGCTA
Source organism: Acanthosepion esculentum (assembly GCA_964036315.1). Taxonomy (NCBI): domain Eukaryota; kingdom Metazoa; phylum Mollusca; class Cephalopoda; order Sepiida; family Sepiidae; genus Acanthosepion; species Acanthosepion esculentum. Next base: position 72,005,539 of record OZ038490.1, read on the forward strand.
GTGATTATGCATACTGTAACACAACAAATACTAAAAATCTCGATAGAAGTATTGGGAATAATTCTATTCTAGTATTTCGTTCGAGATGGTTTTAATACTAGTTTGGATTGTTCTTTTTACCGATAGTTCGCCCAATACAAGCCCCAAGGGCCAATCAAGGTAGAGGAAGAGTAGGATGGATATCGGTTGACCCTGGACTTAAAGAGACCAAGATTGTAATTGTTACGCAAGCAATGTATCGGGAGTTTCTTTCACAAAATAACAGTTCGGGTGAAGAAGTTGTCTCAAATGGGACTTGCTTCTTTTTTTTTATTAAAGGAAAACAAAAGGAATAGATTTTCCAAGCGTAGCTTAGATGTGACACAAGGCCGAAAGTAGAGGGCACCCAGTGAGGATCGAACGCACTACTCAGTCGTAGTGAGACAAGCTTGCTAACCCCTTACGCCACGTCGAAGTGCCCAAGGAACGCAAAGGGAATTGGGATGGCTTGCCACCGTGAACACGGTATAGCGGGTTCAAGCTGTGAAGGTCTGAAATGGTGGAACTAAGGGATGTAACTCGTCCGTTCATCTGCCATAGTAATAGCGATATAACAGGGAAAAGCTGGCGACGCTTCGTCTGTTGCATAAAGGTTACAGGGTGGAAGATAATTCATCACCGACAAGGCCACGTATGCGCATTTGAACTCTGTCGATGCTGGACCGAGACGACTTGTAAGCACCAACCCAGATATGGCATAAATATTCCACTCTTGGTCTGATCTGACTCTTATAAAGGATAGAACATGGCAGCAGGTGTTTGGTATTTTCTTGAGCGATACAAAGAACCGACCATTCTTTCAGCATCTTTAGCGATGGCAACGAATATACGCGTTCCATTTGAGGTCATCAGTGAGCTTTAGACTCGGTAGGCGTTCGAGGCAAGGAGCTTCTTCGAGGGTATAACCACATCAGGATTGGTGTGGGTCTCTGGATAAGATTTATTAAAAAATACAATAAAATTTTCATCCATCCTAATGATTAGATATATAGAGACATAGCAAATACTAAAGGCATATAGAAATAGAAATTATTTTGCTGTAGGCTTTCGTTGGAGATGATTTTAATACTTTTTTATTGTTTAAACTTAACATGGATAAGATTAATTAAACAAAACATTCACCATAAAGAGATATAGCACATATAATTGCAGTGTGTCAGTATAATTATTAAACAAATATGGCGTAACTTTGAACCACTGTAATGATTACATATAGACACTGTAATGATTACGTGTAAATAAACACACTAATGATTATATGTAGATAGACACTGTAATGATTACGTGTAGATAGGCACTGTAATGATTACATATAGACACTGTAATGATTACGGGTAAATAAACACACTAATCATTACATGTAGATAGACACTGTAATGATTACCTGTAGATAGACACTGGTATGATTACATGTAGATAGACACTGTAATGATTACGTGTAAATAAACACACTAAATGATTACATGTAGATAGACAATGTAATGATTACGTGTAGACAGACACTGTAATGATTACATGTAGATAGACACACTAATGATTACGTGTAGATAAACGATGTCGCAGTTAGCTCCTCCTCAGTTCCTTAATCCTTCAACAGGGGTCTCTCTCCCCTGGCTATAAATACTGGCTGACCCTTCTCTCTCTCTCTCTCTTTTTCGACTCCGGCCTTGGGCCGCTACCTCGCACGGAGACGAGGTAAAATCGTTCTTTTTCCACTTACACCAATATGTGACCTCTCACAGATACAGCGTTTGCCAAATTCTGGGAACGCGCTAAGAACAATACACGTACGTACGAACACTTACGACACACGCACATAATTTCTCCATACAAACACTATGTAACTTTTTATGTCTTTGTGTAACTCGTTATTAATATATATTTGTTTACCCATATATATCGGTCTTGTTTGTTTTCTTTGGACTTAATGTCCGACATTCTCATGTAGCTGGACCGGCCAGCAGGAAAGTTTAACCTTCTGATATCTCTTCACATCTTCACACCCTCGGTCCGCTACAACGACACTGTAATGATTACATGTAGATAGACACTGCTAATGATTATCGCATATATAGTAGCTTAGGACAACACTAACAGTTATCCAATTCTAGGAAACTATCTGGATTTTATCAAAATAGATTTGGGCGTCGGACAATGAAGGCAATTTAGATACAGCCTTAAAGTGTCTGCACATCATGGACATCTGATAAAAAAGCCTAAACTTGAATAAAAGCCAATTTTGTTTTCAAAATATGTACTATTTGCATCGAATAAAATATCAAAAATTCATCAGTTCGTTTGACTAATTTAAAAAAAAAAAATTACAAGTTAGAATAAAATTAACCATGTCCGAATACGTAGGTAAATTTTTTGCAACAAAGCGACATCAGATACCAATAAAAAAAACACACCGTTTTCGCCATGAACAGAAATTTGAATCTTTTTTTTTTATTTCTCCCCCACTGAGTCAGGTTGCGACGCAAGGTCGGTAAAACAGAAATTTGAATCTGGGAGCTTGGTTCAGCCGTGGTCAGAAGTATAGACGCGTAGTTCTTGGATATCCGTCTCCATGATAGCACATAAAAAGACATTGTGCTGAATTCTGCGCTCGTGAAGAGGCCACTATTGACGGGACATAAGTGAATGTATTTAAAAAAAAAAGAAAGAAAAAATGTCGTTCCTGCGGTCTCTGTCACAATTGTCTTAACGCAAGTTCCAACACGCTCATTCTAGTGCAAGCTGGAGGTGTTCCTTCGAGGTTGGAATCGCGAAGACCAATCTAGCTTCATTTATGCCGAAGATGAAATTGAAACACAATTGATCCCAGTTAAAAACGTCCAGTGATACAATAAACAATCAAATAATGTTTCTTGTGGTAAATGCTAAAAATAAACATTCATTTAAAAAACGCTATAATGATGCAAACGGTCTAGTGTTTTTTTTTTCGAATAAAATTTATTGAAAATATTCTTTTAAAAATATTCAATAAAAACAGCATAATTATTTCAAGTAATATAAGTAAAATCTTATTGCATTTTTGAAGTGTTGGTAACTGCGTGGTGGGTCATATTTAATGTCATATCTTTCTCCTTATATATCTAGAAGAACAGAGATTTTAGGAGATGGGACCGCCCGGTTCATACTCCTCTGCGTTTGAATTCTGATATTTTATTTACTATTTATTTTCCCTTTCCAATAGGAGTAGACAGATTCGTTTATCGCCTGGTTTGCACACCTCAACGGTCTTTTCAACCGGAGTAAATATTTATCCCTTGTTTCTTGTTTAGGATTGGGTTTCCGGTTCCTTGTAAAGTCTTTTAGCATCCCGTTACCACTTTTTTTTTATCAATTTTAATTTTTGTCCAAATCTGTGCAAAAAGCGGATCACAGAGCTTATTCAACTTCATATATATTTTCAGAAAACCTCTACTTCTTATTGGTCACTTAATATTAAAATCGTGTTCTCAACTACGTCCGAATAACATCGACCTAGTTCTTGACCTGACAAAAAATATTCCGCCAAATTCTTTCTATGCCTTTCAAGCCTGTCACTGATTAAGTTGATTATAAATACCAGAAAAGAGTTCGTTCTTCCTCTCTCTTGATTTCTCTCGCTACTAATGTAGTTGTAAAAGAAATCGCGTCTCGACCCTTTGCAGGCGGACGCCATGAAAACATATTCACAGACGCACACATACACGTACGTACGAAACTTTCCAAACTTAATTACAAACATTACAAGCAATGGAAACTTAAATACAAACATTACGGAACGGAACGTTCACTCCTTCAACTTTTCTGAAGCTAAAAGTTTACATATTCTCAGCTTTATAGAATTCTTTCAACTCTCTCGCAGTGAACATTTTGAGCGATAAGTTCATTCAACTTTTTATGAGCTCAGATAAAAAATATTTCATTAGCAAAGACTTTAATTCCAGTCAAAGGGAAGTAACCCCTATGCTTGTATATCATTATACAAATATAAATATAAATCTCGTTGTTGTTATAAAACCGTTTTTGTGTTTATTCTACGGGCTACGGGCCTCTACAGTCTACTTCAACTCTAAACGTCTGACGTCTCCGTCTGAACTCTGTAATGCTATTCGCTAATTAATTCTTTTCTTTTTTTCTTCATCTCCCCAGGAAGAGTGGGTAAGTTTGACCATCGTCTAGTTCACACACCTTCTTGGTCTTTTGAACAGGAGTAGTTGTTCATCCCTTGTTTCTGCTTAGGATTGGGTTTCCGATTTCTTCTATAGTATTTTATTCTTTTTCACTCTCAGTAGTTCACCCTCTTGCGTCTTACTGGCATTATCACCTTCCTTGAGGTGAATTGATTAAAAAACAAAACAAAAAACACTTTCTTTTAGTTTCCATGTTGGTCTACAGGTGGCGGTCTAATTCAAAATGGAAGAAAAAAATGGAAGAAATGTATCACAAAGAGTTAAAAGATAAAAAAAAAACAACGTTGAAGTAGAATGCAACAAATAGATAACCATTTTTTATTCTGTTTATTTCAGAAAAAATAACAAAGAGAGAGAGAGAGGGAAAATGAGTAAAAGGTGGGAAAGCATTTCGTCAGACGGCAATGGCCGACCGATTTGAAAATGTCGTCATTGGCTGAAAAAGAACAAAGCCGTAGATAAAGTGAGACTAGATTATGACGTAATACATACACCGCGACACAGGATTTCATGTAGGTTGGGCTAGTGGTAGTGGTGGTGGTGGTGGTGGGGCGTAAATTAAGGGTCATGACTTTGGAGATAGAGAGTAGTGAAAGACAGAGCGATAGAGAAAGCGACAGAGAGAGAGAGAGAAAGAGAGTGAAAGAAAGGAAAAGTGAGACAGAAGAGAAGAAAGTGAAGGAGAGAGAGAGAGAGAGCGATAAAGAGAAAGTAAGAAAAAAGAAAGAAAAAAGAAAGAAAGAAAGAAGGAAAGAAAAACTAAACGAAAATGGGTGAAGGGTTGTCTGAAATACACTTTGTGTAAGAGAAACGACAGCTCCATCATAACTGTTTAAAAAAAAGGTCACGTGACCTCTGTCGCAGCCACTCTTGCTTGTGACGAAGGTTTTTACTTGCTGCCTACAAAGACAAAGGAAAAAGAATTTCAATTTTAACACCTGATAAAAGAAAACTGCAGTTTTATACGAAGGAAAGTAAAAAAAAAAAAAGAAAAATAATACAATATCCACTCGAATCTAATTTTAAAGATAATTCCTCATTTTTTTAGATTATAAACCATAAAGACTCTAGAAGCACGCGAAAAAAAATTGTGGAGTTCTTTTATTTGCTGTGGCCTTTGGGCAATCATGGCTCTCCACAATTTCCCATCTTTTGTAGCTTTAAACAACTTTTGATTCTTCGTCATCACATTCTATATCTCTTCTTTTCAGTTTGCCTTGTCAGTGTCATAGTATAGTGGATTTATTTTCTCCCAAAACTAAAGCCACTATACGAAGCTTAAAACGGCTCATGATCAAACATAATAGACATTTATTTTGTGTAATATTTAACTATATATATATATATATATATATATATATATATATATATATATTTAAAACCAAAACCGTTGGTGGATCCAACGGACAATTTACCACAAGACAAAAATACCCTTGAACAATATAAAATCTTGAACAAGGACAGCAATAAGAAAAAAGAAAAAGACTTAAAGGTAAACACCTATATGCTCAGTAAAGTGCCCAGCGTCTAGATAAATAGACAGAGTAAAAACGCTTGGAAACATCAATTCCTATGAAAGGATGGCCCTAGTCATAACCAGAGTTTCACGCTCACGCGATCTTACTTTTTTCTCAACTCCTGATTCCCGAGGTTTAGGATCATGTACACTTCTTAAGGTTTTGAATTCAGAGTTGTCCATCTCGTAGACAGTTTTCTAACCGCGGCTAGACAGCCCAGTATATTATGTAAATATTCTCAGATAGATTGTATCTGTAGAGGAGACAAAATGAATAAAAAGAGACAAGAGGAAAAACTTTTCTGAGGCGACGCGTCTTGCCCTTTGATGGACATTATCAAGACAATGTCCTTTAAAATCTTGATAAAGTCCCTCAGAGGACGAAACGTGTCGGCTAAGAATAGTTTTTCTCTTATCTCTCTCTCTCTCTCATATATATATATATATATATATATATATATATATATATATATATATATTGTGTGTGTGTATTTAGGCAGCATTTTTTCATTCATACATGTTTCATTAAATAATATATGATAATGGCTTATGTAAGCCGAAAGCTTAGATTGGATTAAAAAATATGTATCAATATTGTGATTTTCTTTCTTCGTTTAATGATAATGTTATTAAGACGATATGAAAAGAATTTACATAAAATAAATAGACAACACTTGTCTATATTATTTAATGAAACATATATATATATATATATATATATATATATATATATATATATATATATATATGCGTTCAGCATGAAACAGTCCATCGCCTCTGAGTATTGACTTCAATGTTCACTTTTATATTCATATTTACATACGTTCTATCTCTGATATTGAGCACTTTATCCCATAAATATAGCACACCTTAAAACTATATATATATATATATATATATATATATATATATATATATTCATCGAAGAATTCATTGAACCAATACTTGAATTGTTCTTTTGATTATGGAAAGGTCGCTTGAAAAATATACTGAATATGGATGCTATGAATTGAAGTGAATAAAACAGTTTGTTATGGAATGGAATGGAAACATCTTGCATTAACATAGTTGCTGTTTATTAAGCTTGACTTAATTTTCGTAGGAGGACACCAGGCCCAGCAGATAATAATATACTGAAAAAGATTTCCTTCAATTAGTTGATTCTTATTTAAGAAAAATGTCGAAAAATATCTGAATAATAATAAAAAAAAAAAATTAAAAAAATTTTTTTACAAATAATAAAAATTATCAAGTAATCTTTTGAGGTTGACAGGTTACGGCTAGTTAAAAATTGCCAACTTGCTGAATATTTGTCCTAACAGACGACTGATTGATTAATTCATTTTCTACGGTTTATCAACCCTTTGCATAATATTGAAAACCATAAAATATTTTTAAATTGTAAAACGTAGTTATTTTTAGTGATAATAATTATTTAGTAATACAATTCTTACTAATTAATCCATAGCTGTGGGGAGACGAGGGCGATTCATATCTTTTCTAAGGGTATTTGCACGTAAGTCAACACAGCTGGAATTGGAACTCGGCTATCCGATTAACAATTCCGAGACTTTTTTCATTACATTACCCGCACATCCAAGTTTACAGCACCTGATATTCCCAAACATCACCACTTTAGGTACTGACCAGGTTCAACGTTGCTTAACTTCGGTGATCGTACGAGAACCGGTGTTTCAACGTGATGTGGTCGTAAACCCTAACAGTCAATGTTAGAATATAGAGCAAGTGAAGATTGAACATAGAAATATACTTCTTTAAAGAAATATGTGCCTGAGCAAGACACGAGAAAAACCTTTATATACTATTTTCAGCTTCAACCTTATTGAAGACAAAAGAAAAAAAATCTAATAGTAAGTCTACTATTACGTAAATGACACTTTCACTCGTCATATTGGACATTTTTCACTTGTTTTTTTTTTTTTTTTTATTTCGATATCCTGCAGTTTGCAATTCTACAAGATTAACCTAGTAAAATATATACTTCTTGAAAGGTAGGATTTTATTTTTACTAATCTCAACCTGTTTTTACTGTGGCATTTTGATAACATTTTTTTAAAATGTTCTCTATTGACTCTCACTAAAATGATTATTTTAAGAGAACATTAACTAATAAAGAGAAATACGGGGGGATGTCATCGACTTACGATAGAGTTCCATTCCTGCGATGCGTCGTAACGCTATTTCTCGTGTCAGTCGAAACGTACCCGCAGTTTTCCGTGAATAAGCACCCACTCACCAACAGTTCAATATGGCGTTCAGCCAGAAACATAACCCACGCCGCCTTCCTCAATCTAGTGCCGTATGTCGACACATTCTTCTGCCGCGCAATGTATTCTTCCGCCGCGTCGTTCTTCCGCCGTGTCGTATGTATGAAACAAAATTAATGCAGACTGCGTCGTAACCACGAATCGTCATAGGTCGGTAACCCGGGACTTTCTGTACTGTTATTGAATTTATCTTCCTTATCATCAATGGCGATGCATTTCACGAAAAAGATCTCGAACTTTATTTCTTTATGCTTTACGACCTGTGCCCACTGTGCAAACATGGCGTATGCATCTAAAGGACGAAGGCAATTACTTAGACTAGTTTCCTAACCATTAATGTATGGTACCTTAATCTTTATATATATATATATATATATATATATATATATATATATATATATAGCAATAATTTTCGTCTCTTTTTTAATGATATATGTAAAAGAATATATTACCTGTACGCCAGCATGGGTAAGCAATATATCTCTGGTTAGCCGTACGCCTTAGGCAAAGACCTTGATAACCACGCTTGTTCGGGACACCGGCATCAGTGTCAGTGATGGCTTCTGGATTAACTTTGCCATCGGAAACAAGCTGAAAAAGAAAAAAAAAAACAAATCACTTTTTAACGCTACAAAGAATTAGTGTATAACTTCATACCAAAAAGAAATTATCAGAAACGTGAAAATAAACACATAAAATTGAAATTCACAATACATTTTGTTTTAATCATTTCACTCCCAGCAAAGCAATAAAGCCCCTAAGACGCAAAGGGTTACCGAGTGCGAGAGAATACGAGGAAAGAAAACATTATTAAGGCGAGAGAACAATAAAAGAAAAAGAAATTAAGAATACTGAAGATAACGATCGAAATTGCATTTGTTATATACCGTACCTATGAACACTAATGGGTATGTCCCAATCCTCATAAATACGTTGGACACTAGTGTAAGTGTAATATGCTGTCTAAGCTGGCAGCGTGAACTGTCAGCGTGGGAAGCTCTTGCTGTGTTGAACTCTCTGCCTTTGGGCAGAGAGGAACCCGGACGAGACTATGCTGAAGGGCAGAATCTCGTCCGGGAAGGTAGTCAGATACCCGATCCCGCGTGTGCGGGGTCTACAGGCAATTTTTGCCCGAGTCCACGGGCTCGGATATCCCCACATTAAATTTGGCCTTGTGCCGCATCCTACCTCGTGGGGAAGCAGGTAAATATCGTAATATTCTAAGTAGTTCATTACTAGCAGTGGTTTACCTACTTCATGCCGCTGGCGAGTATTTTATTTTGTTGATGTTATAAAGATTACCATTTCATTCCTAACTTCCTTTTTCGTTATTTCTCATTTAGTAACCATTTCTAGGTTACAACAGTATTTGCATTTTTGAAGATCAAAGTTAATTGGAGAGCAAGAAATCGGAAGTGGGTTCCATAAATGAGAAGTGCAAAATAAAAGCAGTATGGTTACATTTATTCATTTGAACTGTAAAATGATGAGGTTTTGCCCAATTTGCGCTGAAATTCATAAAGTCTAGGTACCAAAGTGGAAAGCTCACCAGAACAATTACCAAGAAAATATTTATAGAAAGGCACAAAAATGTTACATTACGGCGGTGAGAAAGTGACTGAAGCTGAGATGCCAGGTCACGACCAATAGCATTGCAGATTCTTCTTTGTATTTTATCAATATATAGCGGGAATTGTGGACTTATAAATATGTAAGATAGATTCCGGAGATAAAAAAATGACTAGCACTTCACAGTGAACCAACTTTCTTAGCAGCAGACTTAGCAGTTGATTCAATTTAACCTTTCCACTTCATTTCAGCCGAGAATGCTAGCCCGAGAAGGTGTCACCAGAGGCTAGCATCAGCTATAATGACGGAAGGCAAAAAGGTTTCTCTCAGACGATTAAAAGAGAGCAATTTCTCCTTGAAGTAGTTAATATTAAGAAGTCATTTCTTGCCCCAGTTAACAACAGATTGTAGATCATATTTGAGATCTGCTGCCAATTTGACATTATTTTCTTTTTTTTATGTACCGTGTCCTTTCAGGAACGTACGCGATCATGGCTCTCCACTTCCCCCTATTCCTTGTGGCTCTTAATAAGTTTCGTCCCTCTGCCACAAGACCACGTTCTGTCATCTACTTGCTCAAGCCCGCCAGGTATGTCATGCGTTGCTTTCCCTTGTCTCTTTTACCTTCTATTCGACCTTTGAGTATCAGATTCTCCAGGTCCTTCTTTCTCATTACGTGTCCCAGAAACTTCAGCTGCCTCTTCCTCTTCCTGGTGTTAAGTATAAGCCTCTTGCTTGTTTGCATCCTTTCCAAGACCTTTGCTCACACGCTCGGTCCATGATATCCTCAGCATCCTTCTGTAGAACCACATCTCCGTCGCCCTGAGTCTCTTTTTCATCTTTGAGGAAATCGTCCTCCATTCGCTGCCGTAAAGAAGGACAGATGTCACGTACCAGCTCAGTATTCTTTTCTTTGTTACCAAAGAAACTCTTCCTGTCTCGCAATACACTGCCCAGCTTTTGGAATGCATCCTTGGCCATCCGAATACGTCTACGGATTTCAGTGTCGCATTTACCGTCCTCTGTAAATCCATTTATTGATATCGAACCGATTAGACTTACTATTAAGACAGGAGTAAATATGTGTCATAAGCATAATGAATTAGTATCTGACACATCTATGACACAATATGACCTCGCCAGATTGCCTAGGACACTTACGTAGTCAAGTGAACTGTAAAAGATTTTACATGAGTCTGAAGAGACTGGTGAAGTCTAGATGCGAGTATTTCAAATAAACCATACGCTTTCTACAAGTAGGGAAAAAGCAAAAGATTAAATACATAAATAAAATCTCTCGGGATCAAGTGCCACTCATCCGAAAATTAGGGAATTCCAGTCATAGGCTTATATTCTCGAATGCCCAGTCAGAAAAAAATACAAAAAATAACAAAAAAAACAACAGCCGTTAGTCGGTAACAAGCCAGAAGTTTTAAAAAATTAATAAATTATTCGATTTAAAACTGTAAAAAATGAAAACAAATCTTGCAAAAGTTCATTTTTCCTCTAAAATGTTTTTTCTTCAGACATTATTGTCTTTAATATATATCATTCATAAAAGCAATTAAAAGCTTCGATACTCAAATAATGTCTTAGTTTTATTGTGTTTTTTATTTTTCGATTCAGAACAGATTTTCGGTAAGTCGGAGTCCGATTTTCCAAAAAAAAAAAACCCAAAAAACAAACAAAACAATCGTTCATTTAATAAGGGCGCTGGGAACTTTTACATACATATATTTTACGGACAATTTCTATCGTAATTTGGGCGCTTTGGGGTGAGGTAATAGTTAACAAGCTTGGCTGGTTGGTCATTACTATTGAGCAGTGAGTTTGATCTTCACTAGTTGCTCGGTATATGTAGCGTTGTGCCAGGCTAAGCCAAGATTCCTCTACTATTTGCTCTATCCCTTAAGGACGTGAGCGTTCATGACTCTCCGTAACTTTCTTTTCTTTGTTGCCCTTACTAAGATTTTTTTTTTTACTACAGCTCCCTATACCCTGTTCTGCTATCCATTTAAACAAACTCGTTAAGTAGGTTACTCGCTGTATCTCTCCGTTTCCTTTGTCTTCAATATGTCCTGTGAGTGTAAATTTTCCTCATTATCTTAAATTGAGGAAAGAAGGCCTGGAGAATCTGACACTTTCAAGTCGAAAGCAGCGAGTAATCTACCTAACGAGTGTGTGCAAATAGATGGCAGAACAGGGAATAGGAGAGATAACGAAAAGGGAAACCTTACTAAGAGCTGCAAAAGTTGGGGATTTGAAGAGAGCTTGGTTGTCCACGTCCTGAAGGGATGCGGGTAGTAGTAGTAGTAGTAGTAGTAGTAGAAGAAGAAGAAGAAGAAGAAGAAGAAGAAGAAGACCTGTTTTATGATATAAACTTGTACACACACGTAATATTTCTACTCATGTCTCTACCCATCTCTTTTTAATATATTTATTTTTAAAAATTTCTTTGTTTTTTTTTTCTTCCTTTCAGATGTATTTCCGTTTATCTCTCGGAAGCCTGTCAAATAAACTTTGGATCATTTTTTTTTCCTTTTCTTTTCCTGTCGATATTAGCATCACCAAAGCGCATCAGATATTTTTCCATTTGATTCCATCATTTCATACGCTCGGTAGGCTTTCACACACACACACACACACACACACACACACACACACACACACACACACACACACACACACACACAGCGACAGACAGAGACACACATACACACACAGACACACACACACACACAGACAGACAGACATACACACACAGACAGACACACACACACACACACACAGACACATACACACTATCCTTTGGTTTGCTCCTACCATTTTCTTTCCACCATGCTACTACCAGTCGCATTAACAATAAAAGGTAGAACTACTACAGCTTAGTAAGTGACAAACTTGAACTATCTTGCTAAAATACCAAAAATGTGCATAACCCTACTACTACTACAGTGTAACCCGGATATAAGAGAGTTGTCGGGACCGGAGAATAAGTCTCTTATATCAGGGTTTCTCTTATATCCGGGTTTGGTTTATTATATATACATTAACACAGGCTCTAATTTGGGACCAGATAAAATCTCTCTTATATCCGGTTTCTCTTATATCCGGGTCTCTTATATCCGGGTTACACTGTAATACTAATAATACTACAGATAGATCGTAACTAAGATTAGTTTCGTCTAAACCTAAATTTCGGAAATTATTTCTGACTTCATCTAATAGATTTCCTTTCTTTCTCTAAAGCTTATTCTCATGCAGACACAACTTCAAATTAAGGTGACTCTTGTCTGCTTATTTGACAAAAAAAAATACTGTCGCCTGCTTTTCTATTATTAATATAAAAGAGAGCCGAGAAAAAGGAACGGTCTTCTTGGGAGTAAATTAATAAGGAATGCAACTCTTAATATGTTAGTCATTCAAGTGTCATACTTGAGATACGCTCGGGTGATCATGTCTCTTTCGATTCATGACTGACGAAGCAGAAGAAGATTTTCCCGAAGCAAACCACCAACATCAGCTTCTTCCCGTGAACCACTGCTCTGTGGAACCGACTCACAAGAGGATGTTTCTCCGATCACTATAATCTTATCCTGTTCAAGTCAAAGGTTAACAGTTACCTTCCCCTACTATCCGTATAAATTGCTTCTTAATGTAACCCTCTACCTCGAGTGGTTCCCGGGCCTCGTACTGGGTGAACCTTACAGTAAAAAAAAAAAAAGAAAAGAAAAAGAAAAGTAGGCTGCTGTTTATTTCTTGCCAATCAGAATGAATTCATAACTTTCCCAATGCTTATTTGTGCGAATGTGAATTTAACGAACCTGACTGGAATTCGAACTCTGCTCTTCGATTTCTAAATTTCACATCAGGCTATATGGCGGTTGTAAGGCGTAAAGGTGTAAGTATTGCTTAGAGTAACAAAAACAGGAGGCTGTGGAGATCCATGATCAGCTATATCCTTAAGAGATATGGCAGAGTGATAGATAGATAAATAGATAGGTAGATAGATAGATAAATAGATAGGTAGATAGATAGATAGAGAGAGTGAGAGAGAGAGAGAGAGAGAGAGAGAGAGACAGATATAATAATATTACTGTGGCTAACGTCATACATCAGTATTTGGCAAACTTAGATTAGTATGGCACAAGGCCAAATAATAAAATAATAAAATGATTCGTGTCAGAAAAATTATGATGGGCGGGTTATAAGTTCTATGCTTGTCTAGGAAATCAGCATTCGAAAATCAGGCTTTTTACCTGGGCTCGAACGCTAATCTCTGGCACTGTTGGGGAAAGGGGTATCTCAGTTATGACGAAATCGCCTACGATGCACATTCAATAAAAACGCGTTCCATTCTAATTTCTGCCCTACCTATTTTTATCCAGCATAATCGATTTATTTACATCTGCTGTAGCATGAATCAGCCACGGGCGCTTCTACGCGTCAGGGGTCACAAGGATCTGGGCAACTCTCATTCCTATTTTTGGCTTTGATCTCGGAAACGTCTTCACCGAACGTAAGTATTTTCACTGCTAGGAAAATACCAATTTTGCATTGAAGCCGCCAGCACGGCGGCTTCCCGTCTTCTTTATATTAATAGAAGATTTAGTTTATTGTTTATAAAGATAACGTCGTCTCCTTTTTCATCTCGATTTGGTCAAGGTTTTGAGGAGCAAGGTTTAGGTAAGATAACAAAATGTATTAAGAACTACGAAGGACAGGAAATTGTGGAGAGCCATGATGGGGTACGGCACATAAAAGAACCTCTTGTATGATACGCTTCATAAAAATATATTAACGTGTAAAAAAAGACCAGCTTTGGTTAAAAAGCTGGTTAGAGTGGTAGTCTCGCAGGGTAGGGACTACGTCTAGTTCGAGAAAGTTTTTGATGGTTGCAATCGTTTTGAGGTTAAAATGGTTGACGATATGAAGTTGAAAAGGGCTTTTAGTAAAGGTGTTGTAGACTCGATCCCAGAAGTTATTCAGTCTGAACTTGTATGTAACATCTGCAGAAAGGTTGTTCGATCTCATGCCAGCTTTGCAGATCATCGAAGATGATTTCAGGTTTTAACGCCGGACTGAAGCGGCATATGAAAGTACACGAGGAGAAAATCATTTTCAAGACTCTCCAAAATTCGTTTGTGTGTCACATATGTAAAAAAGGAGCGAGGCTGATTTGCAAGGTCATCTGCGTGCCCATGACCACACAGTTGAAGAGATGCCAAGATATCCTTCTTCTATAGAAGTGGCATATATATATATATATATATATATATATATATATATATATATATATATATATATATATATATATATATATATAAAATGAAATGAAGAGGTTATAATGGTTCCAACGAGAGAAAAGTGTGTATATTAAAAAGAAGAGAGGTACCGCAAACATTTTTGGTTGTAATGTGGGTTTTTAAAAAAATATTATTCTTTATTTTTCATAGTTTTACATAGTTTTACAACACGTGTTTCTGGTCTTACGACCGTCTTCAGGTAAAGGGTGGAGATTTCCACATATTATTAAAAATAATTATTAAAAATAATTAATTTTTTTCCTTTATGTTTTTCAATGTTAAATCTCTATATGAGACATTCTCTGTTTTTGCGTTGGTCATTCCAATGTCTTTCTTTAAATGGTAGTGAAGAATTCTGAGCGAAGGGTCATAAAACAATTAAGGTTGGTTTGAGAAGTGATGAATCGGGTTGTCTTATCTTTTAATGTTTTAATGACCCCTGTGTGTTCTTAGATCCCTTAGATCTATTTCCGTTTTCGTGTGTTCCTGTCAGCATGCGTGTATATATGTGTGTGTACATTCCCCCTGAATACATACACTGTCTCACTACGAAGAATTAGTAAACACATTTGTACACATACACACACAAACATACACACATACACACGCACACACGTACATTGTCCCACCACAAGGAATCTGTACAAACGCACACACACTCACACACAAACACACACATTTTCCCAAGTTACATGGAACCAGCACGCACACACACACACACACACATATACACATACATACGCATATACATACACACGTATTTCCTAAGTTGTGTGGGGTTTGTGTGAGTAGCTCCCCTGCTTTCGCCAATATGCGTGCATATACATGCATACATACATACACACACACACACACACACATATACACATATATATATATATACATGTATATATATATATATATATATATATACACATATACATACACACACACACACATATGCGTACATATATACATTTTTCGTGTTCCACAGATACCCGCATGTGAGCTTGCGTGCATGTATTAGAGCGGTTTGATCACTGTATTTGGTCACCATGTGTGTATGCTGTGTGCTTTTGTGTGTGGGGTCATAATCTATTTAGTTCCAGTTTGAATTTATTTATGAAGTTTTTTTCTTGTATTTGTAGGTAGGAATAATTGTCTGTTTGATATATCGGCATGATATTAAATTTATCCTGGTTACATTCAAAGATATGTTGTGAAACAAAAAGTTTTCTGGTGTCTGGCAACTTTATGTTGCCAGACAACATAAAGTTGCCATAGTCTGGAGCCCCTGCTGTTTGCCTCAGGGTTCTTGATAAGATCCAGAGACGGATATGCAACGTAATTGGCCCTGATCTGTCATCTCGTCTGCAGTCGCTCTCTCAAAGACCGTTGCCTCGCTCTGTCTTTTTTTTCAAATATTTTCACGGTAATTGCTCCGATGAGCTGCTTTCGCTGGTTCCCAGGCCTCATGAATTTAACCGTCCTACGAGGCTGGCATCCCGTTCCCACCCCTTCACCGTTGAAACTGTTAGATGTAGACGTCTCTTCTACTCCAATAGCTTCATGTCTCGCACATCTCGCCTGTGGAACTCCCTTCCTTATTCCTGTTTCCCTGACAAATATAATCTCCAACTATTTAAGTGTAACGTCAATCGACATCTCCAGTTCCCTTCTCCACATCCTTTCACCTTTCATTCCTATCTGCTCTCGCTCCAAATCTTCTGTAACCCCCTTGCCTTGATCGATCCACTATCTTTCTCCACATCCTTTCCCCTACCACTCCCATCCGCTCTTCCTCCAAAACTTCTGTAACCCCTTGCGTGCTAGTGGCTTCCATCCTTGCTTGGGGTGAAAAGCTTAAAAAAAATATATGCGAGACGAAAAGGCTATTAAAAATATAATTCGTCGGTCTAAAATAATAGTTATGGATCCTAACAAGTACCTTAGATTTATCATTTATTGCAAAAAATTCCAAACGTCTAATCTAATTCTTTGAAATAATTGATCACCTTAAAAATCATCATTAAGTTACAATACAATTAACAAGACAACTTACAAGGAATAGAGGAGGATCAAATGCTGTATAGCCGAGGATCAAATGCTGTATAGCCGAGGATCAAATGCTGTATAGCCGAGGATCAAATGCTGTATAGCCAAAGATCAGTCCGAATATTAATCAGCTTAGTATAATCTTATTAATCAACTGTTGAAGTCCTTAATCATAGATTATTTAAGGCTATGAGCCAGGCCATCCGGCATATGCATATTAACTGCTGCAAAGATGCATTATTGTTTCGATGAACAACGTGACATTTCACCAGGCAATGGTAAATGATGGTCCTAACAATCTTTATACATTACTTATACAAATTCTCATCTTTTTAAAAAAGAAAGACAAGAAATAATTCTCACAAAAGCAAAAGGAAGAAATAAGTTATCGTAAAAAATGAAAAGAGGGAGACAAGGATATAGTTAATAAAAAGGGAAAAGAAAGAAGAAAGAGAAATAATAAGTGGAAGAGAAGAAAGACATATTCTTTTTTTCGGGGAAATTTTTTTTTCTCTTCTTTCTTTTTCTTTTCCTTTTCTCCGGAAAGGAAGACTTAAAATTCTGAAAGCCATTGTAATAAAAGGGAAGCAACAAACATTAAATAAAGTATTTTTCTCTCCCGGAGATCGTATATTGAAGTAAGTGTAAAAACAAACACGTAAAAATTCAGTTTGACCGCTGCAAATGACGTTATTTTTAAGTGAATTGAAATTGGTTCCAGCAAACGATGGAACACCGGAATTAACCAAACACAGTTACGTACACAGACAAAAAAAAAAAAAAAAAAAAAAAGCCGCAATTCTTGATAAGGACTGCATTGGCAATCGAAAGTACTCTGATTCAAGAAACAAAAAATAAACTTTGTTATCTCACGATTTACGCCTTTGTCAATACAGTAGGTTCCAACCAGACCCCATTCAATCCATCGGACAATACTAAATTTAAAACAGGGGAAATGAACAGAATGTCCACAATGTAATTTTCTTAAGTCTTATACACACTTTTGGAATTTTCTTAAGTCTTATACACACTTTTTGAAAATATATATATATATATATATATATATATATATATATATATATATATATATATATATATATCGGGGCAGATGAAACAGATTTATGTAAATTTTCAGAAATTGTAAAAAAAAAAAATGAAAATAAGACGGACACTCCTTGTTGGTATTGTTCAACAAAACTTGCTTAAAAGAATTCATGCTAGCGAACTACACCTCATAACAGAGAGAGAGAGAGAGAGAGAGAGAGAGAGAGAGAGAGGGAGAGAGAGAGAGAGAGATACGGAGAGGCAAACAGACAGACAGACAGTTAAAATAAGGGGGGGGGGAATGTAAACAATGAAAGAGGAAATATCTCCAAAATATGAAATTTAAATTCACCAATGAAGTAAAAGTGGAAAATAAAAATGGAAAGAAATGGGAAGAGACCAAATAGAAAGGAAAGAAAAAAGAAAAGAAAAGAGACAAAAACAGAATAACGATGAAAAATATTAATGAAAGAAAGAGATTGAAATAGAAGAGAAGGAGGAAAATAAAAGGAAAGTGACTAAAATAGAAGAGAAGGAAAGAGGAAAATAAAGGGAAAGAGATTGAAATAGAAGAGAAGGAGGAAAATAAAAGGAAAGTGACTAAAATAGAAGAGAAGGAAAGAGGAAAATAAAGGGAAAGAGATTGAAATAGAAGAGAAGGAGGAAAATAAAAGGAAAGTGACTAAAATAGAAGAGAAGGAAAGAGGAAAATAAAGGGAAAGAGATTGAAATAGAAGAGGAGTTAAAAGGCAAACAAAGAAGAACTTGTATGTAGCGTTTGATAAAGAGATTAACTCATATGCATGTATAGATTATCGATTTTCCTCGGTTCAAAATAACTGAGTAATAGATGGAACAGTTCTAGCGGGGCTAACCGATGGCAAGGGAGACTTTTACTACAGCAATACAGAAATCAGAAATACTTCACTTTATAAGTTTTAAGAATTTTTAATTACCTACATCAGATTTTGGTTGTATTAGTCTTTTCAAAGTTACTCTATCTATCTATCTATCTATCTATCTATCTATCTATCTATCTATCTATCTATCTATCTATTCATTTTTGGTTATCTATCTATCAATCTATCTATCTATCTATTCATTTTTGGTTATCTATCTATCTATCTATCTATTCATTTTTGGTTATCTATCTATCAATCTATCTATCTATCTATTCATTTTTGGTTATCTATCTATCTATCTATCTATCTATTCATTTTTGGTTATCTATCTATCAATCTATCTATTCATTTTTGGTTATCTATCTATCTATCTATCTATCTATCTATCTATCTATCTATTCATTTTTGGTTATCTATCTATCTATCTATCTATCTATCTATCTATCTATCTATTCATTTTTGGTTATCTATCTATCTATCTATCTATCTATCTATCTATCTATCTATCTATCTATCTATTCATTTTTGGTTATCTATCTATCTATCTATCTATCTATCTATCTATTCATCTTTGGTTATCTATCTATCTATCTATCCATTTTTGGCTATCTATTCATTTTTGGTTATCTATCTATCTATCTATCCATTTTTGGCTATATATATACCTATTCATTTTTGGTTATTTCTCTCTCTATATATCTATTCATTTTTGGTTATCTATCTATCTATCTATCTATCTATCTATCTATCTATCTATCTATCTATCTATCTATCTATCTATCTATCTATCTATCCCTTACTTACAAAAAACACTTAACATATCTCTTTCTGGTTATCTATCTTAGTCTTTTCAAAGTCCCACTATTCATAACTCTCTTTTTAATGAATTTTATTCTCTGTTTTTTTACTCTTAATTAACGAGAAAAGAATGACCATAGTATCCCACTTGCCCCGGCCTTGATTCGTGGATGGTTAATTTGATACAAATCCTCAACAATCGAAAACCAAAAAGAGAAAAAACGAAGTGATAATGGTGATGATAAAATGGTTTATTTGTATTTTTATGGTTGTCAACAATGAAAGTTATCTTCACACGCGGGAACACTGAGACTAGAGTCATTTCGGAAACAACATTAAGGCCGGATGGACTACGTGTTTGTCTTTCTTTCTGATTGGCTACATTTTCCTTTTTTTTAAATTTTAAATCTGTTTCTCTCTCTTTTTTTCTTCTTTTTTTTAGAACGCCTCATTCGGACTGATATCCTCATGACACAAGCTTTTTTTTTTATCTCATAGTGTTCCAACTATTGTACTCAGAGGATAAAGTCAAAAAAGAATGCATGTCCGAAAGATTAATAATAATAAAGACTTCTGACATTTTCTTTCTTTCTTTCTTTCTTTCTTTCTTTCTTTCTTTCTTTCTTTCTTTCTTTGTGACTGTCTGTATATCGATTTCAGACTTTATTATATCTATTTCAGACAGTCCGTACAACAAATATACCTCTTTCTCCCCTCCCCCCCCTCTCTCTCTCTCTCTCTCTCTCTCTCTCTCTCTCTCTCTCACACATACACTTGATATTTCTTATCTCACCATGTTTTATGTTCACGTCTATCTTGGGTTAATTATTTAAATCTTTTCATCTCTCACGTTTTTCCTTGATGCCATCTTCCTGGTTCCAGAATTACTATCTATCTATCCATGGTTGGTTATCTATCTATCTATCTATCTATCTATCTATCTATCTATCTATCTATCTATCTATCTATCTATCTATCTAACAGCCAACATATACATTTGTGGCCCCGTTTCTTTGTCTCTTCATAATCTGACTTTCTCTTTGCGTATCTTTCTTCCAAATGATCTCTGTTGTTATCGCACTGTTTACACCTTTGTCAATACAGTAGGTTCCAACCAGACCCCATTCAATCCATCGGACAATACTAAATTGAAAACAGGGGAAATAAACAGAATGTCCGCAATGTAATTTTCTTAAGTCTTATTTATACTAACTTTTTGAATATATATATATATATATATATATATATATATATATATATATATATATATATATATATAAACAGAAATAAATACTTTCGTAAAAAAACACCCAATTCTTTTTCAGTTATTTTATCCATATATTATATACATATCAAGGAAGTATACGTGGCTTCTGATCATGCTATATATATATATATATATATATATATATATATATATATATATATATATTGATTGTATTGGGGCAACAGATCATTATTTAAACATATATTATTAAATATAACAGGCAATGAATGTCTATTATGTTTGATCATAACCCGTTCGAAACTTCGTTTGGTTGCTTTAATTTCGGGCGAAAATGAAGACAAAAATTGTCCAACATTTGGACTTTTTTGTACTTTTATTTTTTATTTCTTTTTAAAGAACCAGCTTACTAAAAAATATTCAAATTTTGGACAATTTTTGTCTTTATTTCCGCCCGAAATTAAAGCAACCAAACGAAGTTTACAATGGCTCATGATCAAACACAATAGACATTTATTTTCTGTTATATTTAACAATATATGTTTAAATATATATATATATATATATATATATATATATATATATATATATATATATATATAGATAGATAGATAGATAGATAGATAGATATATTGCCTTTCAACTGTTGCTTTGATGATTAATGAAATTTGAAGAGAGTCACGTTGCAAAAAATAAAATAATTTTCTTATACAAATGAATATTCTATTAATTTGTTGTCTGCTTGTCTTTATTTGTTAACCAAACAAATCGACGCGAGGTTTATTGCTAGTTAATTTTTTTTTTAGGCATCTATTTTCAGTTTTTCCACTAAAGGAAAAATGGTTCGACACATTTCCCGAGCAGACAATAATACTAGTGATTCTTTAGAAAAGAATGACGAATTTTCAGCTAAGAATTCAAGAGCACACAATAAGAATTCAGATCATGTCAAGTTATTGATTTCTTTGAAGCATTGAGATGTTTTCCATTGTATGAGCCTGTTCCGGTAATCATTATCGTAAATGTAACTCTTGTGTCTGCAGGTATGTTAACGATACCATATATTTGAATAGTAAATATCGGTTTAGATGCATGGATCCCTCTCACTCTCTCTCATTATATATACAGGGTGTCCATAAAGTTCGTGTGCACTTAAAAAAAATTATAACTTTGTTTGTATCTGCGATAGAAATAATTTGTAAAAAGGATTAGAAAGAAGTAAAGCTATATTTTTTAAGGTTTTATTGAAATTTTATTTAAGTTTCCACATGTCCTCCATCATTAGCAATACAAAGGGTAATACGATTTGCCAACGGATTTACAGTAATGCCTGAAATCACATTAGTTATTTTAGCTATACTTAAAACTAGGTACATTAAACTTTATAACATTTTTTACAGATAATTTTCTATCGCAAATACAAATAAAGTTATACATTTTTAAAAGTGCACACGAACTTAGTGGACACTATATATATATATATATATATATATATATATATATATATATATATATATATATATATATATATATATATATATATATATATATATATATATATATATATATATATATAAAAAGTGGTGGTAATCTACCGGTTCGCACGTACTGTTCCTTAAAGTATAAAGGCTTAGCGAACCTGTTGTTTGATTATCCCAAAATAATCTTATATTAATAGCCGATATATAATAGCTCGGTGGAGTGATGGATAACGGATCGGATTGAGGAATCGGAGTGCCGAGTTCAAATTCCACTCGAATCCATTACATTCACTCACATGTTAATACCCTTGGGAAAGTTAGGATTCCTCTTCTTCTCCCTCCAGCTATGTGTAAATAACAGGTCGGGTTTTATAGTCTTGGATGGTAACTGGTCTACCGCAGAAAGAAATGGCAACCTGCGGGAAAAAAATCTGCCTCGTCAGTCATGTATCGAATGATACATGATCGCCTTAGTGTGTATCACGAATGGAACATAACTGACTGATAATAGCTAAAAATATAATTAATAGCATTGCTGTAAGTCCTGAGGAGACTGAAAGGCGGCATTCGGTGATGAGAATAATTTATTCTGACAAAAGAAATCGGCAAATCTTCTTCACATAAATTTGATACGCCTTCCATTTGATATCTATCTATCTATACTAGTTTCTTCATTATCTATCTATCTATCAATACTAGTTTCTTCATTATCTATCTATCTATACTAGTTTCTTCATTATCTATCTATCTATCTATCTATCCTTGTTTCTTCATTATATATCTATCTATACTATTTTCTTCATTATCTATCTATCGATACTTGTGTCTTCATTATCTATCTATCTATCTATCTATACTATTTTCTTCATTATCTATCTATCTATCTATCTATACTAGTTTCTTCATTATCTATCTATCTATCTATACTATTTTCTTCATTATCTATCTATCTATCTATCTATACTAGTTTTTTCATTATCTATCTATCTATACTAGTTTTTTCATTATCTATCTATCTATCTATACTAGTTTTTTCATTATCTATCTATCTATCTATACTAGTTTCTTCATTATCTATCTATCTATCTATACTAGTTTCTTCATTATCTATCTATCTATCTATCTATCTATACTATTTTGTTCATTATCTATCTATCTATCTATACTAGTTTTTTCATTATCTATCTATCTATACTAGTTTTTTCATTATCTATCTATCTATCTATCTATACTATTTTCTTCATTATATATCTATCTATCTATACTATTTTCTTCATTATCTATCTATCTATCTATACTTGTTTCTTCATTATCTATCTATCTATCGATAATTGTCTTCATTATCTATCTATCTATCTATCTATCTATCCTAGTTTCTTCATTATCTATCTATCTCTTTTAATATCTTCACATGTGTCAGTCAAATTTAATTATTGAATTTATGTCTTCGAGAGCCAGTAGTCGTTTTTTTTTCAAAAACTCAGCGTTCATTCGTATTGAAGGGTTTTATCTTGACTGTTATGGTTTTGATTAATGGTAACCATCTCACATAAAATGTCAGAATTAAGTCCATAGTATTAAAATATATCAGCAGGATCGATAAAACCCAGTTGGAAAATTGGAAAATCAACACAGCGAGCATTATGAATGGAAGAAAAAACCCACAAAGTTAGATGAAAATGGAAGCCCCACCAGTGAGAAGATGCACAAATCTTATAAAATCCTATTCAGTTTAATATCGACCGATAAACTCAAGATTCAAGTTTTATAAAAAGAAAAGGATGGACATCTTCTTCTTCTACTACTACTACTACTACTACTACTACTACTACTACTACTATTACTACTACTACTACTACTACTACTACTATTACTACTACTACTACTACTACTACTATTACTACTACTACTACTACTAATACTATTACTACTACTACTACTACTACTACTACTACTATTACTACTACTACTACTACTACTACTACTACTTCTTCTTTTTCTTCTTCTTCTTCTTCTTCTTCTTCTTCGTGTTGTGTCCCTTCGGGCCGTAGTTAATCATGACTCTTTTCAACCTTGTACCCTTTGTAGCTCTAAGTAATGTTTACCTCCTTACAATCCTTTCCAATGGATCTGCGGGAAGCATAACGGATATCAGTGCCGTAAAGCGAATCGTCGAGCCGAGTTCAAATTCTGGGTAGGTCAGTATCTACACTACAGGATAAAAACAGGCGCAAACTGGTATGAACATCATCCTGAATCTGTAGTTGAGGGGGAAAATGTTAGCATCCTCTGAGATTTTTCTATGAACACAGATTGAACAATGCAAGCAAATCGCCATGGCATTATTATTATTATTATTATTATTATTATTATTATTATTATTATTATTATTATTATTATTATTATTATCAAATACAGCACACAAAAACAGCTTGCACATTTCGCAGAGATGTTTTTGTCTCATGGTAAGCAATGTACCAAGTGGAAAAAACATCTCGGCGGAAGTTTCTGGAAAACTAAGCAAATACTGGAGATGGAAAGACCAAAAAATATGGTATTTAAAAACTAAAACTGTTCCTGTTGTGGCTGGAGCTTTGGGTCTGATAAAGAAAGTCCAGAGAGAGATAATTATGGCTTCACTTAAAGAGACTTGCACATATACTTTCTACTAACCCGCCTTCCTGGACTACTAATCTTCACTTCAAGTCTGTATTCTTACGTTTAATACACTTATTTTTCTATCTCAATTACTGGCGTTGTTTATTTATTTGTGTAGGATTCCATTCCCGGAATCCATAACACTATCTTATTGACATGGCAGTCCCTGAAGATTGTAATGTATTTTTGAAGATCTTAAAAAAACTAAAAGTCGAAATCTAAAATATGTGACACATGAGGAAATCAATAATTCCAGTTGTCGTCCTTGGTTTGATTAGAAAACGTTTCGATAGACTCATTGAAGAGATTCCTGATAGCCCCTTAACAAAAATAAAAAGATTATACTCACAAGCACATCCTTCTTTTCCCATAGATTATTGCTTACAACCCGGCATGTGATTATAAAATAAAAAGTACAGACGACTCCATGACAAATTAAAACTATTAGTGAGCAGGTAAGTGGTAGGAACATTCCCTACCATCAGTTGGCGACAAAGAGCAAAAGAAACTCATGTGGGTTATTATTATTTTAACTGACAAGCGCTTAGAGAGCAATCGCCCTGATATTATACTTGTGCACAAGAACAGATATAAATGGATCATGAAAGACGTTGGGGTAAAAACACCGTGAAGGCAGACCAAGTAGCGATATGGAGGTGGCAAGATCGGGCTGGGGGAATTGGAGAAAATGTGTCAAGGATCAGCTCAAGTTATCCGATAAGCGGTTGACACATTCAAACATATTTGTAGTAATCATTGTCCCTCGCAAGACGGCTAGGTGACACGTGAAATCATTATAAGGGCGCACGAGCCAACACTACTTGGAACGGTTCCTGTGTTGAGGAAAGTGTTGTGTATCTAAACCCGTGGTTAATAGCTGAGATATAACCATCATCACCCAGCCGAATTATCCAAGGGTAGGAAAGGATATAATAATAATAATAATAATAATAATAATAATAATAATAATAATAATGCTCTGATGCTCTACCATGTATGGCTCGCGTGGCTTCTGATCTTAATTGATTAGAGGTGTTAACACGTACCTATTTTGTCTTGGTAAATTAAAATTAAAAATACAGTCAACATCCCATTCAATACTACTATATTAGCTATTCCCTTAAGCAGTTGGGCATATAATCTCTGTTTATGAGACAGTGTAGAAGGGAAGCATTATGGGCGGGTGTCGAGAGGGTTGACTTTTTTTTTCAATTTGAAGGATGAGGCAGACAAAACGACTTTGAAGTAACATCTCGATACTGGGAACGCCCTCAATCGGAAACTGTCTGAGCAGACTGGCTTAACTAACCTGAACGTATTTCTAATTAGGCGCCACCTGTAAGATTATGCACTACTTTATTTAAAACTCGTTACCATATCACAAATATTTCGTTGTGATGCATTTGCCTGGTACACTCTTATCAGACTGGTTGTCACTGGGCTTCGTATATTTGTACACTAGCGTCATCTTGTCGGTGTGCTGCCCTCTCATGCAATAATAATAATAATAATAATAATAAAAATAATAACTTTCTTATTGACATGGCAGTCCCTGAAGATTGTAATGTATCTTTGAAGATCTTAAAAAAAAAAACTAGAAGTCGAAATCTAAAACATGTGGCACATGAGGAAATCAATAATTCCAGTTGTCGTCCTCGGTTTGATTAGAAAGGTTTCGATAGACTCATTGAAGAGATTCCTGATAGCCCCTTAACAAAATTAAAAAAATTGTACTCACAAGCACAGTTCACGCATTACGAAGAGTTTTATTTATGTAAAATGTATGTGATCTTAGTTTTATATAAATGTATGTGATCTTAGTTTTATATAAATGTATGTGATCTTAGTTTTATATAAATGTATGTGATCTTAGTTTTATATAAATGTATGTGATCTTAGTTTTTCCCCCCAATCAGTGATCAGTGGAAAAATGTCATGAAGTTATTTCTAACCTGTTTTTTTTTTAAAGATCTTCAAGGATACATTACACGGAAGAAAATGTGTATACAACAGAAATCAGAGGAAACAACAACAACAACAACAACAATAATAATAATAATAATAATAATAATGATAATAAATCAATATTACAGTAAGTCTACATGATAAAAATGATATGAATATCACCCGAAGCAGTCACAGAAAGCCATGCGATGATATTCTTTGGATATTTTATCATTGGAACTGCCAGACCTATAAAAGCTAATAGATCAAACATTTTGAACCGTCAGAAATCTAAAAGTTAATAGAGCAAATATTGCAGTGTCTTCAGTTAAAAATACATCTTTGGCAGAATATGAATAAATAAATATAATTTAAATTGAAAAGAAAAAGTGGTACCTTAAAAATACTGTTATAACCCATAATATTTGAATCTCTTAGTATAATAAAAAAAAAGAACAGACAAGAACATTAACAAGGTTTCTGACAGCTCCTGTTTACAAAAGATTAAAAAAATTGTACTTTGTGGATCTGCTCATGTACTGAGATTTACTTGACCCCCCCCCCCCCCACAAGGTCAGTTTTTAACGTGGGGACCCGAGTGTTTTCACCCGGGCTGCTGGTCTATGCTGGTCATAGCTTGTCCAAGCTGGTCATAGCTGGTCCAAGCTGGTCATATCTGGTCCAAACTGGTTAGAGCCGGTCCAAGTCAGTCATAGCCGTGATACCACCAGCATAGGGACGGAGCCCTGTGGCCGGTAAGAAGTGTGGGGGAAGAAACTGTTAGCATAGAAGTTGCGGTTACATCTAGCCATTTCAACCGTAAAATGATGGGACCTTGCTGCCAATCCAGTACTGCGCTTAAATTCATAAGGTCTTGGTACCACAGAACAAAGTTAATCAGAACAATTACCATGAATTTCACTAAATAGAAAGCAAAAGATAATAAAAATAAAGAGAACGAAGGAAAAAAAAAACTGCACCAACAAAACACGAAGAAAAAGTTCGTATTTTAGTGATCGGATTATTCCATTAATCTATTAAATTGAACTAGCAGAAGGTTAATCAATATTGGCAAGTGATGATTCTCCCTATCTTACTGACAAACACTCAGGCTTTTTTTGTTGTTGTTGTTGGTAGTAGTGGTGGTGGGAGTAGATCGTCGTGGGTGGTCATCAACTGTTGTGGATGTTGTCATCGCCTTTGAGCACTTCGACAGATTCAGCGCCTTTACTCGATAAAGGATTAAACGAAGTCGTCCTCGGTGATTTTTTTCCAATTAACTTTTGCACACAATTTTCGTACATCAGATTAATGATTTAAAGAAAAAAGAAATGACGTTAACATCCTTTTAAAGGTTTAAAAGATTAAACAAAAAAGACGAAATATTCGATTTTTTTTTGTTCGTACTCGCATTAAGTTGGGTGTTAGTCTTTTGAGATTTCAACGGCGAGATACCGCCAGAAAAAAACCCCAAAAACACAGACACACACACACACACACACACACACACACACACACACACACACACACACACACACACACACACTTTTGTTCTTCTTTTAGAAATCAGTATTAAATAAAAGACTTAACATTTTCTAAAATTATTTTACCCTAAGTATGGCCGTAATGCTGCTAGTACGCAGGGGTTACACAGAGTGAAAGAGAGAGAGAAAAGACTGAGTATAAGGAGGATTGAGGAAAGGACAAAAGATGAATAGGATTCAAGAAGACAGAAAATGGCGATTGACGTTGCATTTAAATTTTAGAACATAGTTATCAGAAAAGCAAGTAAACGGAAGGGAGTTTCACAGGCGAGAAGTGCAAGAAAAGAAACTGATGGTGTAGAAGTGGCGGTTGTATTTAACTATTTCAACAGTAAAAGGGTGGGACCTAGATGCCAATCTAGTAACGCAATTAAATTCATGTAGTTCGGGCACCAGGGGTGAAAAAAGCTCGTCAGAGCAGTTGCTATGAAAATATTTGTAGAAAAGACAGTGGGAAGCCACGCCACGTCAATAAGAATGTGACTGAAGTCGAGATGCCGAGTTAGGATCGATTATATTGCAGATCTTTTTTTGGATTTTGTCAAGAACCCCAAGATGAATAGCAGGAGCACCAGACCAGATATGGCAACAGTATTAAATGCACGGACGAATGGTAGATTTGTAAATGTGCAAGATGAATTCTGCCGAGAAAAAATTTTCTGGCACAACATAATGTATCTCTTTTGAAATGGGTTTCAGTAAGTTTTTATATATAGATAAATATATTAGAAATAGATAGATAGATAGAGAGAGAGAGAGAGAGAGAGAGAGAGAGAGAGGGAGGGAGGGATAGACAAAGAGACAGACAAAGGGAGGGTAATCTTAGTGAGACAGACATGGACGTGTAACAAAAAAAGACGGTTTAAGTATGTGTATGCTTGTGTGTGATTATTATGATACAAACGTTTTCATACCTCACATACAATGAAATGAAGCTTGGTTGAAGATCATATATATATACATATATATATATATATATATATATATATATATATATATATATATATATATATATATATATATACATATATATATATATATATACACACACACATATATATATATATATATATATATATATATATATATATTTATATATATATATACGCCTGTGCGTATATATTTTATTACGTATGCATAATAAATTGTATGTGAGGTATGAAAACGTTTGTATCATAATAATCACACACACGCATACACACATACTTAAACAGTCTTTTTTGTTACACGTCCATGTCTGTCTCACTAAGATTACCCTCCCTTTTTCTGTCTCTTTGTCTCTCCCCCCCCCTCTCTCTCTCTCTATCTATCTATCTCAAATATATTTATCTATATATAAAAACTTACTGAAACCCATTTCAAAAGAGATACATTATATATATATATATATAAAGACAAGAAAAAAGTAAACAAGAAACAAGGCAGAGAATGAAACGCGTCGGTTAGGAATAGTTTTTCTTCTTGTCTTTTTATTAATTTTGTTCCTTTACAGATAGACACTATCAGAAAATAATTCACACACACACACACACACACACACACACACACACACACACACACACACATATATATATATATATATATATATATATATATATATATATATATATATATATATACTAGACCACCCTTTTGGTTTCTTTTAAAAGCAGTTCATGATACCGAAGGATGAGGTAACATTATTATCAATTTTATTATTAATTCCACATTTTAGTTTGTATTTAAGGAAGTTTTATTGTTCCCATGGGCATTAGTTATATATATATATATATATATATATATATATATATATATATATATATATATATATATATATATTTGTGTATTTAAGCGTCAATCCTTCTTTCATGAACGTTTCATTTAAATTTGATTTCCAATTTCTCATGTGATCTTATAATTTTTTTCTTTTCGGCAGGCAAATTATATAAAAAACTGTTCAATTATTCTTTTTTTTTTTCGAGCGCTTTAGACCTATAAAAGATAAGAAGTTGTGAAGACGTTATCAACCACCTCTTGAAAGGACACAAGAAAGAAAGGAAGTTGTGGAGAGACGTGATCAACTTCCCTAACAAGCTTCTGTAAATAGCACAACAGCAACAGGGAGGGATAGTAAGGGGATAAACATTGCTTAGAGTTACAAAAGATAGGAAGTTGTGGAGAGACGTTATCAACCACCTCTTGAAAGGTCACCGAAAGAAGAATGATTTCAATTGCATTGGCAAGAATTGCCTGTTTAGGGACTTAGTTGTATATTTTCCACCGGTGTTTGAATTCAGCCAAGATGTTGATCTTCAAAGTTTGAAACATGGCGCAAGACAATCTTCCTCTAATGTTAATAAATATAAAATGCAAAACGACATACCTGCTGCAGGGTTAGGAAGACGAGATCCTTGAAGATATCTTGTGGCTCTCTGGTGTCCATATATTTGGGTCGTTTGCTGATGGGAAGATCTTTGCTCTGAAACAGAGAGAAACAATTTACAATTAATAAAAGCAAAATGAAGAAAGAGAAATTTGATGAATAAAAACAGATTTTTTGCAATGTTTTTTTTTTTAATTAGTTTATTCAAGTTTCAGAACTTAATTTCTATCTAAATATGTTTACAAACCAAAGGGACATGACATTACTGCTAGAAGTCTACTATGAATTAAGCTGGCAATTTCAGTTAGAAAAAAAAATGAATTTCTATGAGATTTCTCAGCCGAAATAACGACAGATGTTGTTTTTAAAGAACGTAAAATCGAATCTTTTTTTTCTTTTTATAAATTTTGAAAATACTATTTTTTCATTTTCAGTATATTATTTTTTTGCATAGAACATGAATAATTATACGGAATTTTTTTTATTTACATTGCTGCCATGATAGAAAGAAATGTGTCTTATGTCATTTTGATTATACAAGTATTATACAAGTCGTATAAATGAAATATAGTGGGCCTTATTATACAGGTTTTATTATACAGGAGAGATGCAAAAGTAGGTATACATTAATAAAAAACAAATCCTAGAAGAATTGTTATAATACTAGTATAATACTTACTGTATACCTACTTTTGCAGCCCCCTCTATAACTATTATATCGTAATAGTAACGGTGAAGATATAGGAAACGTTCTGTCTTTATTGACCGAACAGTTAGTTTTACTGTCGACGGAAATTTATAAAATCTTTCTCTTTAAAGAGCTATTCAGGTGAATAAGGTTTCCCAAGTCCCCTAGTTGTTGTCGCTCTTTCTAGTATAGATGATGTTTTCCGTTCTTTTGTTTAAGGTAGCGTGGAAAGTCGATATCTTGATAATATCATCATTTTCTCTTCTACTTCGACATCTACTTTAAGACCCAGAAGATTAATTCGCTTGAAGCCGTTTTCAATCAGTGAGGAGACGGTTGTATATAACTGATCTTATTATAAAATGTCAATCTAATGATACTGGTGCTATACTATATGAGTCTTATGTAAGTCTTACTAAAACGAGCTTACGACCACATCGTACGTTCACCGAAGGTAAGCAACGTTGACACTGGTCAGTACCTAGACGGATGACCGCTTGGGTATACAAGGTGCTGTAAGCTTGGATGTGAGGGTGGTGTAATTTATAACGGTTCGGAATTGGAAATCAGTGTGAAGTTCTAATTCAAGATGGGTCCTTTATATTCAAATACGCGTAAAGGAAAAAGCTATGAATCAACCGCTGTTCCCCCAGCTATGGATTAATTAGTAGGATTTATATTAGTAAATCATTATTACCCCCCCCCCCCAAAAAAAAACTTATTACAATCTAAAAAGATTATCTGACTTTAAAAAATCTGCAAAAGCCTTAAAAACAATCAATCACTCTAGATTGGCGGCAGGGTCCCACCATTTTACAGTTGAAATAGCTAGATGTAAGCGTAAGTTCTATGCTAACAGTTTCTTTTATCGCATTTCTCGCTTGTTGAGCTCCCTTCTGGCTTCTTGCTTCCTTTGTCCTGGGTATGACGATAAACTGCATCCACGTCCGGGGCAAGACAATAAACTACATCCAACAGCAAGACCTCTGATCAGGAGTTTTTGAGGAGCGTGGAACCACCTCTTAATTGCTGGTGTTCGCAGGTCCACCCTGATCCAGGGTGGTAGCACCTGTTAGGGTCTCAGCTATGGGCAAACAGTTAACCCCGAAACTGAGGTAAAAAGCATTATGAAAGTGTAAAAGTAGGTTTTAATACCAGAAATACTTTCTAAAATTTATTACCGGAAATACATTTTTGAAGAAGGAAAACTATTACCAGCAATACGTTTTTGAAAAAAAAAAATTACCAGCAATACATTTTTTAAAATTATATTACCAGCTATACATTTTCGAGGAAAAAATATTACCAGAAATTGATTTTTGACAAAACAAAAATATTACCAGAAAAAAAAGTTGTCGGCATTAAATGACCCATTGAGGTTGATATGCCATAAAACAAAACAAACCAATCTTGCTTCCTGGTCAACTTTGATCTTCAAAAATTTAAATGTAATGTCAATTGTTATCTTCTGTCTTCTTAATTTCTGTTCTTTTATTGTCCCGCTCTTTAACAGTGTTTTTTTCTATATATTTTATAACACTCAGTATCTCATTGCATCTTAGTGGCTTCATTGCCTTGCTTGAGGTGAAATGATTAAAAAAATCATTATTATGAAATAAAATATAAGTCTTGAAAATGTTACATTTATTATATTTATTTTAACTAGATTAAGCATGTCATTTTTCCAAAAAGCACCTTGCTCCTTCAGGATGTAGGCGATCATACGGATTCCTTTTCTTTATTTTCTGTGAATTGCAATGACTTCTTGAGAAAGATTATTAGAGTGGTTTTCCGTTGTTTTCTCTACGGTTTGGAATTTAGAATAGTAATTCCCCTTGACTGGCTGCATATATACCCAGACAATATTTACCTATAGACTCAAGCATACACTCGACCGATATTTGCCAATAGACTCAAGTATAATAAAAAAAAAAAAACAACGTGAATAAGAAAACAGGAGTTAAACGTAAAATCCCTCAAGCAAAACCAACACATCCTATAAAATAATTAGAAAATAACAAATTAAGAAAAATAAAACCTACGTCACTATTTCAAAGGTAATTTACCCGAATATTTCAACCGCAATAAATTGGCGTATTGATATATCCTTTGCATATTTACCTCCAAATCAGACATTTGAATAATTCATCATACATACATACATACATATATATATATATATATATATATATATATATATATATATATATATATATATATATGTATATATGCTTTAGCATAACCAATAAAAATGTGACATTGGCTCTATGAAACAAATTAAGCGATACTAATAGAATATGGCTATTATATGTATTATGATGATTTTAATTTGTTTTTACTTTGAACTTTACATATTATTAAAAGCAGTTGTCGCCTTAAGATTCTATTGAGATTATCAGTGATAATTCTTTGTTGATTTTTTGGAGTGATATCCACTTAGTTTTGCCCGGTACATGTTCACAAGCCGGGAGCGTGAAGTGAGAATCGAATTCCCTCGTCGAACAAATTATTTTGCAAGAGGAGATTTCCAACCACTACACTGCATCCTGTTGATCTGTTGTGCACATACTAAAGGTCTCCAACTAGTTGGTCGCCATTATTCTGATTTCGCTTGGGGTTTTGTTCGTTTGTATTCCCCACCCCCCAGAACAATGTCAGAAAGAAGAAAGGAGAGGTGGAGGTGGAGTTGGAAGAAAAGGCAGGGGTACAAGGGGGAGTAAATGTAATCCTGAATACGGTATTCCCGCTGTTGATTCGAAAGGTGCCTGACAGCCAATATCCCCCGTCAAGATATCGTACCATATGCATAGGAGGGCGACACATGGTGCAGCTGGCGCGTTTTGAAGCTGGCTACACTTTCAGCTGCTGTTGTGTCCATTTTATATTCCAAGAGAACAGAGCCAATCAAAGAATCATCATCAATACGAGAACTTTTCTTTAATCGTTATCGATATATAATCAGTATATATATACCCCCCACACTTATATATATACATATATAATCGATATATATATATATATATATATATATATACACGCACATATATATATGTAACATACATATATCGATATATAATCGATATATATATATATATATATATATACACGCACATATATATATGTAACATATATCGATATATATATATATATATATATATATACACGCACATATATATATGTAACAGACATATGTCGATATATAATCGATATATATATATATATATATATATATATATATATATATGTATATATATATATACATACACACATATATGTTACCGATATATATATATACATATATATACACACACATAGATATGTAATTGATAAATATCGATATATATATATATATATATATATATATATATATATATATCTATGAAGAAATATAGTTTTAAGGTGTGCTATATTTATGCGATAAAGTGCTCGATATCAGAGATAGAGCGTGTGTAAATATAAAAGTGAACATTGAAGTCAACACTCAGAGGCGACAGGCTGGACGCAATCGTTAGGCCTGACGATTGCGTCTAGCATGAAACACCCTGTCACCTCTAAGTGTTGACTTCAATGTTCACACACACACACACACACACACACACACACACACACATATATATATATATATATATATATATATATATATATATATATATATATATATATATATATATACAATCGATATATATTGATATATAATCGACGTGGAGAAATGAAAGCTGATGAGACACTGCTAAAATTTCTAATATTAGTCTTTTTTCTCGTTTTTCTCGTTTACAAATTTCTTTTTTTTTTCATTAGTAATTTGAACAATAATTTAAGCCGTTTCCATATAAGGAAACATTCGTCATCCATTGACTGAGCAGCCGGTTGATTTCATAAAATCTTTCTATTAAAACATTTTTTCAGGAAAATAGTTTTCTCAAGTTTAGTCGCTGTTATAACCCTTTCCAGTATTGACGGGATTTTCCTTCCCAACTTTTTGTTTGAAGTAGTGTGTAAGGTCAACATCTTGATTATCATTGTTTTCTCTACATGTTATCGCTGATATCCATTTTAGCTGTTGCCGCCGTTGAAAGTACTCAAGTGATGTAGTTTCTGTTATTTGGTACAGTTCTTTGTGATTCTGTGGCGCCAGTTCACAAGTTCCGGTGAAGTGTGGTCTTTGTCAAAACCCACAGACTTCACACGCTCAATGACATTTTTAACCACGGATCTTAGAAATCGGTTGTATGCATGTTATATATCGTACCTTTGAATACTAATGGGTATGTCCAAATCCTCATAATTACATGGGACACTATTTTTAGCGGTGGTGATATGCTGTCTTAGTTCACCACTAGCAGTGGTTTACCTACTTCCCGCCGCTGGCGAGTACGGTATTTGTTGATATTATAAAGATTACCATTTCATTTCCAACCTCCGTTTTGGTTATTCATCATTCAGTAACCTTTTCTAGGTTAGAACAATACAAAAGAAAGCAAATCGTTTAATCAGCGTTTTCTTGCTTTTTTAAATTTATTTCTTGAGAATTCGTTCCTTTTGTCTGTCCTTGAATGAAAATATAATTTCAATTAAACTCGCATTAATAAGAACAGAGTTTACTGTTCTTTTTTATACATAAGTCGTTTAAATTGAAAGTTTTATATTTGATTGTAAAAACATTATTAAAAGTTTTAATAATGTTTTTACATTCATTTATAATAAGTGTTATAGATATGAATAATGTGGATATACAACATCAACATTACATTATGACTAGCTGTTTCATGCCTTAACCGATCATCAGACAAGGTCTTATGTCCACTTTATATATACGCATGCATATATACAGTGCTCTTCGATAAAAGTGGCTCACCGTATCCTTTGAATTTAGATCAACTTTCGTTTCATCGGAGAAGAGAACATTCTTTCAGTCTTCTACGGTGAAATTTTTGTAATAGTGAGCCCAAGTCTCTTGGCTTTGCTGGACTTGCTTATTAGCGGCTTAAACCTTCGTGTACAAGATTTGTAGCCTTGTTCTAACAGCCACCGATGGACTGTTGAAGAGGCAAGACTAACACCTTGCTCTTCGCTTAGACTGGCTGCAATTTCTTGGATAGTTATAGTCCTATTCTTCGCAACTTCTCTCTTGATTACCCTGCCAGTTCTATCATCAATCTTTTTCTTTCGTCCCCTTGTTTCCTTCCTTGGAGCAGGAGTGGCATCATTATGTGCCATAAGCACTCGATAGACAGTTGATTGCGAGGTTATAGCAATTTCTGCAATTTCTCCCGTAGACTTGCCTGCTTTTGAGAGGACAATAATAGATGCCTTAAGTGGTTCTGATGCGTGTTTTCGTCTGGTTAGTGAGTTGAGTGGCTATTTCAAGCTGTTTTATACTGTATGAGGCTTTCTGGAATATTCTGGAATACTCTAGATCTAATTTAGTTGTTCTAGAATTCTCTAGAATATTGTTCCGAGTTTATTGTAAAATAGTTTTCAATATTTTGTCAAAAGCTCTTTAAATTTACCAGTTTAATCATTAGAATGCGATATCTGAGTCACTTTTTTTGCACAGAGTTTTTTCCGGTATCTCATTTATACCCAAATTTATAATTATCAATAGAATACCTTAGGGTGAATAAACTTTTTTCCTGGGTGGTCGGGAAGGGGTCTTTATATTAGTAAGATTAAAAATTATTTTAACCTCAAAAACAATAGACAAAAAATATTTTTAGTAAAAAAAAAAAAATCAGGAGAGTCACTTTTATCGAACAGCATTGTCTATATATGGGAGACAATACACATTTTTATATGCCAGAACAAAGTTAGGAAAATCACGAAGTGGGAAATATTGCGCATGCGTGGTTACATTAAAGGAAAAGCGTAAAACAAACAAACACACACACACACACACAGAGACAAAGAGTGAAATGCGTCACATAAAAAAGAATCTTTCGACTTTGTCATTGATTTTTGCGCTTTGGGAATCTTTACGGCGGCGAATGTTGGACGGTCTCCTCAAAGATGAAGAAGAGACTTGAAGCAACAGAGATATGGTTCTACAGAAGGATGCTGAGGATACCATGGACCGAACATGTGAGCAATGATGAGGTTTTGGAGAGAAGCAAACAAAAAGAAAACTCATACTTAACACAAGGAAGAGGAAGCTGAAATTTCTAGGACACGTAATGAGAAAGGAGGGCTTGGAAACTCTGATACTCCCAGGGCGGATAGAGGGATAGAGGGACAAGGGAAAGCAACGCGTGACATACGTAACGAGCTTAAGCAAGTGGATGGCAGAACAGGGTCTGGGAGAAATAACAAAAAGTCAAAGCCTATTGAGAGTTACAAGGAAAAGGAGGAAATGGAGAGCCATGATCGCCTACGTCCTGAAGGGACACAGCACATAAAAGAAGAATAAAAACGCGTCAAATAGAAACGTAACTAAAAGTTACGTTTCTGCTAGACGTGTCGTACCCGTTTTTAAGTTGAACTAGCGAGATGCAACCATCACTTCTATTCCAACAATTTCATTTCTCGCACTTATCACTTGTGGAAAGCCCTTTTGATTTCTTGCTTCCCTGCCACCTGCACACTTCAAAAAATTGAAATGCAATATCAATCGACAATATTCGTTAGCTATGTTCCTTTCCTCACTTCTCACTAAAGTCTCCTTTTTCAATCCATATGTCCTGTGTCCTAGTGGCATTATCGCCTTGCTTGGGGTGAAATGATAAAAAAAATCTATCTATCTATCTATCTATCTATCTATCTATCTATCTATCTATCTATCTAAAAAAAATGCCTATTCTACTCTAGAAGCGTGTCAGATTCAATTGTTAAGACGTAATCAAAT
>OZ038490.1:72048958-72066458 GCA_964036315.1 Acanthosepion esculentum
CTTCAGGCTGGTTTGAATTCTTTCATTCTCCTCGACTGCCATCTGTCTATTTACTGATAGCTGGGGAGAGAAGAGTTGGGTTCATACCTTCCCCGAGGTTATTAGTACGTAAGTGAATATAATAAATTCAACTGGAATTCGAACTCGGTTCTTCGATTCCTCAAGCCATTACTCCGCCGTGCCTCTATAAAATCTGCTTCAAAGATATGGTAATTGCCAAAAGAAGGACGCTAGCGTGACAGTGAGTATGACTGGTTCGGTCTTGATCAAACAGTGTTAAATATGGCCATTCAAAGCAGCTCTCTTCCTAGTTCGCCATCTGCCTTAGGTGGAGATAGATATTAAGAAAAAAAGATGACAAAAAAACAAACTTGTTAACGGAATTTTGAATAATTACAAATATATTTTCCAGAGTAAACATCATTTATTTCAAGTATATATACTTGTAGTTTCTAGTATAAAGGTCAAGATTTCAAATTCACTTTTCCAGGTAAACAAGCCCTTTGCATTCAGAAGAGTGATTTTATGTTTATATGATTCTTAAGAAAATACTTTATTCCATCAATAGCGAGGTATTCTTGCATGTAAATGAAAAATATTAAAATAATCTACAAATTTGCGGTTTGTTGTAAATTAATGTTGGGCTATTGAAATACATTATCAAAACCACGAAATACTAGATCCCAGTATATGGGTTGCGAGTTTCAATTTCGCCAGGGACAATTTTATACTTACATTACATTACTGACTTTAGCTACAGTTATGAAAGTAGTAATAACAACGAAAAAAAAAAAAAGAAGCCAAGCAAATGATTAATAATACATACTCCAATTGAGGCATTCGAGTGAAGTGTGTGGACAACGGGTTCGCGAACCGGCGTCCACCCTGACCGAAAATCACGCGGACGGTCCATCTGGACCTTGTATGATGCTCTCCTTTTGAGCCATGTCGGTTCCAGGCATTGGGGATGGACCGGATGAACCAAACTCGGACACAAGTGGTGCCGACGACGACGACGACGAATTTTGCATTTTAATTAAAAAAATTCTCTGTATGGCATGTATCTTTAGGATGTGAGTGATCATGGCTCTCCACAACATCTTGTGTTCGCCTCTGCTAAGATTGTAATTAACTAGCTGGCTACTCGTTTCCGATTATGCCTGTCTGTTAAGTAACGAGCTAATTCATTTATGTTCCTTGTGGTTTACATTGCAACTATGCTGAGCCGACATTAGTTAGTGCGAGAGCGTATAATCTGGCGTGATCAGCAGTCTGAAAAATGCCAGTACACTCAAAGCCTCAGTCACGATGACTTGTGACTTCCTGCTAACACAACCATCGACGGCTTCCGAAGAGTTTTTCGACTCAATATCACTTATAATGCTTGGATATCATTTTCAGGCCCTTCCCAATGATGGAGATCGTCTCTTCAGGCTGATATTAACAAAGGTCAACTCCTTTGCAAGTCGAACGTGGTGAGATTCGAACTCAGGCCTCGTGGTCGGATCGCTAACCTCTCGGTCAAGCGCCCACAAGATTAACTATAGGATAACAACTTTTCGTTACTGATGTTACCTGATCAGGCAAAATAGTTATCGCCTCTTGTGCCATGACAATGACAAGAGATTTTATGAGAACATCTAACGATTGGACAAAATTAACAAAAAAATGGATTCATAGCTTTCCTAAGAGTATAAGCGATAAGTGAAAAACAGGACATTTTAACGGAAATTCGAACTCGGTTCGCCGATTTTATCCTACCATGCAGGGAGTGGAAACGCTCTCACGCATTGTTATTCGTTTTCAGGAGATGGGAACTGTCGAAAGCGAATTCATTTGCAATCGTTCAGCTGCTTTGGTCCGAATGCCACATGCAATCGAGAGATACGCGTCAGGACACAGTAAGATCCTTAATAATGAATAACACAGCTCTCTCTGGGGAAATCTTGAGCAGTAAATGAAGCACGACTTAACGAAACACTTTCATTAACATAAAACAAAATCAACCTATCCTTTTCGATAAAAAAAACTGTTTTTTGTTGTGAGGCAGCAACGGCAACCATCATTAATGGCTTGCATCGTGGCAGAAACATTTAAGCTAGGCTGGTTAATTTAACGACATGCCAATATTTGTTGGATTATTGAATAGTGAATATCGTATATAACAAAAAAGTTTCAGTGAATTAATAAATAGGTACATATAAGTCCCCTTTGTACTAGTATAAAAAAATTTGAATTAGTTACAGTTTACACTAGTGTAAAAAATATAGATATAAAACTGTTTAATACTTGGTTCAGAAAAGTGGACATAAGTCCGGTTAACACTGGAGTAAAAATGTAGATATTTTAAAAAAAAATTGGAATCCCCGCAAACAAGACAGCAATGCCACTAAAATACAAGGAGTTACAACGTGTGGAAACATGGCATCACGAAAGTATGTTTGTGTTCCTTGTCCCTATATATATATATATATATATATATATATATATATATATAT
Organism: Acanthosepion esculentum; assembly: GCA_964036315.1. NCBI lineage: Eukaryota > Metazoa > Mollusca > Cephalopoda > Sepiida > Sepiidae > Acanthosepion > Acanthosepion esculentum. Next base: position 72,051,457 of record OZ038490.1, read on the forward strand.
ATATATATATATATATATATATATATATATCCCTAAAGTGAAAATGGACTTACATTTTTATTACTTCAAACGTCATTTTTTAGTAAATACCCATGTTTGAAATAGACATCTCTTTTATTTTAAAAAATAATAATACGTCTACCGGTCTGCGTACTCGAGAAAATTTAATAAAGAAAAAGTGCTCCCCTGCAGGGTTTGAACCTGCGACCCTCTGTGAAGGTAACGGTAGTTTTGGAAAGGCGATTATTTATTTTGTCGACGAACTTCCGTTTTTTTTTCGTTTTTTTTTTTTTTGCACAGTGTATTTTTTTTTGAGCTACCAATATAACCTTGATAAATATCAACTGGACTGACTTCGTATCTCAGTCCAACTATTGTACTCATGGCGTTTGGGAAATAAAGTTAAGTCACAAAAAATAGAGGCAGTATACACTGGTTCGTTTCGTTATAACCAGCTTATAGAAATAGTCTCAGCCCGATGACGAATGTGTGATTTGACAAGTAAAGTAATAATGTAGCTGTAGTGCCATGGAACTCGGACAGCATTTAAATTTATAGTTTGTTTAACGGCATATCAACACCTTATGGATCATTTAATGCCGAAATTTACTTTGCTTGTGAGCTTTGAAGTGATAATATCATATGTCACTATGCTTTCACAATTGAATACAAACATGGGTTGCTCGTAATTTTTTCTTTTTAACGAAAGTATTGCTCGTAATTTTTTCTTTTTAACGAAAGTATTGCTCGTAATTTTTTCTTGTTAACGAAAGTACTGCTGGTAATTTTTATTCTTATTAAAGAAAGTACTGCTGGTAATTTTTTCTTTTTAACGAAAGCACTGCTGGTAATTTTTTTTATTGTTAACGAAAGCACTGCTGGTAATTTTTTTCTTGTTAACGAAAGTACTGCTGGTAATTTTTTTCTTTTTAACGAAAGCACTGCTGGTAATTTTTTCTTGTTAACGAAAGTATTGCTGGTAATTTTTTCTTTTTAACGAAAGTACTGCTGGTAATTTTTTTCTTGTTAACGAAAATACTGCAGGTAATTTTTTCTTTTTAACGAAAGTACTGCTGGTAATTTTTTTTTTTTTACTAAGAAAACCTATTGCTGATATTTTTACTATAAAAATGTATCTTTATACCTTCATAGTATTCCAATTTTAGTTTGGTGGTGTACTATTTGCCCATAGCTGGAACCCTAACAGGTGCTACTACCCCGGGTTAGGTTGGATGTGGGAACAACAGTAATAAAAAATAGGTTCCACGCTCCTCAAAAATTCCCGCTAAAACCTTAAAAACGCTGTTGGAGGACATAAAGATGGGATACTCTATCTCAAAGGGAGTGACAGCTGTAGTTGTTTCTTTTTTTTGCGGGGGCAACTATAGCAAGAAATGACTGTGTGAATTCTACAAGCGGTGTAGAAATGGAGTCGCCTTTGGCTAACAATGATATTAATCACAACGAATGAAAAACGAGATCAAATCACATCTGATTCCGGTCAACTCATCCTTCAATGTGTATTAAATTCCATAGGGTTTCGTAGTCTTCGTCCCACAAGTTTCCTCTCATTGACACTGCTGTAACGGTGACAGCACTTCACCTGCACCGGAGCATATTATCGTTGGACTGTAGAAGACTGGAATTATGTCAACTGATCAGATGGTCAATTTGGTATGTGGAGGAGACTCTACGTGACTATGGGTCCATTCTGTTAGCAGGGTTTTGTGCAAGCTAGTGGTAGCTCTGAAATGGTATGGATGTATGTTCTATAAGAGGTCGTAAAAATACTACCGAAACTGGAGACACTCGACAGGTAGGACATATTTCTTAAAATCAATTCATTCCAAGGCGATAACGCCACTAAGACGCAAGAGGGCTACTGATAGTGAAAGAGAACGAAAAACCTTTCGAAGGGGAACAGAAAACCAGTCATAAGCAGGAAACAAGGAATAGACCTTTACTCCTGTCCAAAAGACCAAGGAGGAGTGTGATATCTACTCCTATTAAATATACAGATCTTCTTGTAGACAGTTTGTACCTATTGATGTTCGATGTCGATAACACATCGTATGTGGGTGACAGAGAACCGGTCCCAGAAATATTCGACTGACTTCCAGTTACACCATTGGGCCCTGCACTCTCCAGACTAAATATCGAAAAATGCCTTTCAAAAGCTAAACAAACTATTAAGAAACAGGAAAATTTCTTTAGAAACAAAGAAAACAGTGCAGAAAGGTTATTTAATATAAATCCCCCTATTCTTATGGTTAATGCCGAACAATCTCTTCACAGGCGAAGAGGCGACTTGATGGGAAAAAAGATGTGGTTGCATAGAATGATGCTGAGTAAACCGTGTGCAGAAACTGTGATCAATAGGAAATGTTACAGAAAATGTGAGCCAAAAGGGCACTTGTACTTAGAACCTGAAAGAGAAAGTTGAAAGAGGAAAGAAAGCGAGGATAATTTGATACACAAAGGATATATTGAAAGTAAAAGAGACAGGGAAAAACAGTGAGTACTCTACGGGTGACAGAACAGAGATTTGGAGGATGGTAAGGGGAGAAATATGGCTTAGGGCTACAAAGGGTAGGAAGTTGTAGAGAACTATGATGGTATATGGAGGCTGTGCGCTGCTAGACTATTTTTTTTTAATCAGACCTCGTATACACGCGTAATGACCCTAGAACCTCGAAGAACCCTTGCCAGGTTGCGTAGTCGGCGTTGGTCAAGCGAAGAGAGGAGCTGTAAGTTATTAATTTTTTTCCAGTTCGTTGGCATATCAGTTGATCTGTCGCGATTTATTCGATCTTAACTTGGTCATGTTGCTGACTAAGCTAGAAGCAGTAAATACCTAAGATTTTTGCTCTATATAAGCGGAATATTTATAAGTACCTGGATAGTTATAAAAACGGCTGCATTAACCTACCAAGAGTACTAAACTGTACGCTTTGGCTCTCAGCCATGCCAGTATATCTCTGTTGGCAATGCATATACATTTAGATTCTCTCAAGAGGTTTACATTGCAATATTTGATGTGAATTCTGACGGCCTAAAACACGGATTCCTCATTAGGGATTTGCTTTCAGGCTAATGCCGTCATTTATTGCCCCCAATCAATAGTAAACGGACACGCCTGGACAAATTGATTTGGAAGAATTGAGATTCGTCGATAAAAAATAATTTGCTACACATTCGTTAACATGTGATTTTTTTCCCTTCATACATAGCTAGTCGTTTAAATAAGTAATAATATCACAGGTAAGATTTATTAAACAAATACGTAACAAATTTTAGCGGTTAGTTGGTAAATTAAACAATAACCATGGCTTTATTATAGCATCAACTGCAATTCGAACTAATAAACCTTCTAGGACTTAGCTAGTATCATCCTTCAGACTTCGCGGATTGGCGCTACACAATCGCAAACACAAAGTAATTGTGCCAAATAATGGAAACCTCATCAAATGATTTTTTTTTATTTGTTTCATTTCGTACGATTTTTCAGGTTATTTAAAGCCAGAAATTATTTTTAGGTTGTAAGAATTATTTTTTTAAAGAGAATAATGGTTTAGGGATACAAGTTTTACTAATTAACCCATAGCTGTGGGGAGAAGAGTTGGATTCACACTTTTACCAAGAGTATTTGCTCATAAGTGAATATAACGAACCAAACAGGAAGTGGAACAATTCTGCGTCCTTATCCATTACACCACCCACAACATCCAAGCTCACACCAACTGGTTTTCCCAAGCAGTCACCCATCTAAGTACTGGCCAGTCTCGACGTTGCTTAGCATCTGTGATCGTACAGGAACTGGTGTTTCAACGTGATGTGGCCGTAAGCCTCACAAATCGAGAACTTTGAACAGTAGCAACAACTAAAACATGTAACTGGAAGAGAAAATTACGACAATGATGTTGACCTTTCACACTACTTAAAACAAAAAGCTAGGAAGGAAGCCTCTATCGATACCGGGAAGAAAACTTATTTTCTTGAAAAATCGTTTAAATCGAAACAATTTATACATATCAAAAAATAGTATCGGCGGATTATTAACTCCTGAATGTTTCCTTATAAGGATACGGCAATATTACCATTACCATACAGTGAAAGTATATAGGCTTATCTTTGTCATTGCTCCCAGACATTCCTACTACCTAGACACCCACCTCCAGCCTTCAATTTTTTTTTCACTAGTAGTCAGTCAGTTATATGCCATGCGTGATACACGCTTAGGCGATCATGTATCTTTCGATAGATGACTGACGAAGCAGATTTTTCCCGCAGTACGTTGCCATTCCTTTCTGCGGTATACCAGTTGTCGTCCAAGGATATAGAACCCGGTCTGTCCTGCTATTTACCCATAGCTGTGGGGAGGAGAAGAGGATTCATACCTTTCACAAGGGTATTAGCAGGTAAATGAATTTAATGGATTCGACTGGAATTTGAACTCGGCTCTCCAATTCCTCAATAGACATCTGTTAAAAAGCGATATTCATTTATTGGCGTCGTGTAATGTCTACAGTTACTATAGCTTCGGAATAGTTTATTACTAAAGAGAGGAGATCAATGAATATAATAGTTTTGTCTATTTTCATTTTTTTAAGCATTTCACACCAAGCACGACGGGAGTGTCACTAGAACACAAGGGGTTACAGAGAGTGAGAGCAAGAGTAAAGAGGGGTATTTGAGGAAAGGATACAGAGAGGGACGGGGATCAGGATCAAGGTTCAGAAGATGTCGACTGGCATTACATTTGAATATCTGAAGATTATAGCTATCAGGGAAGCAACTAAGAGGAAGGGAGTTTCACTGTTGGGAAGTGCGAGAGAAGAAGCTGTTGGAGTAGAAGAGGCGGTTGCATCTGTTTCGACAATGAAAGGGTGGGAGCGAGATGTGAATTTCTTCAGTTAACCTCTTTCTGTTTTTCTATACAATCTCGGACATCGTTAGAATAATACTTGAAAGCAAGGTTTTATATCCAAAATGGATATTTTCTTCATTATTTCTTACTCGGTTTCCCTTTTCTTCCCCTCTTAGACATGTATCTAGGCTGAATATTGACGTCATTTTGTCTTTTTCTTTCGTCTTCTCGACATTCACACCAACTGGATCTCACAGACATTTAACAAAAACTTCCAATCCGTTGTGTACGCTGATTTACTTGCTCGAAGTATCCATTAAAAGCTTTGCGCATAGCCTAAGATTCAAGGACGCAATACGTTCTTTTTTTTTTTAATATTCGCCATTCGAAGAGCAAGACTGTTGCAATAAATCTTGATTTATTCGCATTTAAAACTGACGATGCAGTGAAACATGAAAATGGAATCGCTGATTTCAATATAGTTTGCATATGCTTGCCGTATTAATTGGGACATTTGAAGTCTGGCAGTGTGATTACATGCGGCATAAGAATCCTGTTGTGGAGGGTATCGATCTGTGATGATAGTAGCGTCATCAATCCAAAAAAGATCACTTCCTTGAAGCTACTCACCGCAGACAACAGTTTTATTCGCATTAATAATGCAAACATGTACGCACTAGAATTAGCAACACCATTTCCATAGAACTTATAAGAAGTAAGGTTGCGATTGAAAATGTTTCGTCATTAGCTAAAACCCATTCATTCTTCTTTTATATGTCGTGTCCATTCAGGACGTTGACAATCATGGCTCTCCACAACCAACTTCTATCCTTCGAAAACCTAAGCAATATATTCTTTTACTATTCTTCCCACTTGCTTTTTGGCCATCCATTTACACAAATACTTAGATAGGTTATTCGCTGTTTCATTTTGCCCACGTTACATTCAATATGTCCTGTGAGTGCCAAATTCTCCAAGCCCTCTTTGCTCATTATGCGTGTGCGCCTCAACGTGGTATAATGGTTAGCAAGCTTGTCTCGCTAGATCAATTACGACTGAGTAGTGAGTTCGATCCTCACTGAGTGCTCCACACTTTCGGCCTTGTGCCACAGCTAAGCTACGCTTAGAAAATTATTTAGGGCACTACGACGTGGTGTAATGTTTAGCAAGCTTGTCTCCCTAGATCAGTTACTGAGTGCTCCCTACTTGCGGCCTTGTGCCACATCTAAGCTTAGTAAATACCTATTTCTTCATTATGTGTTCTAAAAATTGCAACTGCCTCTTTCTGATTCTAAGTTTCCTTTTTGTTTCAGTTTTCCTTATAACTTCCTTGTTGTTCGCATGTTCCGTCCATGTTCCCAGCATCCTTCTGTAGGACCATATTTCTGTCGCCTCTAGTTTCCTCTTAATCTGTGAAGAAATTGTCCAGTATTTACTGCTATATAGTAGGACTGATATTAAATAATATTTCAGCTTTGTTTTCTTTTAATGTAACGAAATGTTCTTGTTTCTTATTACTTTGCTTAGCTTTGGTAGGTATTCCAGTGTGCCTTCGGATTTAGGTGCCACATCTTCCATCATCTGTTAAAGCATTTCCCAGACCTCCTGTGGTATGAACTCGGAGTTTTCTTTCTGATAGACTGAATGCCAACCCGGCGTCACAGAGCCCAATCTTCCCTGCTCTTCAAACCATTGTTGGGTGATTATGGATTCATGACTTTTCCATTTTAAGGGCATTAGCACGAAGAGAAGGAAACTGAATCGACCGGAATTTGAACTAGGTTCGCAGATTTCCCATGTCGATATAGATATAAAAATACACACGTATATATGTATATAATATCTATCTGTGTGTGTGTGTGTGTGTGTGGAATTGCTTTTGTCTCTGTATAGACCAGTGTGAGTCCATTTTATTCATAAATACATTTATCAATATACATTTATACAACAAAAGCAATTCCCCAATGCAGACGAAAAGATATGAAACGACAGTCATGTGCTTATTAATCCATGTAAACGAGTCCTTAAATTTCCGGATTCAAAAGTCTACTTCATCATAAGAACTGAAAAGCCTAGGCCCGACCTCATAAAATACTGCCCGTTTGATTAGTCAACCACAAATGAGCTCTGCACGCCAAATACGATAACAAATCGACCACACCCGATTAATCTAAGGGCAAACTAAAGCGTAAACCCAAACTTTTACCACCTTCCAATGTATGATTCACTTCAACAACTCCAGGGCCAATAATGTCCAGCTTCATTCCACCTCGGGAACACTGTAGATTAAAATCTGTCAGATATCTTATTCACTATCACCCCACCCTGTAAAATAATTGATTATTCTTTGTGAAGTTTTCATATCATGAATATCGACTCTTCATTGGAGATTATTATTATTATTATTATTCCACACACAGAGGCTTCCCACTACTACACATTGGTGACATCAAATATAATCACTATTCAACCACGTCCTGTGTATGATAATTAACTACATCCGGCAGCAAGGCCTCTGATCAAGAGATTGGAGGTTTTGGGGAGCGTGGAACCATCTCGTAATTGCTGCTGTTCCCAGGTCTTTTGAATTTAAAGTTCTCCTCTTAATCTGGCTACTATCTAAGGCCAGAGTTCCTAATCTCTTCAGCCATTTAATCCATAGCTGGATGGAGGGCGAGATGAGATAGATTTAGGCTTACCAAGGGAAAATTGTACAAAAGTGAATGCAGTGGAATAAGCAAGAATATAAATTCCACTTTCCGTACTAATGTTATCAGCACATCCATTATTACAGAGAGTTCATTTTAATGCCATTAACAATGGCGTTAAAATGAATGAATGATAGAATTTTTCCGTTGGATGGTATTGTTTTTTTTTCTACATAAGTAATCTAAGACTTTTATCTCTACAGTGAACTCTGATGTCGCATGTAAGAAATAATTCCGATACTGAAATCATTAAAAGTTAAAAATATTAAGAGAAAGCAAATAAGCTTTTTAGTGCCGAAAAATGAAGACTCTCTTTGCAGTTGTAAAGGAATTTCACAATTACATTGATTTTATTTTCTGCTTGTATAATGTAGGATTTTATACCAATGCAACTTCTTTATTAAGTATAAGATTAATTCCGATTTGTACATAGTTGACAAAATATCCAAATAAATTTAAAATGAAAAAAACAAAACAAAACTTCGTGTCAAATTTTCATTTATATTTTTTTAATTTTATTCAGTGATCTAATATTAGTATCTTAATATCCATTATTTACTAATGAGATATTCTGTTGTTATGATAACTTAAAGCACTTTTACTTATTGGTGTCGAATCGATATACGAGGGTCATTCAATAAATAAGGCGAATTTTTCGGTATAAGGACTTCTAATACAGATAGAAGCTTACTCTTTTTTTATTTTTTTTTGTTTTACTTCTTTTTCACATGGATTTAATTTCTTTTGCAGATTAAAAAAATAAACTTTGAGAGTTTTGGCGATTAACAAAGATGGCCGACCAAGAAGCATGCTCCAGGATTGAACAGCGGTCAGTTATCAAGTTTTTGGTTGCTGAAGGGTGCAAACCAGTTGAAATTCATAGGAGAATGTCAACTTTGTATGGTGCCACATGTTTCAGACAAAAAATGTCTACAAGTGGGCTAAATTGTTTAAAGAAGGACGGAGCAGTGTTGAGGATGAAGACAGGCCTGGGAGGCCCACAGAAGTGAGGTCTCCTGAGGTAACAGAATCAAACAATGACCTCATTCAGTCTGACAGAAGAGTGACAGTGGATGACATTGCAAGGACTTTGAGCTTATCTGTTGGGACAAACGCAGGGGTCATCAGTCAGAAGGAGTCATCTTGCATCATGACACCGCAAGGCCTCACACAGCAGCCCAAACGGTGCAGACCATCAACGAGCTGGGCTGGGAACTGCTCCCTCATCCCCCTTACAGCCCAGACCTTGCCCCTTCAGACTTTCACCTGTTTGGTCCCTTGAAAGCGTTCACGAGAGGCACGAAGTTTAAAAGTGACGATGAAGTCAAAAGTGTTGTGAGCGACTGACTGAGACATCAGTCGAAAGACTTTTACGCTGAGGGAATACGGAAGATTGTGCACAGATGGGAAAAATGTGTGACAGTGGTGGGAGACTATGTTGAAAAATTTTAAAAAAGTAAGCTTCTATCTGTATTAGAAGTCCTTATACCGAAAAATGCACCTTATTTATTGAATGACCCTCGTATTATCCCATGAGTAAGAAGAGATCAAATCACTGATAAATATATGAAGTCATAGTGTTTTATATTGGGATGGACATTTGGTTCCACACTTTCAATATTAAGTCGTAAATTGGACTGGAAATTGCTTTATTCTTTAAGTTTTTGTTTTTATTTTGCCATGTCCACAAACCCAACCTAAACAATTAAATAAAATAATCTATAAATAACGTTTAATATAGCTGCAGTTATCTCCCTTCAAAAATAGAATTCTTCAGTGTAAGAACGAATGCCGATTGGATCGTTCAAGTCAAGACAAATTAAAAGTATAGCAGTTCAAAAAATCTTTCCCCCCGCCATCACTGAAGAAATTAGATCATGAGATCATTAAACTAGTTTATCTAATCCATTCAAACATGAAGATGTTGAAAATTCAGTAATCTTTCCATTTGCATTGCATTGGTTATATTTTATTTATAAGTAATCTACGATTTATATCAATATAATTAACTCTATTCTATCTATCTATCTATCTATATATGTGTGTGTATATATATATGTATATATGTATATATATCAATATGTATATATATCTATATATATATCTATATATATGTATATATCTATATATGTATATATGTATATATATCAATATGTATATATATCTATATATATATCTATATATATGTATATATCTATATATGTATATATAACTATACCTATATATATATATCTATATATGTATATATATCTATACCTATATATATCTATATCTATATATGTATCTATATCTATCTCTCTATATATATGTATCTATATCTATATATGTCTATCTATATCTCTATATGTATACATCTACCTACATATATATATATCTATCTACTTAAATCTATATATATATATATATATATATATATATATATATATATATATATCTATATCTATATATACATCTATCTATATATACAGCTATCTATCTATCTACATATCTATATACATATATATATATATATATCTCCATCTATCTCTCTCTATATATATATACATCTATCTATCTACATATCTATATACATATATATATATCCATCTCTCTCTCTCTCTATATATATATATATATTTCCATCTATCTATATATCTGTATGCATCTGTCTATCTCTCTCTCTCTCTCTCTCTCTCTCTCTCTCTCTCTATATATATATATATATATATATATATATATATATATATATTGTATCTATATTTGTATCTATATAATTAACTTTATTGTCAGATGGAGTTCGAAATCATTAAAAATAAAAAATATCCGAAGAAAAATAACAGAAATAGAAAAGGAATGTCTTCGCAGATTTACTTCTTCTACACTGACTTCTTTTATAATGCCGTGTCCTTTTTTTCTCTTACTAGATGTTCATCCAACACAAGGCCCAAGATCCACACAAAGTAGAACACCATGGAATGGGGTTGTAGCGTGGACATATGAGGAGAAAGTGATAAGTGCAGCTTACGAGGATATATAATGGCTGGTCCTAGACTTGAAGAGGTTAAGATTGTTGTGACCAACAATTTTTTTTAGAAAAATACGTTTTCTTTAACTTCAGTAATTGTTATTGCTTTTTCTAGTGTTGATGGAAGTTTCTTTCTTAACTTATTCGAAGTCGTATTAAATGTCAGTATCTTGGTTATATATCATTATTTTCTCTTCGAGTTAGATGCGTTATCCATTTTAGTTGTTAGTGTTATTGAAAGTCCTCAAGTAATGTGTTTTCTGTCATTTGGTACAATTCTTTGTTTGGGATAGTGTAGCGCCATCCCACAAGGTTCGAAGAAGGATGGTCAAATAGAGGACGCATCTTCTTGTGAGAGCAAGTGGCCATATATAGCAGAATGAGGTGAACTGGCCTCCATAGCTATGAATGTAGCCAGTGCAGCAAAGCCACGCTATCGCTTGGCGCAGTGCTTCCTAGACTAAAGAGAACGGCAAGGGTGGCGGCGCGTTCTCGCGATGGTATCAACGGTGTTCGTGACCAAACCGAGAACATTAGCTGTGGTTTGAGCTGGAGAGGGATGGGCTCCACAAGATCTACTTGTCACAGACACACTACGCATAAATAAATACCTCTCCGGCTTTCAAACCGGATATAAGGAGGGAACTTGTCATACGCTCAGCGACCCTATAGCCACACCCGGTCATGAGACATTATGTGTCCCAGGAACTTTAGCTAGCTCTTCCTGATGTTAAGTATAAGCCTCCTCCTTGTTTGCATCCTCTCTAAGACCTCATCTTTGCTCACACGCTCGGTCCATGATATCCTTAGCATCCTTAAGGGATTTAAATCATTTATTATCGGCCTCTCTAAAAAAAAGAAACAGCAGATTCTTCATGAATCCCTTTAGATAAAAATTGTACCGCTAATCATCTTTGAGGAATCTAAACCAAAAATGACAGCCACTAAAGATAATTTTCTTATTTGCAAAAGCATATCAAGCACAGGTTTCATATACGCATGTTTAAATATAGAATATAATGTCTTAGGAGGAGGTACTGTAGCGGATCGGATTGAGGCATCGGAGAGCCGAGTTCGAATTCCAGTCGAATCCATTACATTCATTTACGTACTAATACTCTTAGGAAAGGTATGAATCCTCTTCTTCTCCCTCCATCAGGTCAGACCGGGTTCTATAGCCTTGGATGGCAACTGGTCTACTGCAGAATGAAATGGCAACCTACTGCGGGGAAAATCTGCCTCGTCAGTCATGTATCGAAAGATACATGATCGCCTAAGCTGATTGAATGTCTTAAACGTAAATGCTTATTTCAGGAGACTTTTTTATTTTTATTTTTTCAAATTTCATGACTTAGCTTTCATTATTAAAATTTAATGTGCACCCCAAGCCTTCAAGGATATCTTTATTTATCATATCCTGCTGTCATAACCGAGAAAGCGTTGTTTTGAAATATTGCAACATTTCAGACCAAATATTCGCTTAAATTTGTTTCCCTCCAAAATCTGCGCCCAACTCCATCATCAGGGATTATTTTTCTTTTTCTTATCGTGTGTTTAGTGCATCTGATATAATTATCTTCCCACATCGTAATGATATAAAAAAGGGGAATTAACTTTGATCCTGAGCTTTGATTCCTACTGCTAACATGTTTTTTTCATTCAAAGATTCCCCCTTTACATATTTATAACCAGAAATTATCCCTTGTCTAAAAGCTTCCGCCATATTTAACTTTTTTTCTATCGGACTGAAACCATAACAAATTATATACGTTAAACTATCAGCTTTTGCAGAATGTTTTCTCAAACTATCTGATATGGCAGACCGGCATTTTTTTTTCTCAATGTGTAACGTACTTGTAATATTTCGTGGTAATATTAATTTATACCGGAAACGATATATAAAATGAATATAATAAAAGTTAACTATTTTTTATCTTCCATTTATTTTGAAAAAATTATTCAATATCAAAACATATAAAAAGTAATAAAAAACAATCTTCAAATGATTACTTAGCATGGCCTGGACACTGGCCACGTACCGATAGCTGATATTTCGCGTACCGACACCACTTTGAGTAGCACTGACGTAGACTATATAAGAACTTCAAACGCTTCTTTACTTTTGATGAAGACACCGTTGATTAGCCATTTGATTACTGTTTGGTTTCTATGAAGAATTATATGAATGATGTTCGGTATTTTTTCTTGCATTTCTTCTTGTTATAGTAATGTTATATTCCGTGCTAATAGAAATATGTACTTGAAAAACAAGGTGGATAAAATAAGTTAAGGTTTATTGCAAAAAAAAAAACAGTACAATAAGAATAAAGATAACAGTTATGCGCAAGGTCGTCGCAAGTTAATCCAGTAGTGAGTGTTACTATTGAAAGGCCGGTAGTTCTCGCGTAAGTCTGAGTCGTATTCAACAGATCCCAGTCAGACAATATTTACCAACCTCCCCACGAGGTAGGATGTGGCACAAGGCTGAATTTAATGTGGGGCAACCCGAGCCTGTAGACTCGGCCAAAAATTCCCCATAAACCCCGCATAAACGGGTTCGGGTCTGTCTACCAACCCGGACGAGACTCTGCCCTTCGGCATAGCCTCGTCCGAGTTCCTCTCTGCCCGAAGGCAGAGAGTTCGACAACAGACAAGATCTGAATAACAGATCCCAGCTAGACGGTATCTAGCAACTGCCCCACGCAGTTACATGTGGCACAAGGCCGAATTTAATGTGGGGTTCCCGAGCCCGTAGGCGCGGCCAAAAAATCCCCGTAGACCCCGCATAAACGGGATCGGGTCTGTCTACGGCATAACCTCGTCCGGGTTCCTCTCTGCCCGAAGTCAGAGTGTTCGACAATAGCTAAGAGGTGAGTAACAGATCCCATCTAGACTTTGTAGTCCGTTGACTTACAGATACTTATAGGAAGTTACTACCGATAGTGTAGTCACTCATGGGGGGGGGGGGGCAGGTTATTCCATTACATCAAGTAAAAATCAGAGAACACCACATGATCATTCCGACGTCTAAGAGGTAAAAGCAACGACCATGAAAGGCGGTTTTCCAAGGGATGCAAATTCAAACTCCATCGGAAGCTATATCATTATTTATAATTTTGCCCAAGCGGCCGAAGCGTTTACCCACATGGACTGTTGACGAGACAGCGAGTTGGAGTAAACCTAGTAATTAAAAAAGCAGTAACCTATAGTTGAGTCTATCACTCCGCATTTCTGAAGCTAAAAACGGAATACATTAAATCCTTGAGTATATTATTTTTTTTCTTTCAGATTTAACAACTTAAGTTTTCAGATGTGAAAATATCATTGTGGGCTCGTTTACGCTGTTCAGCTGAAAACATTGCTGCAATGAATGTGGCCAAAACTTTATTTTTAACTATTTTCTTTTTTTTCTTTCTCTTTATTAAATACTATAATAAATGTAAAGTATTTATGAAAAAATATTATGTGACGCTGAAAAAATTGCATCTGTAAATGTGCAAGATTGTATGATGATTGTAAAGGGTGTTCCAATAACTTCGACCGAATTTAAATGTGAATTAAGTTTAAGCGTCTAATGATTTTTTTCTTTTTCTTTCAGATTTAACAACTTAAGTCTTTGGCAGTTTCAACCATGGAAAGATTAACAATCAAACAACGCGTTAAAGGTCGGCGCCACATGCTACACAACCAAAGCAACAATGGTTTTATTGAATGGGAAGTTTCCAAGTCGCATCATCTCTCGAAACAGCGAAGTCAATTGGCCACCACGATCGTGCGACTTGACGCCTTTAGATTTCTTTCTTTGGGTTCATCTGAAAAGTATGCCAACAAGTCAACAACAATTCAACAGCTGAATAATGAGATAATAATGCATATTGGTGAGATCGAGGAGCAACTATGCAGAGACGTCATTAAAAATTTTGACCATCGAGTTGAGGTGTGCCGCCGAAGCCTTGGCGGATATTTGGGCGATATTATTTTTCACAAATAATTGCCATGACTTAAATGACATGATCCAATAGAGAAATAAATAAATTTTCACCAATAACACTGATTTATTTACTGCTGACTTTGATCCGTCTTAATGAAACACCCTTTACAAACCCATTAGTACAGCTATTCCTATGTAAATATTTTTCAATAAGTTGTACGATGTTAACTATTAAAATCTCAATGTCGTACATATATTTCCCTAAAATATTTAATTTTTCACGATATTAAAGAATAGAAATGAACTAGATGCATAGCCATTGCTCCCAATTTCGAATTTTCATGGAAAGCTGGCTGACTAGTTATAACCGGTAATACATTTTACGATGGTAAGTAGTCTATCAATATTTTTCTGTTTTATATGATTTCATTATATCTCTCTATATTAATAAACTATGAAAATAAAAAAAATGTTTTATTCTCTGTTTTTAAC
>OZ038490.1:72071458-72093958 GCA_964036315.1 Acanthosepion esculentum
GGGAGCCTTATTAATAAAAACAAACAAACCAACACTTAATAATATTAAGTTTAAACGTGGACATAATATCTTGGCCGTGTTTTGAAACAAAAAGACATGAAACATTATATATATATATATATATATATATAAATATAAAAGTGAACATAGAAGTCAACACTTAGAGGCGACAGTCTGTTTCATGCTAGAAGCAATCGTCAGGTGACCTGACAATTGCATCTAGCATGAAACAGACTGTCGCATCTAAGTGTTGACTTCTATGTTCACTTTTATATTTACACACGCTCTATCTCTGATATTGAGCACTTTATCCCATAAATATAGCACACTTTAAGACTATATTTCTTTATATATATATATATATATATATATATATATATATATATATATAGTAATGTTCATTCTGTACATGGCCTGGGACCACCGGTGGTAGAGGGTTACTTTAAGAGGCCGTTTATATGGATAGGTTGCGGAGATAACTGTTATCCCTAGACTTACTATTAAAAAGTTGGCTAATTTAAATGTACTTGCGAGGATTTGTGGTTCTGAAAATGACTCATGCCAAGCCGAGGTGTGATGAAAAATAAATACTTTCCAACATGTACCATTCTTTTTCGTTACTATTATTTTATTAATTCTTTTTCAATATTTTCTTTGTACATACACAAACACACATACACATATTATATAATTTTCGTACAATTGGAATTAAGGTACCATTAGTTTATGACAATTTTCACTTGCGAATTTTAAAATTTAATATTCGTAGAATTTTTGAAACTGCTTTTGGTGTCAGTTTGTAAAATGTCCCCTTCTACAATGCCTTAATAAAATCCCTCAGAGGATGAAACCTTTCAGTTAAGAATAGTTCTTCCTCTAGTCTATATGTGTGTGTGTGTGTGTGTGTGTTATATCTTTTAGGTATCATGTTCATTATTACTATTTTAAATTTCTTTGCATTTTCCGGTGATACACATGTGTAAAAAAGTCGTTTAAAGATTTAATAAAGATTTTAAAATGTAAAAGGTTAATTAATATTGAGCGGATGTCCGTTATCTCTGACTTCATTCTAACCAACATATAATGCGCTTAATGTCTACTACCCACGTTCTATAGCCATTTGCTGCGTGACTGCAGTTAAGCCTGAGCTAATTTCCGGTTCTCAGACGCAAAGCCAGATAGAACAAGTTGTTTGTTCGGTTGGATCGACTCACAGCTAGAAGAAGAAATCGCAAATCTATAAGAGAACGTGTGTCACGTGCTCACGTGTAAAAGTTAACAATAGAATGTACGAGACATAATCCGACTTACCTGTTCAAGGTGGGGTTTAGGGTCGGCAGCCGGGGCCGAGAAGACTGGTGACGTCAGGAGGAAGAGGCAGACGCTGACAAATGCAAGTAATCGGCTATCCATAATGTTCTAATGGCAGAAGAAAAAAGAAGAAAGAAAGAAAAGGACTTTATTAATTTATTGTTTCTAAAAAGGGGGAAAAAAGAAAGAAAATGGAATGAATACATATTGTTGGGGTGTGATAATGTTCACATACCTAATCCCTATATCTGCGGACATTGACTTTCATCGGAAGGCATGAAACGGCATGGATTTTAAGAAATACACCAAAGATCCTTGTATGTCAACATTTTAGGGATATGCTCAAATTTTATGTTACGGCTTGAAGTCTTTTGGAAACATTTTCTGAAAAGAATTGATAAATATGGGCGGGTAGTGTAAAGGTGAGTGAGTCTAAAAGAGAAACCAGCGATATGAGTTCGAATTTCGGACGCATTCTTTACGATCACTTTCGCACAAATACAGTTGGGAAAGGTATGAAGCCACCCCCTTTCCCCCAGCTAGTTGGACTTGTATCAATAAATCATTGTTGTATCTAAAAAAATTCTTACACTGTAAAAATATTTTCCTTAAATAATCTGCAAAGGATTCACAAGCCGTAGAAATCGAAACAATAATCTTCTCCCGTTATGTATGGGTTAAATATCAGAGCTGACTGTGATCTCTAGCTTTGAGGTGGCCATCATTCTAAGAAATGGGAAACTCTGAATTCAAAACCTGTCTGAAATGAGATGAACTCCGTGAAGCTAACTTAGGTATCTTTGCCTTAGGCACAGGCCCCCGATCCAATGGTCTTTTGGGCCCTCACGAATCTATGATAAAGAGCCCCATACTCAATTTTCATATAAAATACAAATTTCATTATAACTTACTTATAAACAGTAATGGATTGTATGCTGCATTGGTGAAAAATTCAACTATGAAAACTTAAAATAAATACAATGTATCTAAATATAAATTAGAGACATGTCATAAAGTTCACCCCAAAGAAGGCAGTAAAGCCACTAAGATACGAGGGGGTTACTGGGCGTGGAAGAGTTAGAAGCAGAAACATTGCTAAGAAGCGAGAACAAATGACAGTAGCTAGCGATTAACATTGTATTTAAATTTTTTTTAGAATTGACAGGAAAGCATGGAGTCAGAAAGGACATGCAGAGAAAAGAAGCTGTTAGCATAGAACTTACGGTTACATCTAGCCAATTCATCTGTAAATTGATGAGACCTCGTCGCCAGTCTAGTACTGCGTTTAAATTCAAAGAGTCTAGGCACCATAGCGAAGAACGATATTTATTTGTACAATGATATAAAATGTGACACAAGGCCAAGATGGGGAATGGGGGAAAGGACGGGCTTCTTCTGTCTTAACTTTAAACTTAGCTAGCCACAAACACTGACCCAAACAGACCACAATATTCCTAACACCAAAACAACGCATTCTTACTTACCTTTCTTACTACATCCACCGTAATACCTCATTGTCTCTATGAAAATCCTAACTAGTCCCTATATGTACAATTCATTGTCTGTGGGGGGGGGGGAGGGTAATAAAACAACAATTTAAAATCTGGTCCCAATGAATATAGCGAAGAGTGATATTTATTCTGTTTAATACACAGAAATATGGCACAAGCCCGAAAGCGGGGATTGAGGAAATGACGGTCTTCTTCTGTCTTAACTATAACTTAGCTAGCCGCAAACACTGACCCAATCGTACGAACAATATTCCTTACACCAAAACAACACATTCATACGTACCTTTCTTACTACAACCACCATAATACCTCACTGTCTCTTTGAAAATACTAACTAGTCCCCATATTTACAATTCAGTGTCTGTGTGTGTGTGGGGGGATAAAATAACAATTCTAAAAACTAACCCTAATGAGTATTTACCATATGAATACAAAAATATTTACAAGAAACTAAAGAAAATAATATTAGCGAAGAGCTCATCCGAACAATTACCTTGAAAGTATTTATAGAAAAGGCACAAGGAGGCAACCTTACGGAGGTGGGAAAATGTCTGAAGCCGAGACGCCAGATCAGGGCCTTAATATTGCTGATTCTTCTTTGGATTTTATTTAGGAGCTCTACTCAGTTTAATTTATCATGGAATTTACTACTTGTATGATACGTACTGAGTAGATCTGGACGACGCCATTGTCAAGATGCATCGTAGTAGTAGTAGTAGTAGTAGTAGTAATATTTGTAAGTCACTCACAATCACTATTTACCAAATCCTTTCCCCTCATGAGTACTCGAGGTAAAGTGTCTTCTCGTCTATATCAAATAATCAAACGCTTATCATTACAATAATGGCGCAAGAAAATGCGAAACAGTGAAAACAGATGCAATAAAATGTTTCGCTTTCTTATACAGAGTTCGGCAGAACTAGATGCCACATATACCTTCCACGTTGCGGTAAGATGAACTACAGCGTGCGGGAGAAATACCTCCCACATTTAGAACTGTCACCTGTCTGGTGCTAGTGAACTCAGGCAAGTGGAAATTGTGTCTTCATTTAGCTAATCTCTAACAATTATGTAGGGGATATTTATCGAAGGTATTTCTGCCGCACCCATGTACCTTCGCTATATGGCAAGGCTCCTCAGCAACCGTAAATGTTTACACTGAACCAATTATTAAAGGAAAAAAAAAACCTTTGTCTTTTATGTTCCGAGTGAGATCTTGGTATTTTTCACATTTTGTTGGAGTGGCAGACATCTTTACTTACGTAGTGAGTCAGAACAGTTATGTCCAACATGAGTTTTACTGCCTGTGATATCACTAATTATACCATTTTTTGGTAAGTCATATAAAATACACTTGGTATATTCTTTCACAAGTTTATTTTAAGTGTACTGAACTGCAGGGTTCTTTTGTGGAATATGTACGTTTCCTTCTAAGTCGTTCTTCTTAATCAATTCTAAAACGATCTCAAAACCGTCGTTAACTCAGGCAAAAAAGGGCTTGTCAGTTTAAACGCCTCTATACTAAACTTCTCTCCGTTAATCATCTGAGAGACCCGTCTCTGCCTTCCATCATCATGGCTGATGCTATCCTCCCGGAAAGTGATTCGTTGCGCCTTCTCGGGCTAACGTTCTTAGCTGACATGAAGTGGAAAGACTATATTGAATCCATTGCTAGGTCAGCTGCTAAGAAAGTCGGTTCACTGTGTTGGGTGAGATAATTTTTCTCTCCGGAATCTATCTTGCACATCTATTAGTCTACTGTGCGTCCATGCTTGGAATATTGCTGCCATATATGGACCGACGCCTCTGCTATTTAACTGAAGTTCCTTGATAATATCCAAAGAAGAATCGGCAATGTTATTGGTCCTAATCTGGCGGTTCGATTTCAGTTACTTGCCCACCCCCATAAGGTTGCCTCTCTCTGCCTTTTTTTTAAATAAATACTTTCATGGTAATTGTTCGGATGAGCTCTTCGCTATGGTACCTTGACCGTATGAATTTAAGCGCAATACCAGACTGGCGGCGAGATCTCATCAATTTACAGTTGAGCTCGGTATCTGTAGCCGTAAATTCTATGCTAACAGTTTCTTTTCTCGCATTTCTTTCTCGTGGAACTCTCTTTCGGTTCCATGCTTCCCAGCTAACTTTAATCTGCAAGAGTTAAACTGCAATGTCAATCGCTATCTACTAACCTCCTGATCGCTCTTTTCTCTTTCTCCTCATTACTAATGTTCCTGTTCCTAATTGCTCTCCACCCTGAAGCCGCTTGTTCGATAGTGGCTGTATTGGCGTGCTTGGGGTGATGCCGATAAAAAAAGAGGATAGATAGCGATTGACTAGCCTTGAAGAGATTAAGATTGTAGTGTTTGGGAAAGCATCCACGCGGGATTCTTTTCCACAAAATAGCAATTCTAAGGAAGAAGCTTTCTGAGTGGAACATCCTTCTTTTTCATGGAATACGTAATTCAAATAGCAAAGTGGGTCATGTCTGCAAAGGTCTGAGCTTATGTCATTAAAGAATGTGGCTCCTACGAACATTAAGGTTAAGATTGTAGTGTTTAGGGAAACCCCTACGAAGTTTCACAAATGACATTTCTTGGGGGTGGGAGAGCTTTCCCAGGAGTATTATTATGAGACAAACAAGAGGGATAATTCCTTTTTTTTATCCACTCGTGAAGGTCCTTTGTTGGACGTCGGCCTTCTCCAGTTCAATGTGGGCGGAGTGGGCCATTACCCTACCACGGTGACCCAATGAGCGGGTGTAAGACGCTTGGGCAAACATGTCTCATTTTCGATTTATGATCGCCCACGTGTATTTGCGTAAGTGAATGTAACCAACCCGATTGGAATTCGAACACGGCTCTTCGACTTCTAATCCCGAACCGTTATCCATTGCACCACACGCACATCCAAGTTTACAGCGCTTGATATTCCCAAGTGGTCACCCATCTAGGCATTGACCAGGCTCGACGTTGCTTAACGTCAGTGATCGGACGAGAAACTGGTGTTACAACGTGATATAGCCGTAAGTCTACAACTGAAAGGATCAATACAAAGAAGCATATAAAAGAATATATTATCAATATTGATACGGGGTTAGTCTTCTACTTGATGCGCGGGTAGCTTAGTGGTTATCACCGGGGTTGGTGTATCAAGTTCAAATTCCTACTGAAGAAGTTGCGTCCGCATTCGTAACGGTATAAAAGATATGAATCCACAACTTCTCCACGGAGATAGAGCTTAATAGATATGGATCCACGCCCTCTCCACACAGATAGGGCTTAATAGCAGTGCAGACCGGGATCTCTAGTTTGGTTGCTAACCAATCTAGGAGATGACCAACTGGCAATTCAAAACTTCTTGGGTCTGGGTCAAGTGACCTATCCAGAAAAAAAAAATCTACTTGCTAAGGAAACTAAAAAGGTAACACCTAGCAGCAGGGTCTAGACGGTTAACAGCAGCGGAAAAGAAAACTTTTTGTTGGTGACCACTTTATTTTTTAATGAAAAGCGAGCCGTGTAAAAAAAAGAAAAAAAAAGAAAAAAAAAAAGAAAATCCGGCTCAACTTAAATAGATTGGTCCACGCGTAAATAAGGATATTTTTCATTGCCTCCACCCACGTCGCAAGCGAATGTGACACAAAGTTTAAAGTGGGTTCAATGTTCATACCGTGCAAAAATTGCCCAAGGCCACTCATCACTTTTTGAGATGCCTCAGGCCCAGGCAATAAATCCAGCCCCCTCCTGAAGTAGAAGTACTGCCTGGGAGGGAGACAGCTTCCAGGGGCTTGACCACTCGTAAATAGGGGAAAAAAAAGATTTTACACTGTTTAGATTAGAAGCTGGAACCTCCCTTCATAATCGATTTTTTTCCCGATTCTGACAAACGCCGTGGATTGTCTAAAATCGAATGAATGCTAATTTAAAAAGATTCTTCTGCAGGGAAAAATCTTTATTTTTTTATGGGTGGACCAGTTTAGTAAGTTTTGATTCACTATTCCAATTGTAAAGAATACAGAAGGTAAAGAATCGATGGCTTCTTTGAAAAGAAGAATACCTTTTTCAAAATGTATTCTTCAAACTTTGTTGATTGCATCGCGAAACTTTTACGTGGTTGTTATAGTCAGGTCAGGTCAGTAGACAAAGCGTGTGAATGAGTTCCTCACAAAAAATTGAGCTGTAAAATTCTCTCTTTAAAAAAGTAATTCGAAAGAAGAAAAAAAAAACGTGAAGTCACAAAAGAATGCGTAACTTTAGATTCGCTTCGCAGTCATAAAAAGAAAACTTGGAATTTTTTTTCTTTTCTTTTTTTTTTCTTATTTCTGAAATTTTATTCAGCTTCGAAAGCAACAAGAAAGGTCCGTTTTTTTAAGACATTTAAAAAAAAAGTTAATTGAGAAGAATTTCGAAATATTGTATAACTGAATGAAAGATCTTATTGCCTCTAGACTCTTTAGAAAGCAAATAAAATCTGTTCTTAAAATACAATCTTCTTTCAGTCATGCTTAGTCAATGTTTGCGTTAAACGCCAGCATTATTTTACTTGATATGTTTTTTTTTTAATTAACTATTTTTATATATATATTTCTTTTTTCCCTCCATTCATTTTACAAAAAAGAAGTACAATTTAAACAGCGTTATCTGTTTGAAATCAAATCTGTTAGATCTTTGTTTCGTCATATGATGCATTTGTGTACATTGCGTCAAGATCGAAGATCGCTTGAGATCTTCAGGCAATATGGAAATGAATGCACTTATTTAAAATCATGACAGAAATTGACAGCATACTTGTAAAACACTTGATACCCAAAGCAATATAAATATGCATTTCTAAAGTGTTAGGTTAGGTTAGGAGATTTTGACATATCAACACATAATTATTATCAATGACATACTCATATTTTTTAATCTTTCACACACACACACACACACACACACACACACACACACACACACATATATATATATATATATATATATATATATATATACACTATGTGATAATATAGTTTAAACGTATGCTATATTTTGAGGTAAAAGTCCTCAATATCAAGGATAGAGTGTGTATAAATATAAGTGTGGACACTGAGGTCAACACCGAGTGGCACTCTGTTTCATGCTTGAACGCAGTCATCAGGTCATCTATTGTTTGAGAATTATATATATATATATATATATATATATATATATATATATATATATATATATATAAAGAAAAACAGACCACTTCAAGGCTCCATGTTTAATTTATTTCACCATAGACCTTTTAATCATCAGACAAGACTTCCAAAAGGTGAAACGAAAAATGAAATGAACATTTACACTTTTGACGGGTAGTATTAAGTTTATGTAATTTAACAGAGAGGGTAATGAGGAGTGGTGTGAGAGACATGATCGAGTTTAGAGAGGGTTTTTATTTTAATATTTCTATCTATCATACTTAGTATTAGGGGAGGAGGGACCAGACATTGACCTATTTAATCGTTTAACCATGTATACTATATATATATATATATATATATATATATATATATATATAGTATACATGGTTCATTAAAGACGACAGACAAGGTACTGCGATTAAACTTTTTATTTAATTGTTCTTTTTTTAGAACAAGTTTTTTCTTTTCTGGACACAGAGTGTGTAGAAACTGGCTAAATGCTTTGTTATTCCGAGCGCTTTCGGCTAGCCATCATCAAGGATGATTTTATTTTTACATTTTAACTGGATGTGCCTATGTGTATAGAATTATATGGATGTTTTATTCCCCGAACACAGTCAGCACATTGTGGCCGTGTTCGTAGTTAGTATCATTGAGTGTTGGCTTTTTCTCTTTTATTATTAAGGGTTCCATTATTTTTCATCTTTATTTTTTACATGTGGACGAGGTTATTATTTTCTACTAGTATGTTTTGGATCAAGTCTGGTATTTTGGGGTGTGTGTTTAAATGGGTTCTGATGGAGCTGTGGTCGGATAGGTGTAACGTAAGGCGTCTGGATAGGCATGTAGTAGTGTGACCGATATAATTATTTATGAGTTCGGTTTGATCAGGAACACAGTTCCTGAAGCGGCATTTGAACTCGTAAATAATGTTCGTTCTTTGTAGTTTCGATTTTGCAGGTGTGTTGATATTTTTGAGGATATGGTGAGATGAGGATAAATACAATAAAGTTGATCCGAAAAAAACAATTAAATAGTCGATTACAAAAATTTTAAAACAGCTAATCTTATCATGAGAAATAACAACAGTTGTAGAGAGCTCCTGTAAGACGTGTTGGACCTACAAGATTATCACCTACAATTCCAGCCAATTCATTTATCGTAAACCGATGCTGGTGTCTAGCCTGTAGTGTACCATGGAGATTCCGATTTGGCTACAAACGTTGGTTGTGTGAATTTGTTATTCCGTGTCTTCCAAATGTTGTCTCATCCGTAAACAAGCCTGAAAAGACAACGGATCGGCAGTTTGTGCAATAAATCATCGGTAAAAGTTCTTTCGTGGTGAGTGATCAGAGGGCGAAAGACCCTGCACACATTGCAAATGATACGGATACAGGAACTGCTCGATGCGGTACTATATGTACGACATGCTAGGACCACGTGACGTGCGCTGATACCTGGATCATCCTCGAGAGCCTGTAGAATGTGTTCTTCGTGGTCAGGTGTACGAACGGATTTCGGTCTTCCTCGATCCCTAGTTTGTGGTGCTTCGGACCCTGTCTCAGCAACGCGACGATAAACAGCAGCAAAGGTTGGATAACTCGTCTGCCATCGGTCTGGAACCGCAATCTGATACAGCCGTGCAGCCTCGCGCCCATTACAATTTGTGCGGCGGTACGTAAAAAGCATATCTGCCTGCACACGATATGAATATCCTGCCATTGTTAACCGAACACCTCTCAGTTAACTCACTACTACATACGTTAAATTTGAAGACAGACAAGCCACAAATGTACACGAATAACAAATATAACCTAGTCTACACGGCATCTCAGTGCCATCTACTGTAAACTTTCTTTAAACTTAATAACTCAAAAACCAAGGATTTGCGGACATACGTCCGTATGGACATTTGGCCTTGTTTTGGTGTGAGGAACCCGCCCCCCAAATCTGTAAAAATATCTTTTAGACTAATTTGCTAACCACTGCTCCACAGTGAGGCCTCTTTTTTATATGTGATTATTATACTTTGTTTGGTACCCAAATACGGGCTCCCCAATGAGGATAGATCTCTATAAAGTAGCAACAATCTACGAGTCTAACTGCCTAGCCACAGTGTGGCTCTCTTAGTAGACATCCGTTTATCTCGCGAGATAAAAGTAGCTCCCTGTTTGGTCAAAATTCAGTCCTTTGGTGTCGAGACTGGAGTGACCTTTTCATGACGCAGGCCTAGGCATCGGTATATGGAAGCCGTGTCCTGCCCGGACTACAGGCACCCCTCTCGGTCTCTTATGTATGAGGAATCGCTTAAAACTCGGGGGTTGCGTGCCTTTTCTCAAATCTATTTTACAAGCTCACCGGCCCAGAGAGACTATATTACCATATATAGGCCGTGCCAAATTTTCCTATAGGCTTAGCAAACAGAAACCAAGGGCCTCAAAATCTAGGGGTTCTCCAGTCAAGGTGTATAATATTTTTGACTCTGTCATAGACCTTTCTTACACATGATGTCATAACGCATTATAGACTTTAAATAACCCTTCAGTAATTTTAAGCATCTATCATCATCCACGGCTTTACTTAAATTGTTTGACACGCTCACATTTTTCTCTCCTCGTGAGAATGGGGGATTTGGAGGGGCCTCACAAGTGAAATAGCCTGGGGTCATCTAAATCTGGGCCCGTATATAGGTTTTTAGAGGGTTTTATCATATATTCAATAAAATAATAATAATAATAATAATGATAATAATAATAATAAACTGTTACAATTCTATGGGACTACACAATACACACTGACAGAAGAATCAAAGCCAACCGCCCAGGCATTGTTATTAAAGACCACAAACAAAATAAGTGCCACCTTATTGATATGGCAGACCCTGCAGACTGCAATGTATCTTTGAAGATATTCGAAAAGCTGTCAAAATACAAGGACTTTGAAATAGAAATCTCAAAAATGTGGCACATGGGAACATCAACAATCCCTGCTGTAGTTGGAGCCCTTGGACTGGTTGGAAAAGATTCCAGTAGACTAATTGAAGGGATCCCTGGTAGTCCATGCCTCAAAGAGATACAAAAAATTGTTCTGACAAGTACAGCCCACACTTTACGAAGTGCTTTATCTATGTAATTATTATTTTTTTTTTGCAATGGAAAGTGTCATGATGCCATTTCTAACCTTAGGTCCCTGGGCGGGACCCGGAAAGAAATGTGTAAACGCCAGATATCAAAGATAATAATAATAATAATAATAATAATAATAATAATAATAATAATAATAATAATAATAATGACGATATTAACCCATTACAGCGCAAAACTTCCTTAAAATATTTTTAGCTCTTTTTACCTCATCTACCTTGGTGGCTAATGATAATCTCAATGTTGTTTGATCTTGAAATTTTAGGTCACCCCTCTCTAAAATAAAATGGACGCTATTCACTCAGTGGTCAAATAGTTATAAAATCCAAGCTTAATCGGAGTTAATTAGACCCAGAAAGGCATGAAACCGTCTAATTAAATCCAGAGGGTAGCTGCAAATTTGTGGCTTTGCTTAGTAGGGCTCGAGGTCGCAAGTTTGGGGCGCCGGGCAATTTTAGTAAAGTTATAACGATTTCTTTTAAAATTGGCTGAAGCAGCTGCAGTTACAGCATAGAATGAGGATGCGTTAAATGTACTTAACGCCGACACTGGTACAATGGCTTTAGTTTTAGTTCTCGACGGGAAAGAATTGTATTGAGTCATAAAAAACCTGAGCCTTTAAGCCAGCAGCATAAAAGATAGCGATTTTGACTGACTCCGGAGCCTGACATTAGAGATAAAATTTCTGAATCCGTTGCTGATGGCGTTGATACTAGTTTAGCGAGTGTGCAGTCATTTAGGATGTTACGGATTAGTACGAGGATGAATTTCAATGGTAATGGTCTGAGGGCTGTGGATCTGATGTGACAAAGTTGAAGTTCGTATTTATGGCACCGTTGACCAATCATCTGCACAGATGTGAGAGAAACCGGGAATTTAAGGTTTTAAAATAGAATTCGAAATAGCGAGTAAATAAATAAATGATTAAAGAAATGTGTGAGTAAAGCTAGAAAAGGTTAAAGAAGAATTGGGATATAAAAGGTTAGATAAATGCAAAGAGAGAGGGAAGGACGGGAGATAGATAGATAGATAGATAGATATGTTTGGAGAAAAATTGAAGGATAGAACGAAAGATAGAGGGATAGAGAGGAGGATGGATGTAGAGAGAGAGAGAGGGAGAGAGAGGGGGTGGATGGATGAAGAGATTGAAGAATAGAATGATATCTAGAGGGAAAGATGGGTGGATAGAGAGATAGAGTTGTATGAATGGAGAGAGAGAAAGATAGTGGGATAAAGAGGATGGTGGAAGGATAGATAGGTTTGGAGTAGAGGAGACAGATAGATAGATATGAACAGACCTAGATCGATCGATAGATAGATCGATATGAACAGTCCAAAATATCTATCTATCTATCTATATATATATATATATATATATATATATATATATATATATATATATATATATATATATATATAAAAACCAAGATAAATATATAGATATGAACAAAGATTAGATAGATAGATATGAACAGACCAAGATAGATAGACAGATATGAAAAGACTAAGGCAAATAAATAATTGAAGAGAGAATTGGGGAAGATATGGGTTGATAGATGGAAAGATGTAGAAATGGAAAGATAGATGGAAATATCGACAAAGTGTTAGTTATCTAGACAGACAGACAGACAGACAGACAGACAGATAGATAGATAGATAGATAGATAATGAACTAGAATAGATAGATAGACAGATATGTAAAAAATGTCGCTGCAATTTGAATGTGGGTTTATATATGCATGAAACGATTTAAATATATATACACTCAAATCATGTATATATATATATAGACTCAAATCATGTATATATATGTATATATATATATACACTCAAATCATGTATATATATATACATACACTCAAATCATGTATATATATATATGCACTCAAATCATGTATATATATATATATACACTCAAATCATGTATATATATATATATACACTCAAATCATGTATATATATATATATACACTCAAATCATGTATATATATATATATACACTCAAATCATGTATATATATATATATACACTCAAATCATGTATATATATATATATACACTCAAATCATGTATATATATATATATACACTCAAATCATGTATATATATATATATATACACTCAAATCATGTATGTATATATATATATACACTCAAATCATGTATGTATATATATATATATATATATACACTCAAATCATATATATATATATACACACACTGAAATCATATATATATACACACTGAAATCATATATATATATATATATATATATATATATATATATATATATATATATATATATATATATGTATGTATATATATATATATCATGTGTGTGCGTGCGTGTGTGAATGCGCGTATGTGCGAAGAGAATCAACAGTGGTAGGAGACTGAAATGTGAAATTGAAAAGCAGACGGAAGTAGGAGAAAGAGACAAATAATACGCAAGCAAAATGGAACATAAGAGAGAAATGGGGGACAGAAAAGAAAAAGTAACATTTGCAAATCCAAAGAGAAAATCGAGCGGCGTCAAATATAAAAGCCTACTGAAAAGGAAGGCCTGACTAGAAAATGGAAACGTTTGAAAGAAACTAAATAGTAGAGTAGACGAACAGACAGACATAGCTTCCACACGGGAACTGTTTTTATGATTAAAATATAAACAGCATCGAGGAATCGACATTTTGCCTTTATATTTATCCATTTGAGCAAGGCGGTCGCCATGGAGCGGCGACGGAAATATTTTCTAAAAGACACGGAATTTACAAATCGAACGCTATAACACGCCAGCTCCTGATATAGTAGTTCGAAACTAAGGCGCTATATTGATGCACAGCTTGGCATATTTTTCACCAGAAATTTTGCAGTTCTTGTTTCAATTCAAATCTATGGCTCAGAAAGCACTGATACAAAATTAGTTGATTTTAGGTTTTTCTTAACTTTTTTTTAAAGTAAAGGTCAAATACAATAGCTGCCGTAGAGATCAGTAAATGCAAGCTGCAATAGGTAAGGGAAAACAAAACTCTTCAGTAAAATCGTATAAGACATTTTGGAAATAACAATGAAAAATATCCAATATCTATCTATATTTCTGAGATGAGGTATTTATGTACACTATTTACATTATTCGGGCTATTGTCCTCATCTTTGTCGCCATATTTATTACAATGTTTCGGCCATTGTACGCTCCGGCCTTCTTCAGGTGGTTTGACTGTCGAATTGAACCCTTTATTTCGCTCACTGGGGCAGACTGTTCTAGTTCCACGTGCCATGTTTAATGGATGTCAGTTATCAGTTATCTCCTGTTAATTCCCCTCTCCAAGTTCTCCACTGCCTTAACCGGGTATTGAACTCACACTCTTTGGGTCCTCTCACTGGATCTAACTAACGCCTTTATCCACTGTGCCATGTGTCCTCAAGGTGATAGGATCCAAAAACTATGAGTTCAATACCCAGTTAAGGCAGTGGAGAACTTGCAGAGGGGAATTAACAGGAGATAACCGACAGCCATTAAACATGGCACGTGGAACTAGAACAGCCTACCGCAGTGGGTGAAATAAAGGGTTCAGTTCGACATTCCAACCACCTGAAAAAGGCCGAAACGTTGTAATAAATATGGCGACAAAGATGAGGACAATAGTCTGAATAATGTAAAAATATTCAAACACAAAAGCTTAAGGCCTTAAATCAGTGAATCAATTAAAATAATTGCTCCGATGAGCTGCTTTCGCTGGTTCCCAGACTTCATGAATTCAAGCGTCATACGAGGCTGGCATCCCGCTCTCACCCTTTCACTGTTGAAACTGTTAAATGTAGCCATCTCTTCTACTCCAATAGCTTCATATCTCGTACCTCTCGCCTGTGAAACTCCGTTCCTTATTCCTGTTTCCCTGACAACTATAATCTCCAACTATTCAAATGTAATGTCAATCGACATCTCCAGTTGCCTTGATCTGTCCACTATCCTTTTCCACTTCCTTTCCTCTATCACTCCTATCCGCTGTCGCTCCAAATATTCTGTAACCCCTTGCGTGCTAGTGGCTTCCCGCCTTGCTTGGGGTGAAATGCTTAAAAAAAAAATCAATGACTCGTTATATTCTTAATGATAGTACTCTTAGGTGACTAATTCAAGGGTTGATCTTAATAATTGAGGGATCGGAATTTTTCTCGCTATACAATAAACGGCGCTATTTAACATTTAGAATAATGTCACTTTCCGATTGAGGATGCAGAATGACTAATGAAAGGGCCCATCACTGTCCATGTCTTCTTTTTTCTTTCAAATTCCCACCGTTTTTTTCTTCTGCAACCATTATTTAGGTAACACTAAGCAATACTATCCCCTTCATTACCAGCTCTAGGGTATAGCCAGTGATGTGCAGAGGTTTGGTGATGTTTTGGTGATCCCCGGGGTCAACTTTTTGATGCCCTCCCAATATGGATACGCGTGGCCGTTGCACCCTCGTCCTCCGCCTTTTGCACGCTACTGGGTATAGCATTAGGTTTGGGAAGAACGGAGTCATTACCCTTAAGAGGAATTATTGCTATCTACAGAAGCTAGGACTTTTGACACCATAGCCGGATGCCTTTTCTCCTAGGATAAGTCCGCAGATGCACATTGTCTGCAAACACTTCTTTTTCTTAATTTCTCTTTGGATATTAAATATATTTAAGTAACAAAGATTGTTGTTTCTATTTCACTTCAAATACTGTCTCACGATTCGTTTGAGCGTACGTGATTTCGCCTTAACCTTATAGTTGTATGCTGACGTATCATCGTGGATATAATAAGCACAGGAGCTCTTTATAAATGTCGGGGGTTGGAAAATCACTTAAAGAGTCAAAATGTGTTAACTTAATAAAAGGGATGGTCTTAATAGGTTCGGAAGGGGGGAGTCGGCAAATTTTCTCAAAAAAGTAAACGTTCTCCCCTGTCTATTAGACACGTAAGAATACAGTACACATTAAAAAAAATAGTTTGTATGCTTTTAGTAATTCTATATCATGTTGGTTTTTATTTTACGCAAAAGTAACTTTTTCACAAAAAAAAGAAAAGAAAAAAAAACAAAAACAGTGTGGTTTAAGTTCCCTGATTTAAATGAGGAACTTAAGCCATGTATATATTGAATACTAACCCACTAAACATTTCTTAAGTCTATCGTGCGAAGGTTATGACACGAGGAAAGATTAAGCAAAAAATAACTAAAAAATAAACCCGATATCATTTTTCTTTTCTTTTTAAAATATTTAAAAGCCAAAGAAGAAAAAAGTTGTTTTCATTTTTTCTAATATTTTGTGGCGTACTAAACCCGTTTGTTCGAATACAGCAGATTTTATTTTCTATGTAAACTCCATTTCTTTTCTCAACCAGGTGGAGAAATGTGTTATCCACAACAAGACAAAAGAATTGATTTTGTGTGGACAAAACACGTTCAGATCGATACAAGCTTTTTTGGCTCCTTCTGGATATTATGATTACCTTGAATAAAGACAATCCTGGCGTGAAGCCATATTTATAGAGTGCCTAGCGGCTCTTATTGGTGTGGACGGATGTCATTATCATTTTTTCCCTTTTTCAATATATTAATGTAATCCTGCAAAACGAAAACTGATATTCAGTTTTTACGTGAACAGACAGACGAACACACACAGACATATATACCGTTCTGCCCCAAATATATATATATATATAGGCTCCTGAAAAATTTATTTCGGTTGAGCTCTCTGGGGAGGAAGTGTGGGTTTGTAAACAGTGACTATTACGGCTAATAATGCAAGACTCTTCGGTAAACTGAATCGAGTTCTCTCAGTCACTGTGCGTTTATCTAAAAATAAATACGCTTAAATTCACCTTCATCCCTGCCGTGCGCCAACAGCTTAGTGGTAGAATCCCCGACTGACGTCAATTTCGGGTTTCGATCCTAGCTAGAGGCAACCGGACGTTTAGCCACACTGATGAGCTGTGATACAGCGAAACAGTTTGTCTGTGGATAACAATATATATATATATATATATATATATATATATATATATATATATATATATATTAAAATGTATATATTATAATATATTAAAAATATATATTATAATATATTAAAAATATATATTATAATATATTAAAAAATATATATTATATTAATTTCGACAAATATTTTGTATCGATTAATTTTAATGATCGACTTTAACAACTTACGAACAAACCTTCTCAGGAAATAAGAAAATTCCGTCAGAAATTGTCCGAAGCTGTTATCATAAAGGTATGTGGAGGCAACTAGTGATAACAGACAATTGGTCATAGCAACTTATTTAAAAAAGGGAAATCACATTATTACACCAATTCAAATGTTGACTAAACTTCAGCAATTGTCTCTTCCTATCCTGATGATGACTTAAGAAGGTCGAAATCTTGGACCATATTTCGTGTAATTTTCTTCTGAAATAAATTTTGGGAAATTTCTGGCGCAATATTTGGAAAAGTCGATCATTAAAATTAATCAACATGTCTGTCGTTTTCAATAGTATTTGCCTTAACATTTGCTACGTAAATATACAGAACACACAAACACACATTATATATATATATATATATATATATATATATATATATATATATATATATATATCAAGTGGACATTAAGGTCAACACAGAGCAACAAAAGTCTGTTTCATGCTTGAACGCAATCTTCAGGCTATGTGTGTTATGTGTTGACTCGACTATTTATATATGCTGATCAATGATGCATTATGGGTAGCAAAGTCTATTGTATTATCCTAAGGATACAATAGACTTTCTATAGGATAATATTGATTATATATATATAATGTGAATTAGCAGCAGTCAAGTAAAATCATGTAACAAACAATCTCGGAAGAAAGATATATTATTTCCTTTATGGCCTGCTTGTTTAATGTCAAAGTGTTTGAGTTCAGACAAAATAAATTAAAATTTTGAAGCCTGATTTTCTAAGTAGCTCCTTAACACCTGAAAGGTTAGAGCAACACAATCTTACTACGCCGTGTTTAGAATTTGTGTCAGACTAGAGTAAGTTTAGTATCCGTGTCAATCTAAACAAAAGATGCGTAAAAGAAAGCAGTTGCTGTCTCGACTTCAGAATTTGAAGATAGCGTTCAGCCATCTTGAACGGTCTAATAACATATAAGAATCTAATACATCACTGTCTACCACTATGATTTATTCAATTGGGAACATACAGTGTCGCTATTGTACCGTAGAAATATTGTGACTGGGCCCTGTATTGTGATCAGTAGTATATTGTTTTATTATTACTGAACATGAATTGTTAAAAGCAATAATTTCTTGTCGGTGCATTGTATCAATTAAATTTGTTCCCAGTAGGAAACATCACAAACATTCGCTGGCAGTTGTTTTGCGGCTAGGATTATAAAGGTATTAGTAATTTAAAAAATGAAGAGATATAATGTGGATACGTTGATGTAAAGAGAATTTGAGAAGAAACATTTGATTAGTGACTGCACGAACAGTGTTACCACAGAGATCAAAGATGATGATGATGATAATAATAATAATAATAATAATAATAACTGAAAGCGAAGGTTTTATTCTTGCTGCACAAGACCCAGGCTTGTTAACTAGAAATTATGAAGCACACATACTAAAAAATTGTGTTAGCCCAAAATGCAGATTGTGCGATTAATATCCAGGCACAATTAATCATCTTGTATCAGGTTGCACGGTATTGGCACCCACTGGGTATAAAAACCGGGATGACAGAGTGAGCCAATATCTGCACTGGAAAATCTGCAACTTCTACGGAAAGGAAACTGCAAGAAATTGATATGAACACCACCCAGACCCGGTTACGGAGATAGGGCCTGTAACAATTTAATGGGACTACACAATACACACAGAGAGAACAATCAAAGCTAACTGCCCAGACATTGTTATTATAGACCGCAAAAAATTGCCTCCTTATTGATATGGCAGTCCCTGCAGATTGCAATGTATCCTTGAAAATCTTCAAAAAGCTATCAAAATACAAGGACCTTGAAATCGAAATCTCAAAAAAATGTGGCACATGATAACATCATGTAGTTATAGCCCTCGGATTGGTTGGAAAAGATTCCAGTAGACCCTTTGGAGGGATTTCTGGTAGCCAATGCCTTAAAGAAATACGAAATAATTTTCTCACGGGTACAGCCAACGCCTTACAAGGGGCTTTATCTATGTAAAATATGTGTGATTTATTTTTTCAAAATTGCTCAGTGGAAAATGTCTCTGAGAGAAACGAGTATAGATCAAAAACCAAAGGAAATAAAATGATAATAATAATAATAATACTTCGCCCGTACCAAAGAAGCTGATGTAGACAAACCCAGCATCCGTCATTAGATTCTCAGTGCATGGAAAATCGAAGGTTTTATTCTTGCTTCTCAGGAGCAATGCTAACTAACTAGAAATTACGAAGCACGCATACTGAAAAATTGTGTTAACCAGAAATGCAGATTCTGTGATAAATATCCAGAAACAATTGACCATCTTGTATCAGGTTGCAAGGTGTTAACACCCAGTGAATATCTGCACTGGAAAATATACCGCTTTTACGAGAAGGAAACTGCAAGAGACTGGTATGAACATCAACCAGAACGGTTACAGAGAAAGGACCTGGAACAATTTTATAGGACTTTACAATACACACAGAAAGAACAATCAAAGCTAATCGCCCAGACGTTGTGATCAAATACCACAAAAACAGAATGTACTTTCTTACTGACATGTCAGCCCCTGTAGAATCACGGGAAAGGTTTTGATATGTATTTATTTCATTCCTGCCTCTTTCGGTTGAAAACTCTATTTAACTAGAAAAACTACATCTACTCGTCGACTAATTATACATACTTTTTTAAGGTGAGTTCGCTGTCTTATGTGGTATAATCTTTTTGCATCTCTCATATCTAACCCATAAAAATTCTATTATACGACGCCTCTGTTATTCCCGCACGCTGTGACTGTATCTTCTGATTCTCTCCCTTATCCCTTCCAATATTATTTGCCCATCTATTTTTTTTTATCTAAATGTAATGCAAACAGGGATTAGTTTCACACGCGAAAAGGGAATATTTATTCCTGCATCCTTTCTGTCATCATTCTTTTGCTCTGGATCGGAAGGATTTTCATACATAAAAATTCTCACGCCACCCACTCTCTCCCTACTTTTGCTCATTGTCTTTTAATATCTAACCAGCACGGCAGTCTATCTCTCTCTTTCTTTCGTCTCTGTCCTTTCTCCGTTTCCTTATACGTAAAAGGGGTGCTGAAAAGTCCTCGGTACGGCCCACTGCGTAAAATCTGACCAAATGATAAAACGTCAGATTTGGTGTTTGTGTGTGTGTGTGTGTGTGTGTGTGTGTGTGTGTGTGTGTGTGTGTGTGTGTGTGTGTGTGTGCGTGGAGGGGGAGTATGGGAAAGAACTACTTAGTTGAGCTGCCAAATTTTCAGCAGTATCTCAGATATTTTTTTTTTTTGGTTTTCTTTACGTTTTTTCTGTTGTTTTCTGACCTTTTGCCACTCCTTGTTCATCCTCTTTTTTCGACTTCCTCTTCTTCGCTTGTCCGAATTCCTTACCAGTTCATCACTAATTCCAGCCCAGGAGGACTAGGGATTGAGCAGATACTACGCTCTGATCTTAGGTAGAAAAGTTAAATAGCGATAGAAGAAATAATAATAATAAAATAATAATAATAATAATAATAATTATTATTATTATTATTATCATCATCATCATCTTTGGTTTATGTTGCATACACATTTCCTTCCAAGTCCCAACCAGAGATATAAAATCAGAAATGGCTTCACGAGATTTCCCACTGATCATTTTTGTAAAAAAAAAAAAAAATATAATAATAATAAAGCCCTAAGATCACATACATTTTACATAGATAAAGTTTTGCTCACTACAATTTTTTGTATTTCTTTAAGGCAGAAAAGAACGTTAACCGGAAATTGTGAAATATGTAAGAAAATGCATTGCGCATATAGAGGCAAGAACACTGAGGGACGGTTCTGAAGAACGCTTGCAAAGGGACTGGAAGAATGAATGTATGAATCTTTGGAACGAGACATACGATTTCCTTCTTCGCTTGCAGTAGATGCTTTCAATTGCACGCCTCCCGTTTGACTCGCTTGGCAAAATGTGTAATCATGTTTTTTGTTCAGCGACAAAAAACAAAAACAAAACCAAAAAAAATGAAAGAATGGTATTGGCAAAGCAAAATCTTCCAGGGGAGGTAATCAACTTATGGATTGTGAGAAGGGATCAGATAAAACGCGCGAAAGTCCGTAACGATCTTAGGCCGACAGTAATGCTAGCAATTAAAGGGCTGCATTATTCGTTGTTGTCATCGCCGATAACGGCACGCGCCGCTGTCCGTAGATTTATGAGCACGGCCACCGATTACGTCATAGTTAAAAAGAATGAAATCTCGTTGACAGTGATAAGCAGAGGATAAACGGATGCGTGATTTAAGGTTCGATTGCGAGTGATAATTAGAGTTGAAATAACCAAAGTTCGATCTCGTCATTTTTTTTCATTTTCTGTTGTTCTGCATCTCTCTCTCTCTCCATCTTTCTTTTGCTCTCTCTCTCTCTCTCTCTCTCATATATATATATATATATATATATATATATATATATATATATATATATATATAGTGGGGACATAGGGATCAACATTATATCGTGACAGTTTTATGGTTCACGTTGATAAACGGTCTATTTCATGACAGTCGCCATGCAGTGTTGATTCCTATGTTAACACTTTATACCTATAAAGTTCCTATCTCCATTACAGAACAAATTTCCCTTACCAATATATCAACATTTTACAATATATATATATATATATGTGTGTGTGTGTGTGTGTGTGTGTGTGTGTGTGCGTGGGATTACTACAAATAAAATTTGTCATTTCCCTGATTGATGTTATAGTCACCCCCCCCATATATATATATATATATATATATATATATATATATATATATATATATATATATACAAAATTGTTCAAATTGTGTAACAGCATAACTGTCCATTCCACAAAATGTTTAATATCTAAAAAGCCACTAAACTAATTGAGTTTCTTCTTTTTCCATGTTTACAGATATGCCGGTTAGCCATCTTGACACTATTTATCGTAAGAATCACTCTAAACCCATTGAGCTATTCAACTAGAAAGCGAACAAGTTAAAATCGTTTTGTGTCATCCCCACTATGTCTTCACAAATGAGCAATGGTGAGAGGAAAAAGATAATTCAGGTCTTCAGTAATGGTACCAACATTCATACTCTGGCTTCCACCTTCAAAGTCCATTCAAGAACCATCAAGAGAATGATGAA
>OZ038490.1:72098958-72131458 GCA_964036315.1 Acanthosepion esculentum
CACACTGATGAAACGCTGTTGGCCTCGCACTACGTGGCCGCCGTTTTCATGGCAGATATCCAGGCGAACTACATTCCTTCGTTCCACAAGTCAAGTCGTTTGCAACTTGGATTCTCCAAGTCAGGTAGACCGAGTCACCTCATCCTAATTCCCTTCAATGTCCATTGGTTAGGAGGAAGTTCTACGGCTTATTCCCCAGGCCTTTTACAGTGTGGAAGAGATTTCCGAAAAGATCCCTCTCCAATCACTACAAACTAATCCCCTTTAAGTTGAGGATCAACCGTTATATTACAACAACCTCATTCAGTAACACTCTACCTTGAGTGGTGCTTGGGTCTTGAATACAATAGTATAAAATTTTTACGATACTATCTAAGTTCGTCAAGTCAAGTTCAGTAATATTGAAATGCATAATTTTTCTCCACAAATTATAACAATGATTTAAAGTCAATTATCATTTTCTTACAAAAAAAAAAAAAGAAAAAAAATATGTCAGACGCAGCAAGGCGCGGGTAATTTTATTATTAACTAGTTAATAATAGAATTACTAATGATAAGTAATTTTATAATAATTAATTTTATAATAATTTATAATAATATATATTTATATATATATTTATATTTATATATATTTATATATATAATATATATTTATATATATTTATAATAATTTATAATAATATATATTCATTTCATAATTAATTATATAATAAAAAAGAAAAGAAAAAGTGTGTCACACGCAGCAAGGCGCGGGTTAATTTTTATTATTAACTAGCTAATAATAGAATTACTAATGATAAGTAATAATAACAAAACAAAATTAATAGTGATAAAAATCAAATAATAAAATGAATTATAATAAATGCCAAAAACAAGAAAACATCCTTAGTTGCACAATCACAAATATTAAGCATTAAAATTAAATGTCCTAATTTTATCAACACGATTATAAATTTTCTTTTCTTCAGATTCTTTCATCATAGTCATCATCAAGAGCATCATAGTCAATTCACAAACTATTCGCATTATTAGTGTGTAAATTCCTCTCTCGAGTAGTTCGTATCACTTTATTTATCATCTCTCAGTGGTATCTCTGTCTTTGGGCAGTGTGCGTCCAGCACAAGAGTCTCCACTGAGGAAAATTATACTGAGTGGTGCCCAGCCACGTGGAACAGCTGCCCGAGGCCGCGTTCTCTCATTGCACTAGAGCAGTGCTTCCCAACCACTGTGTCGCGGCACATTAGTGTGCCGCGGCATATTAGTGTGCCGCGGAATGATTACTGGTGTGCCGCGAAGAGATAATACCTAGAAGCCATTTAATTTCATTTTGTTTAATAAAGACATTCAATTTCTTAATCATGATGACACCGCTCAATTCAAAATCGCCGAATTTCTGGAATCTAAACGTCTCGCGCATACTAATTGGTAAGCGTTATTATGGTTTATATTAGTCATGGGACGATTAATCGGAATATCAGGAGTTTTTCAAAGTATCGGGAATCGGCATCGGAGCTGAATAATTCAGACTTCGATACCAAAACGATTCCTAAATACACAGGTTGTAAGACAAAAAGTCGTAACACAGAACTGTACTATGTGAGGTTTTATGTAATGCTCCTAACTCCCAAACATCTTTTTTTACCTTTTCCTAACCATTTTGAATCTTTTCCATATCAGGCTAATCTAACTTTATGCACAACTGTCCCACTTACATTCACCATTATTATTTTATACCCGATATTGAATACAGGATATGTTGATTTATGTGAATAAAAATTCTTCTTATATAATATTCTTTGTTTTTTATCATTTTGTTGCAAAAAAGCTTTATGAGTGGAAAATATTTATTTTTTGTGATAGGTGTGCCGCGGAAATTTAAAGAACTCAATAGTGTGCCGCCATGTAAAAAAGGTTGGGAATCACTGCACTAGAGAAAGGGATCGGTGCTCGCACAGAGCCCCGCGCAACCGACGGTTGCGTGGCTCGGGCAATTTTTGTTCCTATCCTTGATGTACACGTCGGGCTCCCCACATTAAACCGACCTTGTGTCACAACCTGACCTCGTGGGGGATTGAGTAAATACAAACTATTCGCATTATTAAATAAAAAAAAAAATTCTTATCAATTTTTTTACGAGCTCACCTTTTTCTGTAAATCAGTAATTTCTTTGACTCAAAAGTTTCC
Organism: Acanthosepion esculentum; assembly: GCA_964036315.1. Classification (NCBI taxonomy): domain Eukaryota; kingdom Metazoa; phylum Mollusca; class Cephalopoda; order Sepiida; family Sepiidae; genus Acanthosepion; species Acanthosepion esculentum. Next base: position 72,101,143 of record OZ038490.1, read on the forward strand.
GTTCCCTGGCAAATTTCATATTGTACTGGCATAAGATTTTACTGGGTAATAGTATATGTAATAATCAGTTAGCCAACTAAATTTTATACGCAGGTAAGTTATTGATATCTTAGAGAGATCAGAAACCATTGTGGATATCCTAGCGCGATCAGCATCACCGTGGAGGAGAACACAGTTCTCTATACAGCACCCTATACAATCCGGTGAATTTAAGTGTCTGGAAAAGAAGCAAGAGATATTTGTGATCAATGCTCTCAAATACGGCCATGAATCTCCAACTGCAGGATAACTACCAACCGCCCCACGCGTTCAGATGTGGAACAAGGCCAAATTTAATGTGGGGTATCCGAGGCCGTAGGTTCGGCCAAAAATTCCCCGTAGACCCTGTATAAAACGGGATCGGGTAGCTGTTTCCGGAGACGAGACTCTGTCCTCCGACATAGGCTCGTCTAGGGGATCCTCTCTGCTCGGAAGCAAAGAGTTTGACCAGCACAGCTGGAGACGAATCTCCAACTGCATACCAGCATACTGTATTTACTGCTGTATGTGAATGGGGACATACCCATTATCGTCCGTAGGTACACTAAAGCAGTGACTGAAGCCGAGATGCCAGGTCAGGTCAATAAAATTAATTATATTGTGTTTCAAATTTTATCTCACTCTTTTGCTTGCATCTTTTTTTTTTTTAAATTCGTAAACTTTCCAATATTGCCCGGGCGTAAGGTCATATCACGTTGAGACATGGTCCCCGTAGCATCATCGAAGTTAAGCAACGTCGACCCTGGTCAGTACCTAGATGGGTGATCGCTTGGGAATACCAGGTGCTGTAAGCTTGAATGTGCGGTTGATATAGCGGATAAAGGCTAGGAATTGTTAATCGGAGTGCCGAGTTTCAATTCCAGTTGCGTTCATTATATTCAGTTACGCACAAATACCCATGAAAAGGCATGAATCCACCTCTTCTCATCCGGCTGTGGGTTTATTAGTAATCACAAATCATTATTATCTAAAAAAAAAAGTAGGTTGACAATCTGTAAAAAAACGAATCAATCAATCCACTATGGTCTGGCTGCAATATCTCAGATTACAAAATGTCGGAAATTCCTCCGAAATAATCAGCAATGACAGTCCGACCAATACATATGTCGTTTATCGAGAAGAATCAAAATAGAAGAAAACGCAACTCAGAATTTTAAGAATCAGTGTTTCAGAAATCCTTCCCATGTATCAAGGCACTGTAGGAGTTTCGGTCCAGCCAAGATGTGGTCATCCACGAAAGGTACAGCATAGGAGGGTACGGAAACTGATGAGGACAGTAAGAGCTCGGCCAAAAAAGATTGCAGAACAAATGTATGCGTCGACAAGTCGTTAAATAAATACACAAACAAAATCTGGAAGGATGGTAAGCCTAAGGAGAAGGTGAATGTATTTTAGAGATCTGTTGTGGTGTTAAAAGTGGAATCATGTCTTGCAGTACCAGATGAAAACAACGGTCGAAAAGTCGAGATTGATTTTTGCGTTGATAACTTGAGGCCTACGTTTATGGCTTGACAGTTCGTTTCTGAAGAAAAATTGCCCAATCAGCAAAATGGTGTTTGGGTCTATAAGTCATTTTAAATTGACATCCAAACGCCATTAAGCTGGGAGGCGGCTTAATCTGAATAACTCTTAAAATTATTTGAAGATCGTTCATGGTTGAGTTTGGAGAATAGGGATAAAGAAAAGCGGTTAAGAAAAGGAGGGAGGGAAGGAGATGGACAGGAAGAGAAGAAAAGGTTGAAGGAAAAGAGAAATGAATAAATTAAGGACATGGGAGAAAGAAAGAAAGAAAGAAAGATAGAAAGAAAGAAAGAAAAGAAAAGAAAGAGAGAAAGAAAAGAAAGAGAGAAAGAAAAGAAAGAGAGAAAGAAAAGAAAAGAAAGAAAGAAAGAAAGAAAGAAAAGAATGAGAACTAAAAAAATCAAAGGAAATGATAAAAATAAAAATTACAAAGCAAAATAAAAAATTACACAAAAAGAAAGAAGCAAAACAGGCAGAAAGGAGGGTGTTTTATGATTAAATCCTTGTATACAACTGATTTTAAAAGAACGCCATCACAATGTCTATTGTAACATTCAAAGCAAACGATTTTCAATGATGGCTGCTCATCCGTTTGAATTTAAATAAATACGTATATCATATTTTTTTTTATAATAAAAAGGTAAATAAATATGTGTACGGATATTGAACCCATATCCTCCTGGTGTCTGTAGTTTAAACCGACGCCTTCTTTTTCCGATTATCTACACTATAATTATACAAAAAAGCATATATAATTATAAAACTATCCCTCCTTCCTTAGATGCCATAGTACCACCAGTTAGAAACTAAGAAAATAGTGCTGAACAGCTATGCAATATGGCAGACAATACAGCACAATTTCCTCACAGATATAGAAGTGACTTGAGGTAATAGAGATGTTTTATTTTTATACTGACGTCCATCCAATACAAGGTTCAAGGACCACTCAACGTAGAGGGTTACTGTGTGGTGTTTTGTGAGCGTAAGAATAAGTCACAGGTCGAGTTAGCTGTTATTAAATTTTCCATTCGGGTCTCTACCAGCATCCAAATGGTTGCAAGGAATCAGAATGCAGAAATTTTATACATGACAAATGTAAATGTATCTGCTACATAACCGAAATAGTTGCTTATTTTATTTTTCCGGTGCCAGGGTTCTGTGTTCGAGAGCGCGTCAGGAGGTGAGGAGGGTGTAATGGATAGCGGCTCGCAATGAGAAATCTGAAAGCCGAGTTCGAACTCCTGTGGGTTCGTTACATTCACTTTCGCGGCAAGGCTCCATCCTAGGCCCTACTCCGTTCCTCATATTCATAAACGACCTTCCTGACGCCATAGATTCCCAAGTCGGCATCTATGCGGACGACACCACAATTTACTCCTGCCTCAAACACAAATCCAGTGATGCTGACAAAATTAACCTGGCATCTCGGATAGAAAAGGACCTCCAATCGGTTGTGAACTGAGGCAAGAAATGGACGGTTAACTTTAACGCCTCTAAAACTAAACTGCTCTCTATTAACCACCACAAGGATCCATCCCTGCATCCCATTAGAATGTCTGATGACCAACTTCTTGAGAGCTCCTCTCTGCGGCTGCTCGGTCTCACGCTGTCCGCTGATCTGAGATGGAACAAATACATCGAGTCAATTGCATCATCCACTGCAAGGAAAGTTGGCTCCCTGTGCCGAGCCAGGAAATTTTTCTCCCCGGAATCTATCCTCCAAATCTATAAATCGACCATTCGCCCTTGCATGGAGTATTGCTGCCATATATGGTCTGGAGCCCCTGCTGTTTGCCTCAGGGTTCTTGATAAGATCCAGAGACGGATATGCAATGTAATTGGCCCCGATCTGTCATCTCGTCTGCAGTCTCTCTCTCTCACCGACGCGACGTTGCCTCGCTCTATCTTTTTTATAAATACTTTCACGGTAATTGATCCGAGGAGCTGCTTTCGCTGGTTCCTAGGCCTCATGAATTTAAACGTCCCACGAGGCTGGCATCCCGTTCCCACCCCTTCACCGTTGAAACTGTTAGATGTAGACGTCTCTTCTACTCCAATAGCTTCATGTCTCGCACATCTCGCCTGTGGAACTCCCTTCCTTATTCCTGTTTCCCTGACAAATATAATCTCCAACTATTTAAGTGTAACGTCAATCGACATCTCCAGTTGCCTTGATCTATCCACTTCCCTTCTCCACATCCTTTTACCTTTCATTCCTATCTGCTCTCACTCCAAATCTTCTGTAACCCCCTTGCCTTGATCGATCCACTATCTTTCTCCACATCCTCTACTTTACCACTCCTATCTGCTCTTCCTCCAAACCTTCTGTAACCCCTTGCGTGCTAGTGGCTTCCAGCCTTGCTTGGGGTGATATGCTTAAAAAAAAAAAAAAAAAAAAAACACACTGGAGAAAGGTATGGATCAATCCTCTCGTCCCCGCTATGGGTGAAATCGCAGCATTTGTATCTAGAAAAATCATTCGTATTTTCAAAAAATTATGAATGTAAAAAGAAATTCTTACAATTTAAAAAATCTTTCGGTTTTAATAATCCACAAAGGGTTGGTAAACTGTAAAAACAAATCAGTCACCCAAACAATCGAAACCGTATCAGAAAATAGGCTGTCGTATGATAATTTTTCAAGGTGGCCTGGCCTTCCGAACAAGAATGATGGAGTAACACACTTATTCCTTTCCAATTATTGGCTTATGTCAAATTAAGCAAAGTTAAAGGAACAGGAATTACCTTTTGTTTCATAGTTAGATCTATCTATCTATCTATCTATCTATCTATCTATCTATCTATCTATCTATCTATCTATCTATCTATCTATCTATCCTAGTCTCTTTATTTATCTATCTATCTATCCTAGTCTCTTTATTTATCTATCTATCTATCTATCTATCTATCTATCACAGTGTGACCATATCTATCTATCTATCACAGTGTGACCATATCTATCTATCTATCAATCACAGTGTGACCATATCTATCTATCACAGTGTGACCATATCTATCTATCTATCACAGTGTGACCATATCTATCTATCTATCAATCACAGTGTGACCATATCTATCTATTTATCACAGTGTGACCATATCTATCTATCTATCTATCTATTTATCACAGTGTGACCATATCTATCTATCTATCTATTTATCACAGTGTGACCATATCTATCTATCTATTTATCACAGTGTGACCATATCTATCTATCTATCTATCTATCACAGTGTGACCATATCTATCTATCTATTTATCACAGTGTGACCATATCTATCTATCTATCTATCTATCTATCTATCTATCTATCTATCTATCTATCTATCTATCTATCTATCTATCACAGTGTGATCATATCTATCTATGATTGTATAGTTGCTATCAACACTTATTTTACATAAAGAATATTTATTTTTAAACATTATCTTCTTTCTTGTTAATGCATTTAATTTATATATATATATATATATATATATATATATATATATATATATATATATATATATATATATATATATAGTTAGAAAGGTAGGTAGGAAAGTAGGTATACCGGTATTGATATAATCGTACAGCTTTATTTGTCTAATAGGAGTTATTATATTTGAAATGTCATTGTAAATGTAATGGTTGAAATAGACGCCTACGCACAGAATACTGGAGCAGAGTGCGCATATCTTTTCTTCTTCGTGTGTGTATTCGTATTTGTGTGTATGTGCGTGTGGTGGGGAAACAGGCGTGTGCGCATGCCCTGGAATGTACGCAGTGCATCGCGAAGAACATTTTGAAATTAGTTTAAAGTGAGAGAAAATTTAACAGATTCTCCTAAACACGAAATAATTTTAAGAGGCGGGGGGGGGGAAGAAGTGGAACGAACAGAAATGATAAACAAATAAAAGGGTGACCGAAACGAAATAAAATAAAAAATAAAATAAGAGTAGAAAGAAAACAACGGATGGTTAGCAAAAAGAGAAATTGGCGCGCGAGTATAGATGTTTGTATGATTGCGCATGCGTGTGTTTAAGTGAAGTCGAGAGAGGCTAATACCCAGAAAAGAGAGAAAACGCGCGTAAAACGAAACCTGTTGAATGTGTGGTTAGAGAAAAGAAAAGAAAGGCGTGACATATGCTCTGTTCAGAAACTTGCAAAGATACCATATTAGGAAATGTACCAGACGTCACCGGCTCAAGATTGCGCCGGTACCTGTTGCATGAAAGGTAGCAGAAGCAAGAAGACAGGGTTTTTGAGAATGTGTCCTCCCACCGAAAATAATAGCGAACTAGCTATCTAGCTAGCTAGTTAGATAAAGTGATAGAGAGGATAGAGAACAATTCCGAAAGAAATACAGAGAGCGAGTCAAGATAAAAAGAAAAGAAAAGAGAAATAAAAAAAAAAAAAGGAAGTAATCGAAGGTTGGGCAAATGAGGGAGGCGTCCTGACTATATGTGCGCTCTGATCGATGCGTGTGGCTTTTAGTGTCTATATGTGTTTGAGCTGCGAGTGTGTCTCTATGGTTGTGTGGATGCGGGAATGGAAAGTCATGTGAGTAGGTTTGCGTTATGATGATGAGATGACGTCACAGTGGCGTTTCCGCCCTTTTCTCAGGTAGGCTGGAATTGTGGGAAGGACTCAAAACCAACTGTTGCTTCTTTCAGAAGCCCCACGCCCCAAAAGCTTAAATTTATGAAATAATACAACTAAACGGCGCATTACACTATATATATTTTTAAATATATATTTTTTAAGATTTTGTTTAATTTAAATTTAGATTTAATTTTATTTTTAAATTAATGTTTTTAATTTTTTTGTAATTTAAAAATATTTTCTTTAATTTTGTTTTTTTTTGTTGAAAATATGGACATTTTAAATTTCTTTGTATTCTTGTAACGTTCTTTCTTGTTTTAATGAAATTGACAGTTCAATGCCATATATTTAAATAACGTGATGGTGAGACTACCAGAGATGTTAAGAGTGTGACAAAGTACAAATAGAGAGAAATAGAAGCGAGAGAGGGAAGGCGAATGAAAAAGAAAAGATGAAAGAAAAGGTGAGAGAGGAGGAAAGAAAGAGCGAAAAGAGGAAAGAAAATCAGATAATGAGAGGGGAGAAAATGGCAGAGAGGAAAGCAAAGGAGAGAGAATTGAAAGAAAAGGCGGAATGGAGGAAGGAAATGTGAAAGACAGGAGAGAAAAGTTGAAAGTCGGAAGAAAAAAGTAACGTTGAAAGAAAAGGAAAGGAGGCAGAAAAAGTGACAGTGAAGAAAGGGGAAAAAGAAAAAGTGAGAGAAGAAATAAAAAGAGAAAGAGAAGAAAGAAAAACTGAAAGAGAGCAGAAAGAGGGGAAAAATGTGACAGAGAGGTAATAAAAGGAGTCAGAGAGGGAAAAAATTGAAAGAGAGGAAATAAGAGGAGAAAGAGAGAAAGAAAGAGTGACAGAAAAGAAAGGAGAAAAAGGGAAAACGAGGGAACAGAAATGGAAAACAAAACCGAAAATGTAGAAAGTAAAAAAAAATATTAGAAAAATATTTATGTAATGAAGCGGAAGAAAATCAGAGAGAGAGAGAGAGAGAGAGAGAGAGAGAGAGAGAGAGAGAGAGAGAGAGAGAGAGAGAGGGGAAAGAAAGAAAATAAGAAGCAAAGAATGAAGGAATAATAAAGAGAAAAAAAAAAAAGATTCATTAATGGAAATAAATTAAGAAAAAATCGATGAAAGAAAATTAAGAAAAAGATTCTAAAAAGGACCCCTCCCAACACCCAAAAATAAATAAATAAATAAAAAAAATAAAAAGAAAGAATAACAAAATCAAGAAATTATACCAAAACAAAAATGAAGTAGTAAACAAAATCGCTGGCCCTCAGCGACACTAGCGGTTGATGTTCAATCCGAGATGAAAGAAAAAAGCAAAAAAAAGAAAATTTTGAATGGTAATTTTTAAGGCTAGAACCCCCTCCCCCAACACACCATCTGAGAGGCTGACGTAAAAAGATCTTCTATGCCAATTTTCCTTCATTTTTGCTTTATACCGTACTAAGGAAAGCTTAATAATTATAAGTAGTCGTTGTTCAAACTCAGGTAAAAAAAAAAACAACCAAAAACCTGGATTTTAAAAGCTGATTGTAAAGCCTAGCGAGTCCTCACTTCGTAGATAAAATCCCCTATACTAATTTCCACTTTACCGAACTAATTTCCACTTTCCCGAGCTAATACGACCTTAGTAAATAGCGATCAACATTCGGATCCCCAGAAATAAGAAAGATGTGAAAACTAACGGAAATATTTTGAACAAAAATAATAAAACGATAAAAACACAGGAGAAAGTTTCTTAAAGAAAACATTTAGATCTGATACTGATGCGTGAATTTATTGATTGCAGTTAAGTTTAGAGGTTGTGGAGAGTCTTGATCGCTCATGTCCTGAAACGACACGGCACGTAGAAAAAGAAGAATAATTAAGTGTAGTTCTTTTAGTTTATAAGCGTTCTGTGGAGAACGGTGAAACGGACGCGCAGACAACAGGTGACTACATTGTTCAGTAAAGAATCTTTAACTATTGTAGGCAACGATAAAAATAAGTGTAAACCACATCGATTAGTGTTACTACTCCAGTGACTATTATGAGAACAGCGAGGAATCGGTAAGAAAATAAAAAAATAAAAAAATACAGAAGGATTTTGCTTTTTATTTATATAACAAATATTTTCCCTGATACTACAATAGCAGAAATAATCATCAAACTATTAGTGAAGGCGATGCTGCTGATGATGAAGGTACTATCAAAAGTGATGGTGATCATGCGAGATAATAATAATAATAGTAATAATAATAATGATAATAATAGGCACAATCAGAAAGATTGAAAAATCGGGAAAGAGTTGGCACAGTTCAGACAATGGCAGTGTTGAGGTCAGCTCGTGTCCCCAGAGACAACCAACTTGTATGGTCATGTAATTGCACGAAATAATAATAATAATAATAATAATAATAATAATAATAATAATAATAATAATAATCATCTGCCAAAGAATATGAACAAAGTTGTAAATATAAGTGTTTTGAAATTGAAACTGCAAGAAAAAAAAAATGTATTCCTTGAAATTATTGTTCTACCTAATAGGAACTGGAGACCTGGATACGATGAAAAAAGGTAACGAGTTGCCTGGCAGCCCCTATTTAAAAGAGATTTTAAAAAAAAATTGCCTTGTGTGGAATACCTCCATATTCAGAAGCGTATTATTAATGTAAAGAAAATATAGACGCTGTACATGTTAAGTATCACTTAACATAAGAATTTGTGCAAACAGAATTCATATATTTACTGCCCAGGTCTTACGGTAAGGGATCATACTAAACAGAAAGCAAAAAACAACAACAACAATAACAACAATAATAATAAAAAAATATTAATAATAATAAAAATAATATTAATAATAATAATGATGATGTACAGGAAAAAAAGCTCTACTTTCGCGTGCAAGAGGTTTAGGGTGTGCTGTAAACTATATCACGAGAACTGATATACATTATGAAAGAACTGTCTGTATGCATTATGCAAATGTGAAAATCACGAGGTAATGTTTCGATGATGACAGCAATCTAATTCACTGCTTAATGTATGAGTGGGGCTCCTAAGCTAGGAAAAAAGGCAAGTGTGTCGATAAAGATTCCTGGCGATTTGGAAATATTTCTGAAAGTCAAATATTTTAATATTTTAAAACCGCCGTTAGTATCAATATGAAGTTCCGTCTTTTTTTTTTTTCGTGCCGAAAGCATTTGTCACACATTCACACGAATGTACATATATATATATATATATATATATATATATATATATATATATATATGCATGCATGCATATGTCTAGTTCCAATTAATTAATGAGCTAAATAATATCAAGTTTGGCATTTTAGGAGAAAAGGTTGGTGAAGTTCCCTATGGATAGAGAAATATTTGAAAAACACAAATCTATTCGTTTTATTTCTGTACATCAAAAGAAACGACAATAAAATAAAAAGTAAACCTTAATACAAGTATATATATATATATATATATATATATATATATATATATATATATATATATATATATATGGAGAGAGAGAGGGAATGAAAACAAATTATTAATATATACAACATACAATATATATATAATTAATATATGCAACATACAAGCTATATATAAATACATAATGAAATCAAATTATTAATGCACTGAACAAACGTGACAGGTAAGTGGGTGGATAGGTAGGTAGATAGACAAATACATTTGAACAAACAGTGATAGATAGATAGATAGATAGATAGATAGATAGATAGATAGATAGATATATTTGAACAAACTGTGAGAGATAGAAAATTAGAAACTAGATAGATAGAAAGAAAGAAAAAAGAGAGGACAGATAGATAGAAAGAAAGAAAGAAAAAGAGAGGACAGATAGATAGATAGAAAGAAAGAAAATGAGAGGATAGATAGATAGATAGATTTGAACTGTGAGAGATAGAAAATTAGAAAGTATATAGATAGAAAGAAAGAAAATGAGAGGATAGATAGATAGATAAATAGATAGATAGAAAGAAAGAAAGAAAATGAGAGGACAGATAGAAAGAAAGAAAATGATACATATATAGATAGAAAATGATAGATAGATAGATAGATAAATAGATATATAGATATAGATATATATAGATAGATAGATAGATAATGAGGACGATGCGGACAATGAAACCACTAGATCGATTGATAACGTGTACTCAAACAGCTATGTTGAAATAAGTAACCAAGATATAACAGATAGGATTTGTGAAACAAATACGTGGAAACTTTTATTTGCCTTGATAATTCCGTATCTAGTGGCGTTAATGATGGTAGGAAGATTAAACAGTAGTCTTGATTAAAAAAAGACAGACTAATGAAAGGAAAAGTTCGTCAGAGAGAGAGAGAGAGAGAGAGAGAGGAGCAAACTCCAGGAAAAATAGGAAAATGACGCAAATAAAGAAAAAAAGGAAAGAAAATTGGATAAAAAGATTCAGAGGAACAAAGAAAAGAGAAAAAAAAGAAAGATAAACAAGCGAATGAAAGAAAGAGAGAAAGAAAGAGAGAGAGAAAAAAAGAGAGAGAGAAAGAAACTAAATTAAGAAGAGACAAAGAAACAAAGACAAAGGGTAATCGAAAGAAAGAAAACGTAATTTGGTGAAAAAGAAAGAAAAATAAAAGTGAAGGAATGCATTAGAAAAATAAGCCAAAGAAAGAAAGAAGTATATATATATATATATATATATATATATATATATATATATATATATATATATATATATATATGTGTGTGTGTGTGAGAGAAAGAAAGTAAACCGAGAAAAAAACAAAGAAGAATCTAAATTAAGACAAAAAAGAAAGAAAAAAGGGTGAAAGAACGAATGAATAAATAGATAAAGAAAGAAAGAAAAAAAGAACTTCGGGAAAAAAGAGAAAAAGAAAGAAAGAAAGAAAGTAAGAAAAATGAAAGAAATTAGAGAAAGAAAGAAAGAATAAGGGAGAGAAATAGTGAAAGAAAAAGAGGGAAACCTAGATGCAAAGAATATGAGAAAATAAGGAAATTTCATGTCGACTGTCTTTCCTCTTTTTAAACCTATCATGGCGAGATTTCTCTTAAAAAAGCCGAAAAGAAATCTCATAAACGATAACTGAGCAAAGATGAAATTGCCTCTTCGAAATATTCGACTCAAAATGGCTAAAAATACTGGGTTTTCAGTTTAACGAAATATGAAAGACTTCTCTAATCATAAAAGAAAAACGCGCTGAGAAATGCCACGTGATCGTGCATAATTTAATTTTTCTTTTATATCAACCGGCTGAGAAAAATGAAAACGGCATTTCCTTTTTGCCAAAATTACCAAGCCAAAATCTTTCTGAAGATTATTCGCATCAGTGGAACAATCTTTACATCTTCCCATTCGTTTTTTTAACATTCCACCGAACAAATATATATATAAAAAAAGAACGTTTATTTCGAACACGGGCAATGCAAAGTAGTTTTCCGGTGATCAAGGTGTAGTATCTGTACGAGAAATATTTGCTTGAATATATCTAAGCCGTAACAATTTACTATATAAGTGGATTTATTTTAAAATTAATTTTAAAAACAACGTGTGACACCGAAATCGAAAGGCATATTGGAATAAGGAAAGATGTCTTCCGAAATCTAAAAATAAAGTATTAAGAAAAGAAAAGAAAATTGGCGAAAAAGAGAAAAAGGAACAAAGAACAAAGGATAAATAAAAGAAAGAAAGAAAGAAAAGAGAAAGAAAGGAAAAGAAAAAGAAATAAGAGAAATATTCAAAGCTGGATTGGAATAGACAAAGATGCCTTCCAAAAGCTAAGCTAGGTATTACGAAATAGGAAAATTTTGTTAGACATTAAGGAAAGGATAGCTGAACTGTTAAGTAATATCAATAATCCTCTATGGCAGTGACCGTTGGACTATGTATTCACAGATAAGGAGAAGTCTTGAGGCAACAGAGATGTGATTCTACAGAAGGATGCTGAGAATACCATAGATGGAACATATCAGCAACGTAAAGTAAAATGGAAACAAAAAGGATACATATGCTTAGGACCATTGTGCGTTTTCGCAATGAAGAGGAGACTTGTGGCCGCAGGGGCGTGGTTTTACAGAAGGATGCTGTGAATACCATAGACGGAGCATATTGGCAACGAGGAAGTGTTAAAGGAAATTAGATAGAAATGATCGCTCGGACTATGTCGCCAACCATCCCCTGACGCCGAGATGCCATCCAATGTATTGAAACAAGGATCGAACACACTATGAATGTTTTCCGCATCTTGCTTGCTAACCTTTCCACCACGCTCAGGCATTCACGCATTTCTACTGCTATTGTTAACTAGAATCTTGAAAGAGTTAAAAAAAATTTACGCCTAGTAAAACATATTAAATAAAATCTAGAAATAATAAGCGATCGCTTTCAATTATCGCGTATTTCCTTTTATTAAAAGATTCTTTAGGAAACACAACAAATGAATAAAATTGAATTCCAGTAATGCAGTAACGCATCGTAACATACCCAAATCTTACACATATTTATAAATACCAACATGTATCTACATAGACAGAATGTGTTAAGAATGACACCTACTGTCTCGTAACAGCTGCCCCTTTTAAGGTAGACGAGCGTGCTCCGACTATTTCATTTTGATATTTTGAATTTCACAGTTATTATGAAAAAGAAAAAAAATTATTGAATGACTTTAATGAAGCACAAATAATTCTAGTCAAAATAATAGGTCAGAAATTGTGAGGAGCTCTGATTCAATAATTACAAATACCTATTGCCAGTCGATCAAAGAGGTGAAATCATTCGCTTGGTATCTGGCAGCTAAGACTAATCGACGTGAGAAGTGAGTGGAAACTTTCCCATCAAGTACGAACCAACAGAGTGGTTACGGTGGCACAAATACTCTAGTGTATCACGACAAACAGTACATTAGTCTTTGTTCCTCAGGTAGCCACGTAGTCAGAATACCCATGATAATCCATGTCTGTTGCCAAGCACTGCAATCAATGGCAACGCGTGCATCGGAACTTGGCATTGTGTCAATGGATGCTGTTCGGTCATAGGTACGAATCCAATATTTCGAATACTGATTTTTTCGACAAGACAGCCTAGATGAGCAATTAGTTATTAGTAATTTATTCGGCTTACCTTGGTCTAACGTTAGGTGAATATTATTGGAGCACCTAGTGAGAATCGAATTCATTACATTCGCTATCTGCAAGAGGAGCATTAGACAGACGGGCGCAAGACTACAATAGTAAGACACGAACTGATTGCAGTAGCTAATATTTTATAAGACTAACTTGCTATCATTCAAAGCCAGAAAGGCCAAATATATTGGATAAAACTCGCTATAGTATTAAAAACGTGCTAAGCTCCTTTTTTTTTTAAAAACTACGGCAAGGTACGCTAAACTTAGTATTGTTAGAAAGTTACAATATCATTAATGAGGATTGAACTCACAACAACAGAGAGGAGTTGCAATGCCAGCTTCCGAAATACTACTCTACGGCTGGAGGAACTGACTGATTACTGGCTGATTCTCATGCCATGAAGACGTTGGGCATACAAGAGCCACCTTGTCCCTTCAGCTCTCGCGGTTTTGGCAGATCGAGAGGAACATTTTTCAAAGCCGGAAGAACATCCTTCAGAATGTGAGAACATCCTCCAGAGCGAGCGGAACATTTTCCAGAGCTGGAGGAACATCCTTCAGAATGTGAGAACATCCTCCAGAGCGAGCGGAACATTCTACAACATGAAAGGAACAACCTTTAGAACCGGAGGAACATCCACCAGAGCGAGAGGAACATATTCCAGAGCTGGAGGAACATCCTCCAAAATGTGAGAACATCCTCCAGACCGAGCGGAAAATTCTACATGAGAAGAACAACCTTTAGAACCGGAGGAACATACGCCAGAGCGAAAGGAGCATTCTTCAGAGCCGGGGAAACATCGTCTAGAGCGTGAGAACATCCTCCGAAGTCAGAGGAACATCCTAAAGAACGCGAGGAACGTCATCCAGACTCGGAGGAACATCCTCCAGAGCATGAGAACATCTTCCATAGTGAGAGGAATATCCTACGAAATGAGAGTAACACCCTCTAGAGTCGGAGGATAATATCCGCCAAGACCGTGAGAACATCCTGGAGAGCGAAAGGAATATTCTCCAGAGTGAGGAACATCTTCCAGGGCGTGAGAACCTCCTCCAGAGCCGAAGGAATTGCACACGCATATACACACGGATGTGCTTTTTCATGTGCTACAAGAATACACACATGCACAAGCAGATATGCAGACATGCAAAAGCATGTACGGAGATATATCTAGGTGTTTGTGCATACACTGTCAACCAGGTCGCAGGTTTGTTCAGACCAGGAAAAATGAACGTCTTCTTTCATCTCGAATTATTCTTGAGATGCCCAACCCACCATGTATTGAATATTGACCGCTTGCTTACTGAAGATATAATATAACCTATGTGTTATTCTAGTATTTTACGGCATCAGTAATAAACTGATTGTAATCATTAAAAAGAGGCGAAAACGAGACATTTTATGGTGCTAGCAAAATATCACGTCCTGCCTGCGCAGATAATCTAATGTATAGGAGGTTTAAGGAGGCCTAAAATCACCTAGCTATAAATTAATTAACAGAGTAAACTGGAGTCTCTTGCCTTGAATGACAACCACTCTAAGAGAGGGAACATTCTGAATTCCAAACCACGAAGAAAGCAATGAGCAAACAACTCCACTATGTTTCTAAAGAACTTATGACAATTCACAGATAATAATGAAAAAGAATCCATGAAATGTCATGATCGTCTACGTCTTGCAGCGACATAGTTTTGTGTGTGAATACTGCTCACTCGTTTTACCAGCCTATAGATCGAAAGTCTTACCAAAGAAAATCTGTCGAATATGTATTCCTTTTTTTTTTAATCTGGGAAACCACTTTCAAGCCAAGCGTGCTTTAACGATAAACTACAGAAAGTCATCGCAACAAATCAAGTCTCAGTTAATTTAATTAAGAAATGCCCGTCTCTCGTTCAGACATTTCCAAGTCTGTATCTGGTAATCTTATTTTCGTACTCGAAATGTAAACAAAGTAATTTGTTAGCAATTAATAGCTATTTTTTTATGTCATTATTTAATAAGCGTCATATTTAGCGTGTATACATGTTGTGGCCCGTTAGGGGCCAGAAAGAAAGATACGGAAAGAAGAAGGCAGGTTGAACAAGTGTATTGAAATAACAGAACATATATATACAAAATAAGAGTGTTATTAGTCAGCAGATAGAAGTGTCCGTCCGAACTGTCAGGTTACACTGCGTCCCGACTGCCAGCCTTCAGAAGTCTCGCAGGTTAGTATTTATGAATGAGGAAGAGTTCATTCTAATGTAGATAGGTCACCATAACAATATCCCTGTTATTATTTTTTAAGAAAGAGCTTCGATATCCACGCCGGTAGGATAGTAAGTCGGAGTGTCGAAAGACAAAATGACGAATGGACAAAATGTCGAACAAAGTGCCAAACGGACTAAGTATTGAACAGACAAAATTTCGAATGAACATAAAAGTGATTAAGCCTCCATAATAATTGGTTAGAGGTCCGATTTTTCACATTTAATACGCTCTGTTTTTTAGCAAATTGAATTGAGAGTCTTCTCTTATATATATTTCATTCTTATTCTTTTATGTGCCGAGTACCTTCAGGACGTAGGCGATTATGGCTCTCCACTTCCCCCTATCCCTTGTAGCTTTCAATAAGTTTCGTGTCTCTTCCAACTCCCCCAGACAACGTCCTGCCATCCACTTGCTTAAGCCCGCCAGGTATGTTATGCGTTGCTTTACCTTGTCTCGTTTTCACTCTATTCGACCTGTGAGCATCAGATTCTCCAGGCCCTCCTTTCTCATTACGTGTCCCAGAAATTTCATCTGCCTCTTCCTGATGTTAAGTATAAGATTCTCTCCTTGTTTGCATCCTCTCTAAAACCTCAGCGTTGCTCAGACGCTCGGCCAATGATATCCTTAGCATCCTTCTGTAGAACCATACCTCCGTTGCCTCGAGTCTCTTCTTCGTCTTTGAAGAGACCCTCCAACATTCGCTGCCGTAAAGCAGGACAGATATCACACAGCAGTTCAGTACTCTTTTCTTTGTTACCAACGATATCCCCCCAAAACATTAACTCTTTATTGTAGGTTGAATGCAGACTCTCGTTCAAAACAGCAATTATGTAGAATTTTTTTTTTAGTCGGAGATTTTCATATTAGCTTAAAAATAATTATTATTTACCGGCAGAATAATTGCTTGTAAAGTAAAAGCTATTCTATTGGAGGGACATTTCTGGGATTTTTTCTTTTAGCCAGTTCGACTCTTTCCCCCTTTGGCACTTTGCCAATTCGACACTCCGCTCAACACTTACTCTGCTCGACAATTTGTCCATTCGTCATTTTATCCTTCAACATTCTGTCTGCGTATAGGCCGGTAGATATAAATTTTAGCTTAACGAGGATGACTACTCAAACACATATACCCAGCAAATGTAACTTTTATAGCAATAAAACACACACACATCCTTTCAACTTTCATTCCTATCTGCTCTCGCTCCAAATCTTGTGTAACCCCCTTGCCTTGATCGATCCACTATCTTTCTCCACATCCTCTCCTTTACCACTCCTATCTGCTCTTCCTCCAAACCTTCTGTAACCCCTTGCGTGCTAGTGGCCTCCAGCCTTGCTTAGGGTGATAAGCTTAAAAAAAAAAAAAAAAAAAATATATTTTTTTTTAATGAAAATATGCTGCCTATATATATATATATATATATATATATATATATATATATATATGAAGAAATATAGTCTTAAAGTGTGCTATATTTATGGGATAAAGTGCTCGATATCAGAGATAGAGCGTGTGTATATATATAATATATATATATATATATATATATAGAGGCAGCATATTTTCATTCAACCATGTTTGGTTAAGTAATTTAGACGTACTATGTCTATTTATTTTAGTTTTAATCCTTAAAAGTCCACGAATTAATTTCTTGGTGACTGTAAGAAAAATTGCAAAATTCTTTTCAAAATAATTTTTATTTTCCCAATTACTTTCAACCGCATTTGAGACCATCTTCTATGGATGCGTTATGCATTAACACCGTAAATTCAAAATATATTTTTACCTCTATGCAAGGGAGGTAACTTATATGATTAAAAAAAAAATAATTATAGTATTTTAATTTAGTATTTTTTATATAACATTTTGCTATATATATATAAGTGGACACTGGGGTTAACTCCGAGAGGCGACAGTCTGTCTTATGCTTGAACGCAATCTTCAGGCTAATTTCCTGAAAACATTATTTTAAGAAAAGTATTTTATGAATTTCAACCAACCCAGGTACTGGCTGCTCGGTGAATGAATGCCAAATGTTTCCTTATAGGGAAACGGCTAATATTACCATTACCATTACCATAAATATATAGAACGGCATTTATGAACATTAGCTAAGTCTGGCGCAAGGTCACAACAATAGTGACATCTGCAATGATCAAACTTACCAACGAATTGGCTTGTCTGGCCAGCACGCTAATCATGATGCTGCAGTATGTATTTGCGTTATTTTGCTTTGTGTGAGTGTGTGTGTATGTGTATGTGTGAGTGTGTGTGTGTGTGTGTATGTGTGAGTGTGTGTGTGTATGTGTGAGTGTGTGTGTGTATGTGTGAGTGTGTGTATATGTGAGTGTGTGTGTGTGTATGTGTGAGTGTGTGTGTGTGTATGTATGTGTGAGTGTGTGTATGTGTGAGTGTGTGTGTGTGTGTGTGTGTGTGTGTGCAATTATAGGTACGTTGGTGCTTGTGTTTCACCCCAAGCAAAGCGGTAATGCCACTAAGACGGAAGGAGTTATCGGGAGTGAAAGAGAATGAGAAGACTTTAGTGAAGAGAAAGGACAATAAAAGAACAGGTTCTGGAAGACAGAAGATAAAGATTGACGTTGCATTTAAATTTTCGAAGAACGTGGCAAGAAAGCAAAAATAAAAACACACACACACAAAGAAAAAACGGAATCGGGTTCCAGAGTCGAGAAAAGAAACGATTAGTATTGAACATACGGTTATATCTTATCTGATTTGGCAATCAAACGATGAGGCCTGGTCACCGATCTAATAGTTCGCTTAAATACATGCGGTCAAGGTACCAAGGAGGTGAGCTCAGAAGAACAACTGCCACGAAAATTCTTATGGAAAAGTCAGGGGGAAGCCCCGCCACGGAGGTGGGAACGTAACTGAAATCGAGATGCCAGGTTAAGGCCGATAATATTAGACAGCTCTTTGGAGAAACTCGAGCGGGAGCACCAGACCAACACTCTTCAGCAGGAATCATTTACTAATCTTAGTTTCATCCAGCTCAGACGGGCCGAATGAGAAGCAAAAACATTAGCATAGTAATAGTCTGCACATCTAGTTTGTTTGCTAACTATGGCCTTTCCGGTCACTCTTACCCGGTGAACCCTTATAATAAAGAGAGAAACAGACCCTGATTACTAGAGATCTGTCTTCTCGAAACTTGCTCTAAAGCAGTGATTCTCAACCTATTTTGGCCAGTGAAACCTTTTCACTTTGTCATGAGGTCATTCCACCACTTTCCCAAGATTGTCCGACTCAAAAGGAGCATTCCAAATAATATTATATTGAAAATCTTCATTCTTTTCCCTATTGGTACACGCAAACCTTTCATCAACCGATTAATAGGGGGATGGGGTGGTCAGTTAAAGCCGATTGTCCGTAGATGGGAAGGAATTATTTTTGAGTTATAAAACCGCCATAATAGCTACCAGTAGTTATGATTATAATGTAAATACTATAAACATGAATATATGACATAAATAAATATATACATAGATATATTAATCAAAATAACAAAAATAATGGATTTCTCACAGCTACTTTCTCACGCACGCGCTAATGTATCGTATTTTATATTCTGTACACCCATCTTTGTCTACAATTGAAAAGCCCGCCACCGCCGCCAAGTGGTCACTTTGAGAACTAATACGACTCATTCCGCTAAGCCCACACATTTTGAAATACATCGCAGACGATTTGGAAGTTTTTTTCCTGCAGATTTTATTTTATTTTGCCTGCAGATTTTGTCCGTTGCATCCGAAGTCCGTTGATGGGGGTCCGTAAATAAGAGGTTTGTCTGTACATATACATGGAATAGTTTTGTAGTGGCAAAATCACAAGAGCTAGAGGAAAGAAAAACCAATGTGACTTCTCAGTTGCGCGATCGATGCCCATTGCAGTTTGTGACGCCTTGGGGACTTCGAAAGTTAACATTCTGAGTCTACCAATCTGTGGTCCCAATTCGACGATTGCAGAAAAAACCGGTAGAAATGAGCGATTTTGTTCACCCCAAGACACACCTTGGTGGAATTTCATTAAATAGACTTTGTGCTGAATTTTCTTTATTTTTAAAAGGCAAATAAATATTTTGTCTCCTTGTAGTTTTGTTAGAATCTTTAGCGTGAAAAGGAGAGTTTTTATCGCAAATTAAATAGAGCCATAAAAGGTAACATTACCACCGACAACTGAGCGGTTTTTCTCAACATTTATTTGGTTTTTCACATGTTTTTTTTTATATCACAACTACCATACTGATCCTTGATTAGATTCGCGTGCAATAAGCACACAGCCATTTGCACGATGAGATTTCAAATAAACACGGGCATATCCACGAATAATTCTTGGTAACGATTTTCTTTAACAAATGCACCGTCAAACCTCAAATAGACGGTTCGAGATTATTATTTTTTTTGTGGGGAGAAAAATACTTAATTCTAATCATCGCTTTATATATTCAATATGGCGATATGTAATTAGATAAGTATTACTAAAGTTTAGTTTAGTTTTGGATAAAACCTTGAATTTTAGACACCCAGTGAGTATAGAAATCACTATAAGCCTTTCTGACTCGTTTGCAATCCGCTGCTTTACGCTGTTATATATATATATATATATATATATATATATATATATATATATATATATAAACAAGGTTATTGACAATTCCGAGCCATTATCCTGAACATCACAGCTTACAGCACCAGGTATTCCCTAGATGTCACCCATCTAAGTATTAACCAAACACATGGTCGGTTATATTTTGGTCTACAAGCATTTTTTTTACAATACTGTTCACCATGTACAAGGCCCGAGAGCCAATCGAGGTAGAGGGTTACAGAGTAAGGGGTGCAGTCTATAAGGATATGTGGGAAAGATAACGGTAAAATCTAGATTTGAACAGGTTATTTTAGTGATCAAGGAAGCATCCACTTGGGAGGCGGTCCCAAAGTAGCGGTTAATGGGGAAAAGCTGTTCGATTGGAACTTGCATCTGACCAATGGAATACGATTGGAATGACGGTGGTTCGCTACAATCTACGTGGTATGACGGGTTTTGGCTGTGAATCTCAGAATTTGTGGAACGAAGGAATGTAGTTCGCCTGAGCACTTTCCATGGAAATAGCGATGCAGTAGCGATACACTTGCTACTTCTCGTCTGTGGGAAAGGGGTTGTAGGGTGGAAAATAATTAATCACACACAAGCAGGGATAGACGCTTTTGGGTTCTAT
Organism: Acanthosepion esculentum; assembly: GCA_964036315.1. Taxonomy (NCBI): domain Eukaryota; kingdom Metazoa; phylum Mollusca; class Cephalopoda; order Sepiida; family Sepiidae; genus Acanthosepion; species Acanthosepion esculentum. The sequence goes on from OZ038490.1 coordinate 72,121,908, forward strand.
GGAGACGGGAAAGTGAAGACTTGGCAGCTTTGCCTATCTATGGCAGCAGTATTCCATTTTCAGCTTGATCTGGCTCTTATAAAGGTAGGGAATAGCCGGAGTCATAGTTCCTTTTTTATAGTAAGGTTCACCCTGTACAAGGCCCAGGAGCCACTCGAGGTAGAGGATTAAGATAGGAGAGGATAGGAGAAGATAACGGTTGACCCTAAACATGAACAGGTTAAGTCAGGTCCACAGTGCAGTGGTTCGCGGGAAGAAGCTGTTCGATTGGAACTTCTCACCTATGGAATGTGGGTGGGGAGGTGCTACAATGTAAGTGGTATGGCAGTCCTAGCCGTGAAGGTTAGAACTGGCGGGACCAGTGGTAGTTTCTCCGAGCACTCTCCATGGAAGTAGTGATAGCGCAGCGAAAAGCTTACCACATGCCGCCCGTGACAAAGGGGGTTGGAGGATGGAAAATAATTCGTCAGCCAAAAGGACTCGAAAGCGCTTTTAAACTCCATCGAGACCGAAAAGTGAGGACTGGAGCGGTACAGGGAACCGACCATTTCTCCAGCATCTTTAGCGATGGATCGCATGTACGTGTTCCACCCTGAGGGAACGCCCGTTCATCGCGATAGACAGATACTTGCTTCGGAGCTAGATAAATATTGGTCGTTTATATTTGAGTGTCTATGCATTTAATCGATTAGAGGATAGGTAAATATTACAGGGGATGAAGTCGCTGTGTTTTAGACTGCCCCGACATAGAAAATTGTTGTTTAAATTTGCTTTGGTTACTTGTGTATTGATAAGAGAACTTATCACTCGCTCACCGGTCTGTGACATCCTGCCAGCTTTTATGTACTGAAATTCATGAAACTGACAAGAAAAAAAAAGTTTTGTCATAGATTATGCTCAGTGAAGCATTAGAAGCTGACTCTAATCCCTGACTTTGGTCGAAGAAAGGGCGACATTGTCGTTCTGATGGGAAAGATGCCAGTTCTACAAATCCGTTCTCAAAAATTGATGGCCCAGATTGAAGACTGGATAAGACAATGTAGACGCCAGACTAATATTCTTCATGGTGAAATCACATTTTAGTATCCTGTTCTTTTAAAAATCCGTGCAAGTAATTGCAGACAAAATTTTGCCATTACTAACTTTTAACTATTATAAATGAATTCTGGAAAGTTCTTGGTCCTACCGAGAGGATTTGTTCAAAAAATTATCTGATGTTTGATCATTTAGTTAATTTTCAGAAAATGGACTGTACCGAAAACCTTTCGGCACCTTCTCATCATATTACGAACACATCATCATCATCAACAGCATCATTATCCCCCTCCTCCTCCTCCTCCTCCTCACCATCATCATCCTCCTCAACAACAAGAACCCATGGCAATCACGACTACAATTATGACAATTTTTAATATCTTCGTTACTGAATCGAACCTTGCAGCCAAAGAGTATCTGGGTTCGAGTAAAAGACATCTCTGGGAGATTTAGTGAGATTGATCTTCTTAAATTTTTTAATTAATCAATAGTATTTCTAAAGTAATAATAATCATTTGCAGTCATCAAACACACGTCTTCTTCATTATTATTACTATTATTATTGATCCATTAAGTGTTCACGCAAGTACTGTTTACTTACACGGGAGTCGAAGTGGCAGAAAGTCTGCTTAGTAAGCCAGCACTCATATTGTAACTGTTGTTGGTATTATTATCATATAACAAAAGCGCTTGTCCCTATTTCTCGTTAGTTCGCCCGACCGTTACGCCCTGCCAATACCTCATAAATAATGGACTATTCTGTTTTGATCGCGCGGGATGACAAAAGACATATAAAAGACGCTACTTGGTTTCAGTGAAAAAAAAAGAAAGAAAGAAAGAAGTGTTTAACATCTGCTAATACCTCAGAAATATTAGACTATGACGTTTGGATCGCGTGAGAAAACAAAATACATATCAAAGACGCTACTTGGTTTCAGTGAAAAAAGTGAAATAACGAAGAGAAGATAGAAGTGTTTAACGTCTGTTTCAGTGAAATGGAAAAAGTTGACAATTTCAAATGTTTTCGTTTGCACACTTTTAATGCGTAAAATAACGACCAGCATTCATATTGATGATATTTCGAAGTTCAAATATTTAACGATGTGATAGTGGAATTTCTACGGATATTTTATTGTCATAGAACTCGCCATGAGATTATTCAATCATTAACTGAAGAATTAAGTAAGATTCCTCATAACATTCGAAAAAACATTATTATTATTATTATTATTATTATTTACTTGCTGTTTCATAGATTCATTTTCCAAGTTGTTCAAAGAAAGTTACCAACTCGTTCTTAGAAAGTTATTCGGTATATTGAACTGAACGACTATGTAAGTAGAACTCATTAGCACAATCACTTTTTTCAGATTAACTTTTTTAAAAATCTGTGTGTATCAATATTCTTCTTAATTATTTCTAGTGCTCCTATAACTGCTGGAATCACGGTTAGATCCAAATGACATATTATTGTAATTTCTATTGCCTATATTCTTTATATTTGGTGTATTTGTCAAATTCCCCCACTGAAATATTTTTTCATCTAACGGAATGAATATGTCAATAAAACAATGTTTATATTCTTTGGAGCATTGTTATTATTATAATTATTTTTATTTCCTTTGATTTCTGGCATTTACACATTTCTTTCCGGGTCCTGCCCAGGGACGGAAGGTTAGAAATGGCATCATGACACTTTCCACTGACAAAAAAAAAAATAATAATTACATAGATAAAGCCCTTCGTAAAGTGTGGGCTGTACTTGTGAGAACAATTTTTTTGCATCTCTTTGAAGCATGGACTTCCAGGGATCCCTTCAATTAGTCTACTGGAATATTTTCTAACCAATCCTAGGGCTCCGACTACAACAGGGATTGTTGATGTTTCCATGTGCCACATTTTTGAGATTTTATTATTATTATTATTATTATTATTATTATTGCCCATTGTATGAGGCGCTGAAATCTCAGAGCAATGTAACACGATCATCTTCTTGAACTGGTGTTGCGTTTTAGTCACACCATTTTTTCTTATTATAATGTTAGCATATCTGTTAGTGAGGGTATTGCTTAACCGTATCATGGCTATTTTTAAATTCATTTAGTGCTAGCGTAGAGCTGCTAGATATTAGATGGTTCCATCAGCGTTTGTACAGCAACTATTAAAACCATGCGCCGGATAAGCCCTCGTTAGTAGACTTTAATTCTGAGCAGCTCGGATCAATCATCGGATATGCTCTCGTCTTGCCCCCAAAATAAAATATATTAGGTCTCATTTTGAGAAGTTCGTTAATCCGAGTAATAATAATAATAATAATAATAATAATAATAATAGCTGGCAACTCGTATTCGAGGATACCCGTCTATTAGTGCGGCTAGCCAATTCTTGTTGCAGACGCTCGCTCAGGTACATTTGTGTTTATTCAACACCCACAGAGCCAATCGGTGGTTTATACTGCAACAATGCTGAGCAGACCTTAGTTATAGTTTCTGGGAGAGAGCGTTTTATTTGGCGTGATCAACAATCTGAACATCGGTCACGATGACTTGTGACTTCGTGCTAGCACAGCGATCGAGGCCCCACCGTTCTGACGTCAACCTGTGGTATGGTTTTCAGGCACTTTCCAAAGGTGCCTCCAGACTGATAACATCGGGGATTCTACTTCCTAACAAATCATCCGTGTTGAGATTCGAACCCGGATTCGATAGTAGTTTATATATATATATATATATATATATATATATATATATATATATATATGTGTGTGTGTGTGTGTATAGAATATATATATATATATATATATATATATATATATATATATATATATACACACCCCCCAAGGTTCCACTTAAGCAGATCGTCAGGGTCAGCTTATATATATACATTACTGCAACTATGCTGAGCAGACCTTAGTTACAGTTTCAGGGAGAGAGCATATTATCTAAAATCAACAATTTCATCAGGCCATCACGCTCAGGCTCTCGGCCACGATGACTGGTGTATTTGTGCTAGCACAGCTATGAACAGCCTACAAGAGTTCCGTCTGCTAAACTTCGCTCACAAGGCTTGGGTCAACCTATGATATGATTTTCATGCACTTTCCAAAGGTGCTGCACCTCGATCCAGTTCGATAACATCAGAAAATCGTCTTCCTGAAAAATCGCCCAGGGTGAGATTCGAACGCGGGTCTCATGGTCAGAAAGCGAACGTTCTAAACACTCGCCCATATATATATAAGGCCATAAGGCTGTTTCATGCTGAACGCAATCGTCCAGCATGAAACAGCCTGTCGCCTCTGAGTGTTGACTTCAATGTTCACTTTTATATTTACATACGCTCTATCTCTGATATTGAGCACTTTATCCCATAAATATAGCACACCTTAAAACTATATTTCTCTCTCTCTCTCAATATATATATATATATATATATATATATATATATATATACACAAATATATATATATATATATACACACAAATATATATATATATATATATATATATACACACAAATATATATATATATATATATATATACACACAAATATATATATATATATATATATATATATATATATATATATATATATATATATATATGCAAATGCTCTGTTTTATAATAAACAGTATTATAATACTGTTTATTATAAAACAGAGCATTTGCTTAAATACTTGTATCTATAAAAAAGAACGTTAAACATAATATATATATATATATATATGATGGTTGCACTGATACTGCCAAAATATTTATTCAGGATATAAATTTTATATTTCAATGTGTACCTCTCAATATACATCAGATTTATTTCAGTAAAATGTGGATCTTTTCGAAAAATCTTTTACATCCATTACCGTGCCACAATAGTAGATGACCCATTTCCGTGAATCCGAGTGCTTTTTGTCAATAAGCAAGCACCGAGAATTTGGAACATTTAAATTACGCCCAGCCATTTAGGGAAAGTAAATTTGTTTTCTCTTCTCAATTCCTATTTACATTTGCGCGTTTTCTTGCTATTTCCTTCTATATTTATCCTCCGAATTAAATCGATTTTTTGCAGCTGGATGTTGCACTTCGAAAGGAGGAATCACGTTCCACTTGATGAAATCTAACAGTATCGACATTCGTGCAGGAGGTCTTTTCCGATTTTTCCCGGATAGTTTTTCGTTTTTTTTGTTTTTTTTTTGCGTGTGTTAGGCAAACTATGCTAACAGTGCACGAATATAATTATGTGCACTTTTTGTACAGTTTAATGGATGAATCATTGGTGACGAATCAAAACGTCGATGCCACATTCAGAGTAGTTCACAGGTAAGAAAAACTTGTATGTTTTACCTAATAACGGATTTGGTAAGTTGATTTGAAATACATTTGATTCCAGTGTTGGAGCCTTCGTGAAGGACGGTGTGGAGAATCTCATCTCAGACTGGGCCAAATGAAATCAACATTTTCGCCAATGTTTGAGGTTAGCCAATGCTTAGAGAATTTAAAAGGCGTGCAATATATGCAGAATCTCTGCTCGCTTACAACGGGGATGGATTTTCTGAAGTTAAAATATTGACGGAACATTGTTTTGATGTTGCTTGCAAAAATGGCTTCGTTCTGAGACAAGTTTTATGGTGGATTTCACGAATGCTCCGGACAGAAAACACTAACAGTATATAAAATATTTTGATTTAATTCCAAAAATATCGTTTTTCTATCATACAACAGTTTGGAATGTTAAGATTTTTACGTCGTTCATGTTTATTTTTATTCTTTACAACGTTTTATTGCCTAAAAGGAGAAATAAATCAATTTCTTTAAATGTGAAAGTTTAAAAAAATTGAATACCATTTCAATCTGAATTATATCGATTAGTTCACCTTTTTTTTATTTGTTACTACATCTAATTGCCTAACGCCCGGTTCACAAACCTTTTACGTCTATTGAACAGGAGTAGAGGTTTATCCCTTGTTTCAATAGGATTGGGTTTCCGGTTTCATTTAAAGTTTGCTCGTTCTCTTTCACTCCAACTAACCCTTTGCTGTTATCGCATTGCTTTGGTTGGAAATGATTTAATAAGAAATTGGGTGAATGCCTGGAAAAAGCGTGAAAACCATACCACGGGTTGACCCAAGTATTGTGAGCGAAATTGGGTAAACGAAACTGTTCGGAAGCCGTCGATATTTGTGCTAGCACGAAGTCACATGTCATTGTGATCGAGGTTTTTAGCGTAGTGGCCTTGTTCAAACTGTTCATCACGCCGGCTGATGCGCTATCTCCTATAAAGTGTAACTAAGGTTCGCTCAGTATAATTACAGGAGGGCTATTTGGGTAACAAAAAACAACAAATGTACCTGAACAGTCGTCTACAGCAGGGGTTGGCTAGCCGTCCTAGCAGGTGAACGTGCTTGAAAACAATTAGCCGACCATTATATATATATATATACAATTTTCAAATTTTATAAATCTTTTAATATCTATGATAACCTTGCTTAGTTGTCAAATTTTTCGAATTACCCTATACTTGTATTTTGATTGGTCATTCTAGCTTATGTAACAGCGTTTACTCCTAGCTAAGGATCGTTAATTAATTTGAAACTTTTAAAACCATTTATTCTATATTCTACATCATCACTTGATAAGACACCAGAAGTGTTGAAACAAAATGGCTATTTTTGTAGTGATTTTATAACATATTTATGTTGTAATATTCAAATAAATGATTATATATATATGTGTGTGTGTGTGTGTGTGTGTGTGTGTGTGTGTGTGTGTGTGTGTGTGTGTGTAAATATGAGAGAGGGGGGGAGAAGGAAAGAAGGGAGACTGATTGATAAAGAAGTGTTCTCTCTTACTGGATGACATTTTGTGTTATGTGTATAACTTCTCTCCCATATATAACGTCGCTGTAATATATATATATGTGTGTGTGTGTGTGTGTGTGTGTGTGTATTCAGATATGTTTTGTTGAATAATTTAGACAACTTCTGTCTACTTTTTTTCGTTAGGATCCTTTCATATTCCCGGATAAGCTTTTTGGTGTCATTATTGAAGAACGAAAAAAAAATCACCGTGTTGATACATATTTCGTTTATTTCCGAGTACTCTCGACATAGCAATGCCATTATCAGGGTATTGCGTATTACAAGATAAATATCGTAGTGCTAAATTATTGCCAGAGACAAAATTGTTGCGTTCATTTGAAAGTAAAATTTCTTACAAGTGGAGTGAAGAAAGCTGCGTCAGTGCGTGGCCATTGAACACTTTTAAGGGGAGGTAACTAAGTATGGTGTGGAGAGTTTTGTTACGAAATGAGTAGTAAAAAGATAAAATATTAGTGCAAACCTTAGCATTTCAAGCTATCTATTGTACACATTTTTAAAAAATTGTGGAGTATTCATAATTAATTTTATTTTAATTATTTTATTATTAGTTTCAATTTTTTAATATAGATAGCTTTGAGAATTTTTAGTTTATGTTTATTCTTTTCGTGAAAAACAATAGAGGTATTTTCAATAAGGATTTTTCTGACTTGCGAATTTGTACAGGTATGTTGTTGTAAATGTTTAGAGATATTGGACATATTATTCAAATGAAAACTTAGCCGCCTATTTAAAATCATACCTATTTCTTCACAAGGACAACGTTTTCTGTTTCATGCCGACGCATTGTCTATTGTTTAAATAATTCCAATTTAATTCATATTGGTTTCATCAAAAAGTAAAAAAAAAAGTTAAGAAATAATTGACAAAATTTAATCAGAATTTCATCTTTGATTTGGTTGAAAAAAAAAGCATCTGATCTTGACGAGAAAACACAAAAAGCGAAGATGAGTTCAGGCGAACTGATTTTTAATGGACTATTGACAAAGCTTTGCGAAAGGCATACGAGAATTGAGTACTTACTTTTGTTAAAAGACTCCCGCCAAAATAAACCTGAAAATTGTGTAAGAAAAAAAAGAAAATAATATAAAATAAAAAAGAAAGAAAAAATGTGTAAAATGCAAAAAACACGCATATAATTCAAACAAAAGAGGTGTGATGAACAAGATTTGAATTTGGCAATGTGCGATACCTACTCACTTACTTAATTATGTGTATATAGAGTGGGTGTGGAAATACAGAGAATCAGGCAAATGTATGTGCACGTATAATGTCTATAGATAATAGCCGGCTATATGTTTTCAGAATACAACTGCCTGCTTCGGTTTCTATTTATTGGTGAAGCCAATCCCTATTGCTGACGTCTGCTCTGGCATATTTGTGTTAGTACAACATCCACATTTTGGCTTCAAAAAATAGCATTATAGCATTATATATATATATATGTGTGTGTGTGTGTGTATGACGATGAGTAAATATGTTTAGATATATGTATATCGCGATGTATATATGCACAACTTTATAGCCACTACACCAAAATCATATATATATATATATATATATATAGTCAAACCTAATGAGCCAGACAAACCTACCAAGGTTTCACTTAGGCAGATCGTCAGACGATCGTCTGACGATCTGCCTAAGTGAAACCTTGGTAGGTTTGTCTGGCTCATTAGGTTTGACTAGGTTTGCTCTACGTTTGTATTGAGCTCTTTAGTTAGTTGTTTACTCGTATATTTGTGTTTTCTACTAGTATATTTCTAATAGAGTCTGGTAAAATTTTGTGTGTGTTTAAATGGGTTCTAATGATATATGTTTCTGGTACTGAAATGGTCACAAACAAATGGTTTGCTATATTTTAAGTATTTGATTTTATCTCTTGTAGACTACTCTACTGGAGATTATAGGGCCATATCCTCATCATGATGTGGTTTCTGTGGCAAGTCGAGCGGAGCCCAAGCCCTTTTGAATTCAGATTTGCACTTCTCCTAGACTGGTTGCTCAACAAATCTAGAGAGCCCTGTATAATGTACTAGTAACCTCTGGTCAACGAGTGGAGTGATGGATCTATATCTCTTTGAATGCGAAAGCATGCGGGACAGGCGCCGTTTGGATATGAACTCGGGGCGTCAATCCCGCTTTCAGCGCTGATAACCGTTACATACGAATTTTACCGTATAATACCAGGCATATAAACTGTGCACATAGTGATATTGGTACGGATTTTGGGCGCTACCCTTTGTGAGCCGCGGTGTGTATATACATAAAATGCCTATTTAGATGGGGCAAAGAAGACACGGTGAAACGTTGATCTCAAGGTGAGTAATTTTTCTTTACTTCCACATATTCTAAAATATATGGTAGCCACCCACCGCCATTTTTGTGTTATGTAAAGCTGAAAGCCATTTTAGATTGTAATAATAATTCTTTTTTATTTTTCCAGTGGATATTTCATTAACAATTTTTCTGAGAATAATAATGATTTTTCCAGATAAAAGTCACACTATTTAACCCATAGCTTAAGAGAAAGGAATAGGCATATTTATATCGTTCCCAAGTGAATGTAACGAACTCGATTGGAATTCGAACTTGGCTCTCTCTCCGATTTCTCATTCTGAGCCTCTATCCGCTACACTATATACA
>OZ038490.1:72136458-72151458 GCA_964036315.1 Acanthosepion esculentum
CTTCGAGGTACCCTCTTTTTTCTTGATATACAGGTGTCCCAAAACAATGTATACATTCTTTAAATATTAATAGTTAATAATACCTTACCGTGATGTGAGAACTTATATGGATGAAAATATGCAAAACAGACGGATTGGAAGAAGAGGGACATTTGAATCCCCACCTAGAACACCAGATTTGACACCATTGGATTTCTTTTTGTGGGGGTTTCTAAAAGACAGAGTTTACAGCAGGAACCTGAAACAATTGCTGAAATGAGAGTAGCAATTGAAGAAGAATGTGCTCAAACACCAGTGGAAATGATACTGGACGTTTGTAGGTCTATTTCTTCAAGATATGAAAAGTGTATTGAACAGAACGACAACCAGTTTGAGCACTTGATGTGAACTCATCATTATATGAACATTCTGCCATTGTCCCAAGTAGCTTTTATCTTATTAAAGTTAATTTTCTATGTTTTTTGTATATTTTACTCTCAAATTCTTTAAATGTGTATTCTTTCTCTTGTATTAAACTTATTTACAAGTCAAAACACATAAATTGAATAAGTTTCAAAGAGTGTATACATTATTTTGGGACACCCTATAAATATTCTTAATAGTTTAATCTAGCCAGCCTATGTCTTTTTTTTGTCTTCATTCACTCGCCGGAGAACCGAGTTCGAATTCCGGTCGGGTTCGTTACATTCACTTATGTGCCATTACACTTGGGGAAGGTATGAATCCATCTCTTTCCCCAAGCTATGGGACTTGTATCTAAAAAAAAAAAAACATTGTTATTCTCGAAAAATTGCTAAAGAAATCTTCACTGGCGAAAAAAAAAAGAATATTTATTCCTACAATCCAAAATATGTTTCGGCTTTAAATAACCTCTAAAGGGTTGATAAGCCGTGAAAAACAAATCAATCAATAATCCGATCCCTCTCCTTGTATGTATGTTATACTTCACATATGAGTCTACAGAGTTTATGGGCACTGGCTTACCACATTAAGACTCTCCTCTCTGTATATATAAATATACATTTTTTCATTTTACCTGGTTTTCATTTTTCTCTAGTTTTCTTATCTCCTATAATTCTTCCGTCGCATCTTCTTTTATCCTTCCTCCTCTTCTTTGCATCCCTCAAGTTCTTCCTGGTTAATATCTTCTCAGAAAGCGTAAATGATTCCGGCTCAGAGGTATGGGATTACTAAAACGATTTGTAAAATGTAATTGCCGTACATACACGAGGATGCTGAAAGGTTCTTGGCTTGACTCACTTTCCAAAATATGACCAAAATAATCATCATCATCATCATTATATTATTTATTTATTGTTTTCATTGATTTCCGTTGTATATACATTTTACCGGAGACCTAAGATCAGAAATGGCTTCATGAGATTTTACACTGAACATTTTTGTTAAGAAAAGAAATAAAATCAAGAATAAAACAACTTAAAAAAACGCACACATTTTACGCGGCTAAAGCCCTTCGAAAGGTGCGATCTGTGCTTGTGGTAACAATTGTTCTTATTCCTTTAAGGTATGGGATGTCAGAGATCTCATCAATGTGTCTATAAGAACATTTTCCAATCAAAGCCAGGCACCTCCCAAATCATAGTTGGAATTATTGATGTCCACATGTGCCACATTTGTAAAATTCTCACTTCAAGATCCTTGTATTTTTTATAGTTTTTTTTTTAAAAACATCTTCAAAGCGCCTGCAGGAACTGTCATTTTCTGAATATGTGAGTGGTACTCATGAGAACAATCTTTTGTATCTTAGAGAGTGCAGGGGGTCCTGGGATTTGGGGAGGAGGAGGAGGAGATTATTATTATTACTATTTCTTGTTTTGATTTCTGTTGTATAGACATTTCCTTACATTTTATCAAATTCCTGTCTTCGTCAATTAAAGACGGCCATTGGGTGTGAGCAGCACCGGGCCCCTCATCCGAGACGTGGGTTTTACATTCTCGTCTGCGATGACAGAGAGACTGCCCTTTTATCGCTGGGATGGCTTTTATATATATCTTTGTCATTCGGTTATTTCCCATGCTTGCAACCGAGGTGCAGCTAGGCGGATAACGTGTACGCCACTGAGATCGGATGAATTGTGGCTCTCCGTCTCTGGCTGGAAGGTTATCTCGGGCCAACCATGGAACTGGCTACTCTAACGTCTACGTGCAAAGCATATTCTGCATGACCAGAAAGAAATTAATTGTAATATATTCATCAACGTAGTTTACAAGAAGAGAAGCTAGATATGGCGAATTCAAGATAGACATCAGTGAAAGCAGTAACTGAATGAAAGGAAGATACGTAAACTGGTGATGTGACTTAAGTACACGTCCTGGTGACATGCTTTTGGCGATGGGACTTATATAAATTGATCAGTGATTATGAAAATAGTAATATTTAAATTCAAGGAACATTCGCAAGGCATTCGTTTGTCACTGCTTTCTGAAAGCGAAAGGTGCATAAGGTGGGGCGTTACGATCACCCACAATGTAAGAGTTGCTTGGGTGAAATGAGATAAAAAAAGACATTGTTCTCTGTTTAACTCAGATTTCTTCGGCTGAACTATAATCTATCCAAATATTTGCATTTTTCCACAGCAAGTTCCGACAAAAAATAGATCGAGTGTCTATAAGTCGCAGAACAGAAATTCAGCGTAAAAGTTGGCATTAAATTTTTCTAGTGATTTACCCCCCTCCTTGCGCCAACTCCCAAAATAAAAATACGTGCGAGGATTTTATGTATCCTGCGGGTCGCGTGCTGGACACCACTAATTTAGATAATTAAAAAAAAAAGAAGAAAAAAAAAAAAGCCTGCCTGATGTCGATGACAAATTTGTAACCAATCGGTGGTTTTGACATTTTACAGGAAATAAACACTTGCGATTGGAGGCAACAGATTCTTCATGTTGGAAACAAATATTAGAGAAAGTTGACATTGAAACTCCAAAATCAAGCAGAAAATAATTGCAGTTAGATTACTTATTTCAATCAGATTTGTCTTTTCTACTACGAGCGGATTGTCCAGCATTCACTTTCATATACGAGGACAGATATTACATAACTGGCCGCCGTAATGACGTTATACGATTTGAGGCAGGACAGGAAGCACATCGGCTAAAACAGTCTTTCAGAAATAACAAAATACGGCAGGTGCGAAGAATACAGCAAATGGGACAAGAAAGATAGGATAATTGGCTTGAAAGATTTACTATGTAATACTAATAATATTAGTTTGTCAAAGAAATAAAAAAAATGTGGTTTTCTGTTAATTTACGCACGAGAAACCTTAGTTAATTGCATGGATTAAAGTTTCGCCGACGTTGACGATTTCTAAAGACTGAATAGAGATTTTTGGTCAAGGCATAAGTCAGATTGATTCGATAAGGTCAAATTGGCAGCTGATCTAAAAAAAATGACCTACAGTCTGTTGTTAAATGGAGCAAGGAGTGGCTTGTTAATTTTAACGCCTCCAAAACGAAACTGCTCTGTTTTAACCATCTGAGAGGACATCTTTTACCTACCATCAGTATGGCTGATGCTAACCCCCAGGACAGTAATTCATAGCGCCTTCTCGGACTAAGGTTTCAACTGACATGAAGTGGAAAGAGTATATTGAATCAAGTCTGCAGAAAGTTGGTTCACTATGTCGTGCGAGAATCTATCTTAAATATTATAAGTCTACCATTTATCCTTGCTTTGAATATTGCTATCACATCTGGTCTAGTACTTCTATATATATAGAGATTCTTGACAAAATCCAAATAAGAATCTGCAATGTTATTGATCTTGACCTGTCTTCTCGGCTTCAGTGCTTTTCTATAAGTATTTTCATGGTAATTGTTCTGATGAACTTTTTGCAAAGACTTTATCAATTTAAGCGCATTACTAGATTGGTAGCAAGGTCTCATCATTTTAAAGTTGAAATGGCTAGATGCCACCGTAAGTTCTATGCTAACAGTTCCTTCTGTTGAACCTCTCGCTTGTGGAACTCTCTTCCGGATTTTTGCTTCGCAGTCAACTTTGATCATCAAAAATGTAAATGCAATGTCAAACATTATCTTCTGTCTTCTTAATTATTGTTCTTTTATTATTATCCTCTCTCCTTAATAGTAGTTTATATCCCATTCTCTAACCCCTTACGTCCAAGTGACTTTATTGCCTTGCTCGGGGTGAAATGATTAAAAAAAAGTCGAAATGACAACTATTTAGTTAAGGAACCAGTATTTCATTGGATAAAGAATTGCTATCGATTTTGAAAACCTGTGTTGTCACTTGTGCATATCGATTTATACATCTCGAACTGATAGCACTGATTTTTTTCTTTTGTCTTGATTGATTATCCGCGAATTAAAGGACAAATAAATTTAGTAGATTAACGACTACCATTTAGTAAGAGTAGAAAATAGTTTTTTGTTCGACAGTATAGACGCCAGTCTTGAAAGCCGGGTGCTTCTTATCTGGCCGCCGTAATGACGTTATCTTTGAGATCTGGACAAAGAAAGAATATTTGAAATTCAAACCCTCGAAAAAGCTTAAGAAGCAAAAAATGTTAGATCTAGATAACTCGAAACAATAATCTTTATCTTTCTTGCTACCCAGATATTAAAATAAAACTTCTTAATCAGTGTGCGGTGTTCCCCAGGACGTGGTCGACCATGGCTCTCCACAATTTCTTTTTCTTTGTAGCGCTTGATAAATTTTATCTTTTTGTTATCTCTCCTAAACCTTGTTCTGCCAACCATTTACACAAGCTCGCTAGATAGGTTATGAATTGTTTCACTTTGTACCTTTTGCCTTCAATCTGTCCTGTGAGTATCAGATTTTCTATGCCTTCTTTCCCTATTTTGTGATTTAGAAATTTCAAATGTCTCTTCCTGATGTTAAGTATACGTTTTCTTTTCGTCTCTATTCTCTCTCACATTTTTGGTCCATCGCATTCTCAGCATCCTTCTGTAGAAACACATTTCTGTTGCTTCAAGTCTCTTTTCTACTATGAGCGGATTGTCCAGCATTCACTTTCATATACGAGGACAGATATTACATAACTATTCAGTACTGTTTCCGTTATTTCTAACGATATTTTCCTGTTTCTTAATACACTGCTTAGCTTTTGAAACATAAGTTAAAAAGAAAACGACTTCATAAATTGCAAAAAAGAAGATTAACTGAATGTTAAATACGTCGCTATACAAACACACACACACTCATATATATATATATATATATATATATATATATATATATATATATATATATATATATATATAAAGACATTTATGATATGTTTAACGTTCTTTTTATAGATACATAAATGTCTTTAAATAACTTGTCGGACATTGTCCAATTCAAATATATATATATATATATATATATATATATATATATGTACAAAGAAATAATCACGCATAGAATCAATCAGCAATATTAATGCGGTTATTGGCGATATCACATCGCTAGTAGAATATAATGTATGCATATTCTACTAGCGATGTGATATCGCCAATAATCGCATTAATATTGCTGATTGATTCTATGCGTGATTATTTCTTTGTATATAAAATACATGCTGCCTAATGTTTTATATATATATATATATATATATATATATATATATATATATATATACATATATATATATATATATATATATACATATATATATATATATATATATATATATATATATATATATATATATGATGTGATATACAAACAATATATTAAACTGAGAGTGTGCCACTGAATGTCAAAATGGAAACATTTTAATGTAACGTGTTTCATTATTCGAAAGGAACTTTTCGGACTAAAATAACGTTTTCATCAATGGAATTATACTTATGTAGGGGGAATTTTCTCGATGCAAAATTGTAACCGACGTTTGTTGTATTTATTTCTCCCCTCCTCCTTCTCTCACCCGCCATATATATATATATATATATATATATATATATATATATATATATATATATATATACTTGCAATAAGTTATTTGGTGTTGCGAGATATTATCACGCAGCTTTTGAATTGTAAATATATATAATATTATAGTTATTATACTTAATTTTCAATTTCAGATATAATAATAATAATAGTAATAATAATAACAATTGCAGTAATAATAGTAATAATAACGACAATAAGTAGTAGTAGTAATAATAATAGTAATAAGAACAGTAATAGTAATAATATTAATAATAATGATGATAGTAATAATAATAATATTAATAGTAATAATAAACAAAATTATTGACGTAACTCTTTTAAAATTCTTCAACACTCAAGAGCGCGATTTAAGAAAAGAAAAAAACAGTGTTTGACAATGTTAAACAATATTTCGACAGAATGAAGAAGACAGATATACTGTCGAAACATTGTCAAACACTGTTTTTCTTTTTTCAAATCGCGCTCTTTTCTTAAGTGTTAATAGCAATAATAATACAACTGAATATAACGTCTTTTCTTTTTTCAGGCTATCTGAACATCTGCCAAAAAAGCGCTCAATAGACAACTAGATGTTTAATGTTCAATAAATGAAGAAAAGTTCAGGTAAGTAACTTTTCATGATTTATTCAATAATTACAGATATAAAAAAAAGATTTCCATTGTGAGAAATGAAGTCATTTCATTTGAAAAGAGAAAGACGATTTTGTGAAGTTATTGAATAATGGGAACGTAACGTAATTGCAAAAAAAAAAAAAAAAAGAAAAGGAAAAAAAAAAAAAAGGGAAAAAAAGAAAAAGTTGAACACATATCACAGAACAATGAAAAACAAAACTGAAAACATCACCAAAAAAAAAAAAAAAAAAAAGGTTTTCAGTAATGTCATAAAAAGAGAAATTAGAAATTCAGAATCAAGTAAAATGGATTGGCCAGCAAGAAAATATTTGAAGAAACTGTAGTTGGGATTGTAAACGGCGAGAATAGAGACATAATATTAAGTTCATTGTTTAAAGGCATGAAATCTACTTAGAAAATGCGTCAGTCACGATGAGCGGATGTCCCTTCGAAGAGGCACCGTTTCTTGAGAGAATATTGGGCCTCAAACTAACTCAAGACCACAAGTGGAACTCTTATATTCGATCCATCGCTAACAATGCAGTAAAATGATTGGCTCCTTTTACCTGATCTCTCATGCTATCCTCTCACTTTATAAGAGCCAGATCAGACCAAAAATGAAATACTGCTGACATATTTAGGCGGGAGATACCCGGTCCTCACTTTCCAAAATTCCTTCCAATTCCCTTCGTATTCCTTTAGTAAGAAGGAAGTTTGATTCGGAAAGCTTCTCACGAGACCCCTTAAGGCCAAACACGCTGAAAGCACCGGTTATCGTTTGATCACCGAAGTTAAGCATTGTCGAGGCCAGTCAGGACTTAGTTGGGGGATCACTTGGGAATACCCGGTACAATCTACTACAATTTGAAATATAATATATATATATATATATATGTACATATATATATATATATATATATATATGTACATATGTACATATATATATATATATATATATATATATATATATTGTTACATATAGAGATATATATGTGTATACGTTTATGTTTTAGTAGCTCTGTTTAAATTTAACCTTCATATCTCTTTACCTTCCTTTACACTATTTCCTGTTCTCTCTCTTCATAATGTAAGCCTCCAAAGAAAACTTTTCTAGGTCAATTTATTTTTGCTATTGTTTTGTCTTGTATTTTGTATTTTTCTAGTTTTTATTTTTTTTATTTTTGTATATCTGTCTGTGATATCTTTATTCATTTTCATAAAAAATGTAGTGGATCTGATGAGCTGAATATGTCTACATTATAAATTTATGACAGACTACGTATTTTTAATTTTTTTCCTAATTATTTTCATATATATATATATATATATATATATGTGTGTGTGTGTGTGTGTATGTTACGTTAAAAATGGCCGACAAGGTTTTTTGTTAAGTTCTCGTGTTCGCATACAAGAAAATACAAGAAAACTTAACAGAAGTATGTTGTCAGTGGTTTTTAACAAAACATATATCAGAGAGGGATTCCTACTTAAATAAACACACACACAACCCCATATATATATATATATATATGTGTGTGTGTGTGTGTGTGTGTGTGTGTATGTTACGTTAAAAATGGCCGACAAGGTTTTTTGTTAAGTTCTCGTGTTCGCATACAAGAAAATACAAGAAAACTTAACAGAAGTATGTTGTCAGTGGTTTTTAACAAAACATATATCAGAGAGGGATTCCTACTTAAATAAACACACACACAACCCCATATATATATATATATATATGTGTGTGTGTGTGTGTGTGTGTGTGTGTGTGTATGTTACGTTAAAAATGGCCGACAAGGTTTTTTGTTAAGTTCTCGTGTTCGCATACAAGAAAATACAAGAAAACTTAACAGAAGTATGTTGTCAGTGGTTTTTAACAAAACATATATCAGAGAGGGATTCCTACTTAAATAAACACACACACAACCCCATATATATATATATATATATGTGTGTGTGTGTGTGTGTGTGTGTGTGTGTATGTTACGTTAAAAATGGCCGACAAGGTTTTTTGTTAAGTTCTCGTGTTCGCATACAAGAAAATACAAGAAAACTTAACAGAAGTATGTTGTCAGTGGTTTTTAACAAAACATATATCAGAGAGGGATTCCTACTTAAATAAACACACACACAACCCCATATATATATATATATATATGTGTGTGTGTGTGTGTGTGTGTGTGTGTATGTTACGTTAAAAATGGCCGACAAGGTTTTTTGTTAAGTTCTCGTGTTCGCATACAAGAAAATACAAGAAAACTTAACAGAAGTATGTTGTCAGTGGTTTTTAACAAAACATATATCAGAGAGGGATTCCTACTTAAATAAACACACACACAACCCCATATATATATATATATATATATATATATATATATTTATTCTTGTAAAGACCTATCTTGCCGGTAGAAGACGTTGTATGAGCTTTTTGTCCATCGAACAATATTTAATCAAAATAATGCCAGGGTCGTTTATTAAAAAATGATTAATTATCTCGTTAATTTAAACGACACAAAAGAAAAAAATATTCCAAGAGAGAAAAAATGTAGTAGAATAAAATTGATTGTAAAATTGATTTATATTCAAAGAAAAGAATCAATTTGGTGTATAGAAACACAGGCAAACACACACACAAATGCACACACATATATATCTACAAAAGAAAACACACATATATATATACTTCGACACACAAACACACACATATATATACATATACATATATATATATATATATGCGTATGCGCACACTTATTTGTTTGTATGTGTGTGCATGTGTAATTATATTGATACATTTTCATAGGAACACAGATATGCACATAATTCTTTAGATACATTTACATACACACGCACATACATACATTGTATATATATATATATATATATATATATATATATATATATATATATATATGGAGACAGACAGAGAGAGAGAGAGAAAGAGAGAGAGAGAGAGACGGTGGGAGACGGAGAAAAAAGGACAGCCATGCGCGCCTCACGAAAACAATTGTTGCAGCACAATTATCCAAATCTCTATTTCTTCATATGGAGAATTAAGGTAAAACTCAGTACATGTCATCGGAGCTTCAAGTTGACTATAATCCATCAGTCTTTATCTGTATAGACAGATCGATAATTTAATATATTTATCTGAATATCATATATATATATAATAATAATAATTGGCCACTCGATATCGAGGACACCCGTTGCAATGCACAGCTAGCTAGCGCACATTGCAACATTTGCACAGGCATTTTTGCAATTTCCCACCTGGGAAATGCCCACAGAGCCCACCTGCAGTTTATACTGTTATTGGCGTGTGCAGAGCCAATTAACAGTTTTAGAGCGTTGGTGCGAACCCAGCGTGATCATAAATGAACAAGGCTGGCCACCTCAACTCGCAATCACGGTGTTTTGTGATATCGTGCTAGCTTTGGCCAACGAGGTCTTCCACACAGTTTCCTCTCCCAAATTCCCTCACATGGTTTTGGTGGACCCGTGGCTATGGAACAGACACTTGCCAAAGGTGCCCTGCGCTTGGAGTCCGATAGCTGCTGAAGTTAATTCCAGCCAGGATTCGAACTCGGTGCCTCGTGATTCTAAAGCAACGCCTTAGACCACTAAGCCACACATATATACATACATGCATACATACATATATATATCAGCCAGCCTGACGATTGCGTCGAGCATGAAACAGCTTGTCGCCTCTGACTGTTGACTTCAATGTTCACTTTTATATTTATATTTGCATAAGCTCTATCTGATATTGAGCACTTTATCCCATACATATAGCACACTTTTAAACTATATATATATATATATATATATATATATATATATATATATATATATATATATATATATAGGTGACAATACTCGTGTCGAAAAACCTTCGAATTCTTGATTTAACAATAGCCAAATCAATCTCGAAGGGAAAAAAAGGTTTTAAAAAAGAAAGAGCCAGGAACATGAAAGTCTGTGGAAAATAATCGCACAGATACAGGTTCAAGGCCCAAAGAAAAAACCCCGATACGAGTAAACAACTAACTAACTAAAGAGCTCGATACAAACGTAGAGCAGACCTAGATAAAACCTAATGAGCCAGACAAACCTACCAAGGTTTCACTGGCTCATTAGGTTTTGACTATATATATATATATATATATATATATATATATTAGCAATGGTAATATTACCAGATTCCCCACACGGAATCATTCAGCATTCATTGATCGATTAGCCATTGTTAATGTTGGTTTAATTTTATAAAATCTTTCTCTTAATACAGTTTTTCTTTTCAGAAAAATAGGTTTCTCAAACATACCATCAGTTATCAGGTATTGATAGGTGTTTCCTTCGTAAGCTTTTATTCGAGGGAGTGTGGAATGTCACCATATTGATTATGTCATTATTTTCTCTTCCAGTTACATTTGCACTCCCTTTTAATTATTGCTACTCTTTAAAGTCCTCGCGTGATGTTATTTCTATTATTTGATTCATTGTTCTTTTTTATTCTGTATTGTCAATCTACGAGTTGCGAAGATGGAAGGTCCTCTCTAAGACCTACAGTTTTCATTCACTTGAAGCCATCAAGGATTAAACCGTGATATGAGAAACCGGTTGTTGATTGTTTAAACATTTCTGAACGGGTTGTTTGTCATGCATGTCATCCATATTAATGTTTCGATCTGACGAGGCTGTTTAAGAACACGACTCGAGTTCTTAGGTTACTGGTTTGATTTTATAGCATTTTGAAACGACTTACCTCTAGTGTAGCCTATTTTATATCGAATTTCCTATACTAAATTTGTTATAACTCATAGTGTTTGGTATTTATTAAATCCACATCCAATTCCAGATCATAATTTCTGTTTTGGAAAGGTTTATCTCGAGTTCCCCCTCTTAGAACACTTGGTAGAGAATGTTAAATTTTTGTTCACGATCATTCTTATGCCAACTATGAATACCTGTGTCATCAGCATAGCCGATTTCATCATTAGTACACTGACCACAGGTGAGAAAATAGGAACACTATTTTTCTATTAGTAGATTCCATTGGGATGTGGTATGGAATGCTTAAATGAAGAGTGCCCACTTCGTCACACCTGTGTTTATATCTGTGCATCGTGCACTCTCGAAAGGGATTAAATATGATTCTTTCTTGTCGTACACCTGATGACGTTTGAAATGATTCGGTATAAGGGTCTTACTAAACATGTTTGACTCTGCACCGATCTAGTTCTGATCTATACATTCAGTGGAGTCAGCGTTTTGGAAATCGGCTTCTAATAGATGAGAAGAGGACGTGTCTAATTAATGCGGGCATATTCTGCTGTGTGGTCGTCATAACTGGTATACAATTCTCTATTGGGGAGGTATGCAATTTCCTGGAATTCCTGTTATCATTACAACCCTTACCAAAACGAAAACTAAATTCGGTTGTTAAGAGTTGACTTTCACGGTATGGTGAAAGTCTAGTTAAGACAATTTTCTTCAGCATTTTTACCCTAATAGATCCGATTGATATGCTTCTGTATGGGTGACAGTCTTGAAGACCACATTTTTGTTTCCTTAGCTTATTATTGCTCAAAATACCCGAGTACTTTGAGATGCATCTATGATTTCAGATTTCATTCTCATTTCGCTGAGAAACTTGTGTTTGAATTCAGGGCAAGATAGAAGGAAAGGTAGAAAAATACGTAGAGATATAGAAACAGTGTGGATATATAAATCAACACTGCATGGGGACTGGCAGTTTCATGACTGAAACGATCATGATTGATTCCAGCTTGAAACAATCAAAATGCATTCACGCCGTTTCTATCTACACATGCTCTATCTACGATACTGAGCATTGCACTCGAATAAATATAATAATGTTGGGCGCATATATATATATATATATATATATATATATATATATATATATATATATATATACAATTGGGTAAATATGTGAAAATTACGAGAATTTTACGTGTTTTTCATGTCTATCAAAGAGCACTCAATAGATAAAATAAGAAATGTTCAATTGACTCATGATATGAGCATTTCGACTTAATATTCCAACATGGATGGGCAATGTCTCTAAATTAAACAACATAAACCAATATTTTAGTCGTATCGCTTCTAATTTGCCTCAGGCTTCCGAGGTGGATCCAGTATCGGTTGACCAGATAATAAGTTCTATGAGTGATGACCTATTCTGGTGAAGATGACGTTTTTTAAAACATCCATATCAGTATGAAATAGACGGAACACAAACATCGTTTTTGGGGGATTATTGATACTTTATGAAATTTCTTTCTTTTTTTTGTTGACCTGCAACACTTAACCGTAATCCCAATTTTATTAAGAAAAAAAAAAGCCCAAAAAACTAGGAATTTTAAGAAGTTGTTAGTTTTATTGACAACACCATTTGTCGATTTATTTGCCCTCAACAATTAGTCCTGACAAATACCTGGGAGTTTTGCATGTCAACCGTGATCCTGTTTAAAATTAGAGCTGTCTAAGCTATTTGAGAAAAATAACCACTGTCAGACGTTGATTGAGCCGATTAGACTAAAAAATCAAAACAGCATTTTTTAAAAATTAAGTTTATTGTTTCAGTTCTTTAATTAATCAGTTCGGATAATTGTTTAAAAGGACTTGCTTCCTCATAAATACATTTTAACACTTTTTAAAAAAAAGCGCAAGACATTAAGATCAGCCTCTATGATTGATTCGGATGATAATTTCTTAAAGTAATTCCAAACTTCTCAACGAATTGATGTCAAAAAACGACAGCTTAGTGCGATCATTTTAGACGGGGTAATTTCTTTTTAATCATTTCACCCAAGTTAAGGCAAAAAAGCCTCTAAGGTCCAAGGGATTACAGAGAATGAAATAGACTAAGAAAATACATTATTGACGAGAGAGGACAATAAAAGAACAGGTTCAAGGGGACAAAAGCAACAATTGACGTTGCATTTAAATACTTGAAGATCAAAGTTGACTGGGAAGCAAGAAGTCGAAGGAGAGTTCCACAAGTGGGAAGTGCGATAGAAGAAATCATTTGCATAGAGCTTACGTTTGCATAAGAGTGAGAGAAACAAAGAGTGAAAAGAGACTTCAAGACTAAATGGCGACTGTCGGTTTTCGTTTTATACTTTAAGTAATCTTCAGATCATGGTTTAATGATCGTTTGAAACATGCATTGTTCAATCCTATGTCCACACACAAACAAACACACTTGCGCACTCTCTCTCTACTCTCTCTCTCTCTCTCTCTCTCTATATATATATATATATATATATATATATATATATATATATATATATATATATATATATATATATATATAAAGAAATTATTAAAAGGGGAATAACCACCACATCCTACACATGTGCACATACTTACGCGTACAGGAATGCAAGCACATAGACACACAGACACAAAGAAGAAAAAAATCAACCTAAAAACAATAAAAAATCGCATAAATTACTTTTTTAACTTAATATAAAAACAACAAAAATTGACAAATATTTGCTGATACCTCCGAACTGGTGGATCGAACAATTGCACCAAGTTTCGTCTACGAAGCTGCGGAGTAAGGGTGCTGAATATAACATTAATCAGATCAGTGACAAATTTTATATTTGTATTAATCCTTTGAATACATATCTAATATCGAGCACTTTATTGCAAAGACTGCTTGCCTTAAATATCCTTTCAGACTTCCACTGATTGATAGCATTTCTGGCTTCACAAAATCTTTGCTATCATTATAAAGTTGATGGTCATAGTTTAATTAGACCAGGAAACAGTAATATTAAAAAGTGGTCAATACACATATAAAAAGATAAAAAAAAAATAACGTAGAGTTTTTAAGTATAGAAAATTAGGAAGCCAGCCAATTCCTGTACCATAGTTTCAGCCTTTCGGTATCTTCAGGCTATTTTGGTCAAACTGATTTCTTAACATTTTATTATTTAAAAAATAAAAAAATTATGAACACTATATTTAAAGATACCGAAAGGTTGAAACCAAGGTAGCGGAATCGGCTGATTTCCTAATTTTCTATAATATATAAGCGAACATTGAAGTCAACAATTAAAGGCCATATGACGATTGCGTCTAGCATGAAACAGCCTGTCACTTCTGAGTGTTGACTTCAATGTTCACTTTTATATTTACATACGCTCTATCTCTGATATTGAGCACTTTATCCCATAAATAAAGCACACCTTAAAACTATATTTCTCTCTCTCTCTCAATATATATATATATATATATATATATATATATATATATATATATATATATATATATATATATATATACACACAAATGAGAGAAAGAAGAGATGAAGTAAAATTCCACTGTTCGTAGTATTTACTTTTAAACAATGTAGACTAATATGTTATAATAATAATGAGATATTAGAACAAGAACATGTTGAAA
>OZ038490.1:72158958-72168958 GCA_964036315.1 Acanthosepion esculentum
GTTCACGTGAATGACGGTTAGTTTTAATGAAGGTTCTTCGACACTTTCTTTAACTTTTATCAACATTTTCAATGCCATATTCCTTCAGTACGTAGGCGATCATGGCCCGACACGGTTTCGTTTTGTTTATTATCCGTGAATGACCATGACGTCTTGGGAAAGTTAGCGGAATTTACTTTGCCCTCTTCACCTTTTTGCACAACAGAGTTATCCATCTCCCAGACTGGTTACCACCAAAGTCTTAAGAGATTACTCTACCTACTTATTTAAACCGTAGCTGGCGGAAGAAGACCTGGATTTATACCTTTCCCCAGGGGTATTAAGCTTTGAACTCGTATCTCAATTTCATTTTTTCAGCACCGATAACAGCCACGGAACCGACGCTTAATCAGATTTTAATACAATGTTATTTATTTACTACACACACAGACACACATTATATATATATATATATATATATATATATATATATATATATATGAGAGAGAGTATATTTGGGCAGCATGTTTTCATTGTGGTATGTTACCTCCCCTGATGCGTTGCTGAAGCCAATCGCATAGCACTCAACTCCGCGTTCTTCACTTCACAAGTAAAAAAAAATATTTTTCATATGAACACAGTAATTTTGTCTTTGAAAACATGGCAGTATTTGCCTTGAAATAAACAACACCCTGATGATGACATTGTGCTAATATCGAAAGTACTCGAAATAAACAATATGTATCAACACGGTAATTTTCTCTCTTTCTTTAATAATGACATCAAAAAGCTTGTTCGTGAATATGAAAGGATCCAATTAAAAATAACAAAACTTATTTAAATTATTCAAAGAAATATGTCTCTCTCTCTCTCTATATATATATATATAAGACATATATATATATATATATATATATATATATATGTATATAAAGACATTTTTTATGTGTATACGTTCCTTTTATAGATACAAATATTTAAGTAAATGCTCTGTTTATAATAAACGACATTTACCGGCCTGAATGTCCGAGAAATTTTCATACAAAATATGCATCCTCCGACAGGAATCGAACTTGTATCCTATACGGAACCGTCATATAGGATGCAAGTTCGATTCCTATCGAAGGACGCATATTTTCTATGAAATTTCTCGGACAGTCAGGCCGGTAAATGTCGTTTATTATAAACAGAGCATTTACTTAAATATTTGTATCTATAAAAAGTACGTATAACCATAAAAAATGTATTAAAATAATTCTCGGACTTTGATCATTTCATTATATATATATATATATATATATATATATATATATATATATATATATATATATATATTACGATCACGAATTCCATTACGGTCGTAGGGGCACCGCGTGTACTGCTGCCGCAGTAGCATTGATATATCCTTGGCAATAGAGCCTCCCAAGGCTTGTCTGAATTCATTTAATCTCTATTGGGCGCGGATTAACTTTAAATCTGAATTTAATATATGTTCGGATTTAAAAAATTACTGACGTAGAACGATATTTAACAAAATCTCGAATGCCGTTAATATTACAATACCTTCAATCCACATGGGAAGTTCTACTATGGTGGCCTTATGCCAAACTAAGTCCAGCTTAGGTAATGTCTACATATATGGTTATGTAGATAAACAAACACAGAAAAAGAATGGCTGTGTGCGCCAAACGTAGAGCCTCAGATAGTTGTAAAAATGTTTCTTGATTAAGATTTGTAAACGAAATGGAAGACTGAATGAGGTTAAATTCGGGTAATTGGATTCCGGTGTTTTGTAATGGGTCTCGCGAACCTTTTGCCAAAATTACACAAGTTCGTAGAACCGGTTCTCAACTGCCCCCCCCTACCTAACAAAAAAGATAGACAAAAGATTTGTGATGTAAAATAGAGAGTTCATCCTCATCCTCAGTCCCATAATGGAGTATGGTTATAGGGTCGCTGAGCAGGCGCAGATGTATTGAGCAAGTAAATCTGGTGCAGCCCATTTCCCAACAGGTCAAACAATAAGAGATGCGCTCCAACTTGAACGCCGCCCGGTGATTCCAATTTAAAATAATGATTATTAAAAAATTCCGAGAACACACACAGACACACACAGACACACACACACACACACACAGTAAAAATAATTATAATCTAGGCTCTACTTGTGTATCGAGCATTATTTTTAAACAATAAAAACAAAAATACTAAAGAACTTCGGATCATCAATATAACGGTTCTTTCCTATTTTATCAATATATTTGCACACACACACACACACACATATATATATATATATATATATATATATATATATATATATATATATATATATATATATCCAAGTATAGGATTGGTGTATACGGAATAAATTCCAGTAAGCAACGAATACTATTCTTAAAAGAGTGCTCAATACAGAGTAGAGCAAATATAATCATTTATTCGAAAATTATAACATAAATATGTTCTAAAATCACTATAAAAATAGCCATTTTGTTTCAACACTTCTGGTGTCTTAGAAAGTGATGGTGTGATTTTATAACATTTTTATGTTATAATTCTCGAATAAATGATTATATATATATATATATATATATATATATATATATATATATAGAGAGAGAGAGAGAGAGAGAGAATAATTCTAATTTATTAAACACTACAACGAAGCAAAGATAACTAAACAGCCGTAATAAATGAAATACTATTCAAATTAAGTAAATATTAAGAACACTTACAAATAAACGGTCTTACGTCCATATCACGTTGAAACATCGGTTCCTGTACGATCGCCGAAGTTAAGCAACGTCGAGTCTTATGAGCACCTGGATGGGTGACCGCTAGGAAATACCAGGTGCTGTAAACTTGTATGTGCGGGTCGTGGAATTGTTAATCAGAGAACCGAGTTCCAATTCCAGTTGGGTTCGTTTCATTCACTTACCCCAAAATACTTACAATCTAAAAATATTTTCTGGCTTTAAATAACCTGTAAAGGGTTGGTAATTTTTTAAAAAATCCTTGAAAACGACTAAAGGAATAGCCGAAAGCGCTCGGACATGCAAGATCAAACGGGCATTTTTACACCCCCTATACCCAGAAAAGGAAAAAAATACTTAACGGCCACAAGAAAATTTAGAAAAAAGCTTGAACGTAGTACTTTGTCCGTCGTTTTTAAAGAAACTTGTATAAAAGAGGGATTGCTGCCCAAATACACAATTGTAATATATATATATATATATATATATATATATATATATATATATATATATATATATACACAAACACGTATGTTCAAAATGTAGTATACATTGTAAGGAAAAGTAGTCAATATCGGTGAGAGCATATACATGTATATATAAACAGTGTAGACATACAAATCAAAACTGCAAAGAGGCTGGCAATACAACGCTTTCATGGCCATCGCTTAAGGCAATTAGATTTGAAATTTTAATTAACATATTTAATAAGCATCTATAAATGTATATTTTGTCAGTAATACACTCTTGTCTGATCATGAAGAACGACGACATTGTGAAACTTAGTCGGTCACAGATAAGCACTGTGAATATATATATATATATATATATATATATATATATATATATATATATATATATATCCGATGCGATGAGAACGAAAGTAATATATAAATTCCAACGTTCGCAGCGTTAATTAAAAAAAGAGCTCGATACAGGTAGTAGAGCGATAATTATTTATTTATTATAATTTTATCATATAGACAAAACCATTTTACTCACTACAAAGATGCAACTTGGTTTCAGTGCATTTCAACTGCACATCTACGGGTGAGGGTCGAAAATGACCCGTAGATGTGCAGTTGAAATGCACTGAAACCAAGTTGCATCTTTGTAGTGAGTAAAATGGTTTTGTCTATATGATAATGGTTTTGTCTATATGATAAAATTATAATATATATATATATATATATAAAAAGTTAATTTATCTTTCCTACACACACACACACACACACACACACACACACACACAGGGGGTTAAAAAGTAATTTTCTGTTTTATGAGTCGCCATCCAGGAGTCCTGACTTAACACCCGGTGACTTTTTTTTCTCTGGAGTTGTTTATAGGAGCAAGTCTACTATACCAAACCAAGACTTTGGAAGAACTTGAAGGGCGAATACAAGAAGTTATGTCTTCCATACCACAAGAGTTCCTGGTGAAATCAGTTAACGCGATTCCTGGGCAGTTCGAGAAGCTAGTAGCGAAATCAGGTGTTTATATCGAATTTTAAATAAAACCTCATGCTAAACGCCTTTCTCTCATATCCGTTTCTTGTACAAATTATAGTTAATAAATTATAAGTATTTTAAAATGGGGAGTTACTTTTCAATCACCCTATATACATAATTTCCCTGGTCTGGTCAATGCAAATACATTTGTCCGAAAATTTTATTCCCGAGGACGAAATGGCCATCTGTAATGGGTAATTTGTTTGGATTTAATTGATTGTAATTCACTTATATGCTCCATAATAAAACTTATATTGAGCGCTCTCTTGTAGATCAATTTTAATATTTTATATTAATAGGATCTACTTGGATTACTTACCCACGGATTTTTATATATATATATATATATATAAAACAAAGTTGAGAATGTTTTTATTTGTTTATTTGTTTTCTTAAATAGTAAGGTTCACTCTGTAGAAGGTCCGGGGACCACTCCAGGTATAGGATTACGTTAAGGGGTAGTTTATATGCATAGGAGGGGAATATATCGGTCGACTCTAGACTTGAGCAGGTTAAGACTGTAGTGATCGGGGAGTCTGTTCTATAGGGAAGTGATTCTCGGGAACAAGCTCTATGGGTCGAACTTACTTCTCGCGGATGGAATACGAAGGGAATATGAGTGGTTTGCTACTATGTAAGGGTCCTAGCCATGAAGTTTAGGCCTGGTGGAACCAGTGGGATGCAGTTCGTTCGAGTACTTTCCATGGTAGCAGCCACATCCCTCCCGTGAGAGAGAGAAAGGTTGGTGTATGGAAAATAATTCTTCTCAAACAAGGGCTCGGAGACGCTTTTGAATTCTATCAAGACTAGAAAGCGAGGTATGGGCAGTTACCGCCAAAATATGGCAAAAGTGCTCCATTTTCAGTCTAATCTGGCTCTTATACTGTAATTATGGTTTTTATGTATGTATGTAGTTGAGCGCTTTCGGCTATTCTTTTAGTCATTATCAAAGATGATCTTTATTTTTCTTGCGGGTGAGTTGTTGTTGACAGTAAGGTTAACTGTTTTAAATTTTTTATAGTAGATAATTTATTTTTTTGTTCTGGTCGACTGGAGTTTAAAAGGGGAAAATATCCTTGTTAATGGTTAAAAGTATAGCCGAAAGCGCTTAACTCAAGATACATACATAAAAAAAAATCCATGTATTCAGTTAAAAATGTAGAATCTACTAATAATAGATTTGCTACTTTGTTATACAAAAACCTAAAAATAAAAAATCTTACCGACTTAATATACTTTATATATATATATATATATATATATATATATATATATATATAATGATATTTGGTAATCCGTACGGATAATTCCAAACAGGATATAAATTAAAGAGAGCTGAATGTAAAAACAGAGCAAATGATAATTATTATAAAAACGAAGACTTTAAGAGATCATAGTGATATTTTATTTCGTTAGAACCGATATCGGTTCCAACTCATCAGGCCGCATATTCAAATACAAATAAATGGATAAAATTTTCCAGACAGAAAAACAATTTTATCCATTCATTGGTATTTGAATATGCGGTATGATGAGTTGAAACCGATATCGGTTCTAACGAAATAAAATATCACTATGATCTCTTAAAGTCTTCATTTTTATAATAAGTATATATAAAACTTAATACTTCGTACACACTGGATTAATCACTTTGTGTGAGGAGCACCCTGACCATCTATGTTAGAGAGACAAAACCGTTTTTCTTTTAAGGTCTGCATAGATAAAAGTGATTCGTTGCGCTTTTTCGGGCTCACGTCCTCTGCTGATATGAAGTGGAAAGACTATATTAAATCCATTGATAGGTCAGCTGCCAAGAAAGTCGGTTCATTATGTCGGGCGAGACAATTGTTCGCTCCAATATCTATCTTACATATCTATAAGTTTACCATTCTTCCCGGCTTAGAATATTGCTGCCACATATGGTCCGGTGTCCCTGCTATTTACCTAGAGCTCCTTGATAAGATCTAAAGAAGAATCAGCAATATTATTGGTTCTAATCTGGCAGCTAGTCTCCAATCATTTTCCCAATGCCGTAATATATGAGTTTTCTATAAATACTTTCATTGTAATTGTTCGGATGAGCTTTTCGCTATGGTGCCTAGGCATTTTGAATTTAAACGCAGCACTAGACTCGTGTCGAGATCTCATCAATTTACAGTTAAGGCGGTTAGATGTATCCGTAAATTCTATGCTAACAATTTTTTCTCTCGGACTTCTCACTTGTGGAACCTCTTTCCGGCTTCATGCTTTCCAGCATGCTTTTTCTGCAAAAAGTTAAATGCAATACCAATCGCTATCTACTGTCCCCCTAATTAGGCTTTTCTCTTTCTGATCATTAATGTTTCTGTTCCTAATTCTTCCACACCTTGTAACCCCTTGTGCTTTAGTGGCTTTATTGCCTTGCTTGGGGTGAGAATACATATTTAAAAATATGTTATATATTTAACGGCATATCCTTTTGCACGCATTTTAACCTGCCCTAAATGAAAAAGTTATTGGTTATAAAACTGAAATTACGATTAGTGATTATATATACATGTGTTTCAGATAAATTGATATAATTTCGTAATCTAATAATTTGACCAATTCTCGTTCAAATGATCTCAAATTTTAACAGTATGCATAGAAACAATTCAATATTCTTTGTTTAATGTTTTCTTTTTTTCTTTTCAAGAACAGAAATGCTATTCCCTGGAAAAGAAAAGGCATTTTGTGCGTCAGACTATGCTTGAACACAGTCGAACAAGACAAGTCTGTGCAGTGTGCATTTATGAGAGAATTCGCTAAAATGCACCAGCTGCAATGCAGATTTGGACATAGAACAAAAGGTTAAAAGAAAAAAGGCTTCTCTGTGCAGGGCAAAACGATCAGGAAGACCATCAGTATTGGAAGATATGGTCGAGTAGGCCCGGGAAATATTTTAGCAAATCTCAAGGAAGTTTAAAAGAAGAGCAAGTCTGCAAATCCAGACTCCTGCAACGACAGTTTGGCGTGTCTCTTACGACTGATGCCCTACAAGCTGCAGCTCGTCCGGGCCTTCAAGACAGATGACAGGCGATGAGCATATCGGAAATTTGTGAAATCGTGCATGAAATCCATATACTTTGAATTTCTCATTCAAGAACTTTCCAATCATCTTATTATATATACACCAAGACTCAGAATTAATGCTCCCGCTATAAATCGCAAATTATACAGCTCACAAAGTCAACACCTAAAAATAAACTAACATCACAAGCCCCCTTGAAATGGCTAAGAAGTGGCCGAAAGCGCCTGGGACAATCGACGATATGGACAATTTTTGTACTCTCTGCTGCCACCAAACGGAAAAAAATGTAAGAACGCTGAAAAAACTGAATAAAAAAAAAAAAAATTTTTCTTGTCCGTCATACTCTTGTCCAAAATATATATATATATATATATATGTATGTATGTATGTATGTGTGTGTGTGTGTGTGCAAATTTCAGATTGAGTATAACTTAACCAACGCGTTTCGTTCTCCGATAGACTTTATCAAGGTACATTATATATATATATATATATATATATATATATATATATATATATATATATATATATATGCCTTGCTAAACTTCCTCAGAGGACGAAATGCGCTACAATAAGTTTTCCTTTTGTCTTTTTGCTGATACCTCGGGAAGAGTGGCTGAACAAGTTAATCGACGAAACGCTGGGAGTCGTTATGCTGAAGGTAACATCAATAAGCTAAGTGACAAATTTTATTCACATTAATCCTAATTCATATTATATATATATATATCTGTGTGTGTGTGTGTGTGTGTGTGTGTGTGTGTGTGTGTGTGTGTGTGTGTGTGTGTCTGAGCGCGTGATAACGATATATATTTTTATATATCAAGAACAGTATTGGGTAAATTGTATGACAAAGTCGAAAACGTTTCCTTATTTATATAAGTGAACGTTTTCCACTTTGTCCTACAACTTCCCCAATACTGTTCTTGACCCTCTCTACATAAGATAATAAGGAACCTTGAGATCAATTTGTTAACCTTTATATCACGAGATATTCTTTGTATATTTATTGGATAAGAAAATTTTTTTAAAACGATATTGAATATTTAATTAGTCATCCATACAGATAAATTTATGCTGGTGAATAGTTACGATGTTAGAAACGCTATAAAAATCGATGCAACAGGTAGAAAAGCAGTATTAGTAGCCGTCTTATGCCGGAGAAACTAACTGCCATGTATGACTATTTGATTGTTCGCAAGGAGTTGAAATATTTGTGAATATTCAATCTAATTCTTTTTCTTATGCAAATCTACAAAAATATTAACATATTAACAGTTGGTTCTTCATAAAAATATAGGAGAAAAAAAAATCTGAGCTCAATAAAAAGTCCTTCCAGAACACATTTGATGCTTGGTTATATTGTCAGATCTTGAAAAGGGGGTCGGCAAGAGAATTTTCAGCACCTCTTTGTATATATGCCAGTACCTATCTATCTACATATATCTATCTAATTCTATTTCTATCTCCTTCTATCTATCTATCTATCTATCTCATTCTATGTATCTATCTATCTATCTCATTCTATGTATCTATCTATCTATCTCATTCTATCTATCTCATTCTATCTATCTATCTCATTCTATCTATCTATCTATCTCATTCTATCTATCTATCTATCTCATTCTATCTATCTATCTATCTATCTCATTCTATCTATCTCATTCTATCTATCTATCTATCTCATTCTATCTATCTATCTCATTCTATCTATCTATCTATCTATCTCATTCTATCTATCTATCTATCTCATTCTATCTATCTATCTATCTATCTCATTCTATCTATCTCATTCTATCTATCTATCTATCTCATTCTATCTATCTATCTATCTATCTATCTCTCTATCCACAGGTGTGTGTATGTGTGTGTGTGTGTGTGTGTTTGTGTGTGCATGTATTATATGGGTGCGTAACCGATTGGTTAGAATGTTCGCTTTGCGACCATGAAACCTGGGTTCGATTTGTCAGGAAGGTGGCTTCTTGATATTATCAATCTGGAGAGAGATCACCTTCCTGGAAAGTGCCTGAAAGCCATACCATGGATTGGCGAAAGCCTTATGAATGAAATTAGTTTTACGGATCAATTCGGAAGCTGTTGATGGCTGTGATAGCACAAAGTTATAACTGTAACCTAAGTCCGCTCCGCATTGTTCCAGTATAAACTACAGGTGGGCTCTGCGGGTGTTGAGCAGGCAAGGTGTGGGTGCTCGGAAAAGTATTTATTGACGCGGATAATGGAACTGGCAGAATAATCCAGCGTTCATTTTGTGCTTGTGCCGTTGGGATATATATATCTTTATATATATATATATATATATATATATATATATATATATATATATATATATATATATCTTCTTCCTTCCCTAATTGTGGCTTAAATAGCAGAGTAGACTGTGTTCTCTAGAATTGGCTGGCTATCAGTCGAAGAGTACAGTTCTGAAACCGCCGAGAAGACAATGGGAAACCACTCCACTATCTTATATAACTAACTAGTTGTAATTCTTCAGTTAATAAAAAAAATATACGAAGCTGCCGAGAGTCAGGATTTCCGAATGGACATGATATTAAAACAAATTGAATAGATGGCTACTAAAATTTATATTATCGACAAAGTTTACATTTGTATAAACATAAAGTTATACATATCAATCACAATACAAGTGTGTATGCACACACACACACACACACACATATATATATATA
>OZ038490.1:72181458-72186458 GCA_964036315.1 Acanthosepion esculentum
ATAATGTCTGATTTTGTATAAGATACTAGCGTATTTAAGTGTTTAAGATCAGATCAAAAAGAAAAAAAAAGGATTTCTAATGCTGTCTTATAAGGCAAGTAATTCATCCTCTATTAAAAGATTGACGCAACACAATCTTTCTATTTCAATTTCTGTCCATTTACCTTGTGCAATGTTAAACTAAATTTTAGCAAATACTACTACTACTGATAACTATAATAATAATAATAATAATAATAATAATAATAATAATTAGAAGAAAAAAAAGACTGGTGAACAGATTTAAAAACTAAACTAATCAAGAGGAAATTCTTTTTCTTTTGTGGTCAGTTTAGTACCTGGAAGAAAGAACTAATATTTCGGCCTAAAAACAACTCTTCGGTCTTAAAACTTCGAGATTCACACCTGATTTCCTTCCCTCGGTATATAATCTTTATTTTAATCTTAAACCATTAATTTTGTTCCTATTCACTTCATACTTTCTTGTAATTCAAGATCAACTTTTCTTTTAGCCAGTACAGGTATTCTCAGAATTCCCATGCAATTTCGTTTTATTTATCGAACTATGTTCAATATTCTTTCTCTTTTCATAAATTCAAAATGTTTACAACATTCATTATTTCATTTACCCTTTCTCTCTTTTTTAAGGCTCTGTGTACACCTCATTCCAAATTATCTACTCTTCCTTTATTCATTCATTCATTCTGACATTCATTCATCAAATCTTTTCCCTTTTTTTTCATGTTTCTTTGTTTCCTTCTCTTTCAGTCTGTCTTCCTTGGTTTTATTTCTTTCTTTTTTATATTTTCCTTTTCTTATTTTCTTTTATTCGGCGTTTTTCTTTCCTATTTATTTCCTATTTTTTCTGTCATTCCCTTTCAAGCATTTATTATTTCTTTCTTTTAGACTTTGTTATCCTATTTTTTTTCAGTAATTTATTAATTTCTATTTCTTTTTATTTTCTTTATTCTGTCTTATTATATATTATCTTATTATATTTCATATATTTTTTATATATTTTATATATATCTATTAGTTTTTCTTTCTTCTTTGCTGCTATATTTTATATTTTTATATGTTTTATATAAGTTTATACGTTTTTCTTTCTTCTTTTCTTTCTTTATATTATATATATATATATATATATATATATATATATATATATATATAGTTTATTCGTTTATCTTTCTTCTTTTCCTTCTTCTTTTATTCCTTATATATATATAATGTTTATTCGTTTATCTTTCTTCTTTTCCTCCTTCTTTTCTTTCATATATATATATATATATATATATATATATATATATATATATAATGTTTATTCGCTTATCTTTTTTCTTTTCCTTCTTCTTTTCTTTCTCATATATATATATATATATATATATATATATAAAATGTTTATTCATTTATCTTTCTTCTTTTCCTTCTTCCTTTCTTTCTTCTCTTTCTTTGTTATTATATTTTATATATTTGTCTATATTTTATATATGTCTATTTGTTTTTTCCCTCTCTTTTTTCTTCTTTGTTGTTATATTTTATATATTTTATATATGCTTATTCGTTTTCCTTTCTTTCTGTTACTTATCCTCTTCGATCTCCTTTCTTCTATTTCTTATCCCTTTCTTTCTCTTATCTTTCTTTCTTTCAGTTTCTATACTTCTTATTTCTCTACATATATAATAAAACAAAACAGAACTGGGCTTTTTTTTTCTTCCCGCCTTTTTACTCTCCCTCCCAGCAGTGTCTCTATATATCTTGTTGCGCGCAACAGGTGAGTCTTCTGTTGCTGCTACGAAATGGTCGAAAATATATTCAGCTACAACAGAATAAAAGCGACAACTCGAAATACAAACAGACACATACACGCCCGCTACACATAAACATATACACGAATACTCATTCATGTATATACATATTATAGTGAAAGCCTATATTTGGTACGGAGAAGACTAAATTTATATCGACGATGAAACATGAATACGTTTATAAAATAGCACGTAATTTTGAGCAGAAATTTGATCTGGAATGATCATTGTATAATGCTGAAACTAAATTAGTTCAGTGAGAATGAAGGCGAATATGTTGAAAAATAAATGGTAAATAAATGCCTTATCAAAAAGTGGGCGAAATTCTTCGAGATTTATCTAAGTACAAATAAATATAGATTTCTATATAAATACGAATCTCATTAGTCGGTCGTTAGTCTACCCTTATTCACTCTTCATTATATATATATATATATATATATATATATATATATATAGAGAGAGAGAGAGAGAGAGAGAGACAAAAGAAACTTATGTAAGCAGCATTATTATATTAAGGTACAGAGGAGTACTAACTGATACATAGATAGATAGATATGAACAGAGATATATTGAAAAATATATAAATATCGTACAAATACGAACACCGTAATAAATAATATATATGTATATATAACATTTAATTTTTCTTCTTGTGTATATATATATATATATATATATATATATATATGTATGTATATGTATTACACTCATATATACATATTTATCTTCTGATATATATATATATATTTATATAAAATATTTTTTAATTTTTTATTCTTGCATTAGAGAGAGAGAGAGAGAGAAACAGCGTGAGAGTGGGTGACGAGTAACTGAGAATGGGAAGTAATAAGAATATATATATATAATGTAAGAATAAAAAATATATGTGTGTGTGTGTGTGTGTGTGTGTGCATGCATTTAAACAGAAAGAGAATGTTGAAAAAGAGTATGTGTGTGAGGGTTAGTGTGTTAGTGTGAGAGAGAAAGAGACCCTGTTTTTTGCCTTAGGACGTTACAAATATTCTACCTGTTCAATCGGTTGGCGTACGAGCCTTTCTAAAATCAGGATTAATCACGTGTTAATTCTTAAAGTAGATAAGCCATTCATGGTAACTGACATAACAATCTAGATTGCCTCTTCATTGTCTCCCCAAACCCTCAAAACGGTCACCAGTTGTGCGGTACTGAGCAATACGTAAAAAACATGAGATATACATATCTATACAAGAATTGAGTCAACCATGCGGCTGAGATTTCCCCATATTTTAAAATTCAGGCCGCTTGTTCGAGCGCAAGTAAAAACGCGAGTACGAGGAATATGACAGTTCTACGTAACCGAATGAAAAAACGAGAAAATAGAAAAGTAATGTGGTTCGCGCTTCAACAGCACTTGAGATTAATAATGTCCTTGTGTATATATATATATATATATATATATATATATATATATATATATATACATATATTTTGTATGTATATATATATATATATATATATATATATATATACATATATTTTGTATGTATATATATATATATATATATATATATATATATATATACATATATTTTGTATGTATATATATATATATATATATATACATATATTTTGTATGTATATATATATATATATATATATATACATATATTTTGTATGTATATATATATATATATATATACATATGGATATGCACACACACTATATATATACATATATATATATGCACACATGCAATATATATATGTACACACAGGTATACACACACGCCCATACAATATATATATACATATATATACATGAACACATACAATATATATATACATATATATACATGAACACATACAATATATATATACATATATATACATGAACACATACAATATATATATACATATATGTATATATATATGAACACATGCAATATACATATATATATGTGCATACATACAATTTATACATATATATATATATATGCACACATACAATATAAACATACATATATATATATATATGCACACATACAATATAAACATAAATATATATATATATATGCACACATACAATATAAACATAAATATATATATATATGTACACATACAATATAAACATAAATATATATATATGGACACATACAATATAAACATAAATATATATATATATGGACACATACAATATAAACATAAATATATATATATATGGACACATACAATATAAACATAAATATATATATATATGCACACATACAATATATATATGCACATAACAATATGTATATATATAAGCACACATACAATGTATATATATATATATATATATATGAACACATACAATATATACATATATATGCACACATACCATATATATACATACTTATAATATATATACATATATATATATGCACGCATACAGTATATATACATGCGCTCATACAGTATATATACATATACATATATATATGCACTCATACAGTGTATATATAAATATATATATATATATGCACTCATACAGTGTATATATAAATATATATATATATATGCACTCATACAGTGTATATATACATATATATATATACACACTCATACAGTGTATATATACATATATATATATGCACTCATACAGTGTATATATACATATATATATATATGCACTCATACAGTGTATATATACATATATATATATATGCACTCATACAGTATATACACACATGCAATATATATATATATGTACACATACAATACATATACACCGATATAATATATATATATATATATATATATATATACACATACATTATATATATACATAAATACACATACATTATATATATATATATATACATAAATACACATACTATATAAGCACATACACACACACACACACACACACACACATATATATATATATATATATATATATATATATATATATATATATATGAAGAAATATGAAGAAATATGAAGAAATATAGTCTTAAAGTGTGCTATATTTATGGCATAAAGTGCTCAATATTAGAATATAAAAGTGAACATAGAAGTCAACACTTAGAGGCGACAGTCTGTTTTATACTTGACGCAATCGTCAGACCACTATATATAAGTCGTCGCTTATATTTATAAATAGGAGGAACACGACCCATTTTATTATATATATATATATATATATATATATATATATATATATATATATATATAT
>OZ038490.1:72193958-72198958 GCA_964036315.1 Acanthosepion esculentum
AATAAGATAATGATTCCAAGCACACTGCTAAATCAACGAAGAAATGGCTTGCTGAAAATAATGTAAATATCCTGAAATGGCCAAGTCAGTCCCCTGATTTAAACCCAATCGAAAATCTGTGGCGTTATTTGACAATTTAAATCCAATAGAGATTTCCAACAAACATCCCGGATCTGAAGACCATATGCGAAGAAGAATGGAACAAAATACCAACTAAAATTTGCAAATAATTAATTGAGAACTACAAGAAGAGGTTGATTGCTGTAGAAGTAAATAATGGCTTTTCTACAAAGTATTAAATGATGAGTATGTATTCTTTTGCGTATTGTACGAATATTTTTTTCACCCATTAAAATGGATAAATGGGATTTATTTCTATTAAATCATTTTTTCTGATTTCTATGCATATTTATTTATTATGCATCTGTGTACAATTAATTATATGAAAATTATGTTTATTCATTAGTTGGAAATACAATAAATTATAAATTTGTATGAGTACGAATATTTGTTTATTCCTACTGTGTATATAACTGTATAAACAAACATATCTATCTGTCTACTTATCTATATACATCTATGTATCTACACCAACCTATATCTTTCTACCAACCTATCTACATATTTACATATTTAAAGACATTTTATGATATGTTTAACGTTCTTTTTATAGATACAAGTATTTAAGTAAATGCTCTGTTTTATAATAAACAGAATGTCCGAGAAATTTTCATAGAAAGTTTTCGTTCTCCGACAGGAATCGAACCCTTATCCTATACGGAACCGTCATTTCGCGTGACGTGCCTTAACCGTTCGGCCACAGAGAAGCGTCTGGTTAGCAAGGTCGATTTTACTATCTTTAAACTTAAATCTTCCATGAATCTCTTCTATTCATATCTGCTCTAGCGTATCAAATGTAAACAAATGATGTCATATATTTTTGAATTGGACAAGGTCCGACAATTTATTTGAAGACATTTTATGATATGTTTAACGTTCTTTTTATAGATACAAGTATAAGTAAATGCTCTGTTTTATAATAACCAGACGCTTCTCTGGCACGTCACGCGAAATGACGGTTCCGTATAGGATACAGGTTCGATTCCTGTCGGAGAACGAAAATTTTCTATGAAAATTTCTCGGACATTCAGGCCGGTAAATATTATTTAATACTGTTTATTATAAAACAGAGCATTTACTTAAATACTTGTATCTATAAAAAGAACGTTAAACATATCATAAAATGTCTTTAAATAAATTGTCGGACCTTGTCCAATTCAAAAATATATATTTACATATATATCTACATACCTGTCTATAACAATCTGTCTATCAATATATATATATCATTCTATCTAATATTCCATCAATCTAGCTGTCTCTCTCTCTATATATATATGTATTATTTATCGATCAATCCAAACCAGCCTATCGCTAGCAACCCATCTATCTATAGCAAACTTTCTATCTATCTATAGCAAACTTTCTATCTATCTATCTATCTATCTATACCAACCTTTCAATCTATCGAAATGAACCTTTCTATCTATCTATAGTAAGCTTTCGCTCTATCTCTAGCATCCCAACTTACTATAGCAACCTTTCTATCTCTAGCAACCCATCTCTCTATGTATCTATCTATCTCTAGCAACCTATCTATGTATCTATTATCAACCTTTCTATGTATCTCTCTCTAGCAACCTATCTATCTATCTCTAGCAACCTTTCTATCTATCTATAGCAACCTTACTATCTCTAGTAACCTATCTATCTATATATGTATCTCTACCAACTTATCTATCTATATATCTTATAAATAAGAAATTTCGGCCACGCCTTTTATTTCAAACGACCCCGTGTATATGTGTAGTTAGATAGATTTAAATTATTTAGTTTGGCCATGCTTTTGGCCAATAAACTTGATACTCTCCGGTATTTCCGATATTCTTCTACTACTAAAAACCACGATACTCGAAATAATGAATATTTATCGATTATCAGATCAGGATTCTAAAATCTGTTTCATGATCTACGCAAATATTTGTCGGCTTATCAATGTTTAACACAAAAAAATAAAAATATTTAAACATTTAATAAAATATTCTTTATCTTTCACCTGCTACCTGAATATCTGTCTGTTTACCTTTGTATGCGTTATACTGCTTTGTCATGAAACAATGATTAAGCAAGTTAGACCCGCAGAGGATTAGTATTGTATTGAGCTAGATTCGCACCGAGTGCTTTGCACATGTACCTATAGAAATATATGGGCACGCGACCGAGTGGTTAGAATGTTCGCTTTCCAACTATGAGATCCGTGTTCGAATCTCACTAGGGTCGATTTCACTTCTTGATGTTATCGGTCTAGGAGAGTCGTTCCCAGCTGGCGGAACCTTTGGAAAGTGCTTCAAAACCATACGACGGGTTGACCCAAGCCATGTGAGTGAAATTAGGTAGACAGAACCCTTTGGAGCCGTCGATGGATATGCTAAGTCATCGTGATCGAGGGTTTCAGCGTGCTGGCCTTGTTCAGGTTGTTGATCACACTCACTAATAAGCTAGCTCCCAGAAATTGTAACTAAGGTCTGCTCAACATACTTGCACTATAAACCACAGATGGGCACTGTGGATGTTGAACACACAAATGTGCCCGAGCTGGCTTCTACAACAGGAGACCTAGTAGCCAGGCATCTTCGTATACGAGTGGCTAGCTATAAGATTATAATATATATATATATATATATATATATATATTAGTTAAATTCCCAGATCAATCTATCTTGTTAAATTTGGATTTTTAATGTAACTATAACAACAAAGATATTTCGATTTCATTTTTGCCTTGAAAAAGTCGGAAGACGAAACGCGTCGGCAAAATCTAAGATTTTTCCATATATATATATATATATCATTATTAATCCGAAAATTATAACATAAATATGTTATAAAATCACTACAAAAATAGCCATTTTGTTTCAACACTTCTGGTGTCTTATCAAGTCATGGTGTTGAATATAGATCAATATTCAACACCATCACTTGATAAGATACCAAAAAATTATTGAATGACCGAGAAATTTTCATAGAAAATATTCGTCCACCGATCCTCGGTGGCCGAATCGGCTAAGACACGTCAGGCTATATGACGGTTCCGTATAAGATACAGGTTCGAATCCTGTCGGAGGACGAATATTTTCTATGAAAATTTCCCGGACACTCAGGCCGGTAAATGTTATTTAATACTGTTTATTATAAACAGAGCATTTACTTAAATACTTGTATCTATAAAAAGAATGTTAAACATAAAAATGTCTTCAAATAATTGCCGGACTTTGTCCATTTCATAATGTATGAATTGTTTATATCTTTCTTTTCCCCACTTTCTGTATATCAGTTCTGGCAAACACACAAGATACAAAGTTTTATATATTAATTTGCAATTACTAAACTATAATTCTATGAGCCAAGAAACTATGCTTTGAGCTTTCAAAGAATAATTTTAAAATGAAACCAAACATTGTTCAACTGAATGTACAAGTGTATCATGGCATATATATATATATATATATAGATATATATATATATATATATATATATACGAGGAGCATTCAATAAATAAGGTGAATTTTTCGGTATAAGGACTTCTAATACAGATAGAAGCTTACTCTTTTTTATTTATTTTTTGTTTTACTTCTTTTTCACATTGATTTAATTTCTTTTGCAGATTAAAAAAAAACTTTGAGAGTTTTGGCGATTAACAAAGATGGCCGACCAAGAAGCATGCTCCAGGATTGAACAGCGTTCAGTTATCAAGTCTTTGGTTGCTGAAGGGTGCAAACCAGTTGAAATTCATAGGAGAATGTCAACTGTGTATAGTGCCACATGTTTCAGCCAAAAAAATATCTACAAGTGGGCTAAATTGTTTAAAGAAGGACGGAGCAGTGTTGAGGATGAAGACTGGCATGGGAGGCCTACAGAAGTGAGGTCTCCTGAGGTGATCGAATCAGTCAATGACCTCATTCAGTCTGACAGAATGGTGACAGTGGATGACATTGCAAGGACTTTGAGCTTATCTGTTGGGACAAACGCAGGGGTCATCAGTCAGAAGGAGTACCATGACATCATGACAACGCAAGGCCTCACACAGCAGCCCAAACGGTGCATACCATCAACGAGCTGGGCTGGGAACTGCTCCTTCATCCCCCGTACAGTCCAGACCTTGCCCCTTCAGACGTTCACCTGTTTGGTCCATTGAAAGCGTTCACGAGAGGCACGAAGTTTAAAAGTGACGATGAAGTCAAAAGTGTTGTGAGCGACTGGCTGAGATATCAGTCCAAAAGTTTTTACGCTGAGGGAATACGGAAGCTTGTGCACAGATGGGAAAAGTGTGTGACAGAACTGGGAGAAAAAAAATTAAGCTTCTATCTGTATTAGAAGTCCTTATACCGAAAGATTCACCTTATTTATTGAATGACCCTCGTATATATATATATATATATATATATATATATATATATGGTTTTGAGTTGTAAATATCTGAGTAA
Source organism: Acanthosepion esculentum (assembly GCA_964036315.1). Taxonomy (NCBI): domain Eukaryota; kingdom Metazoa; phylum Mollusca; class Cephalopoda; order Sepiida; family Sepiidae; genus Acanthosepion; species Acanthosepion esculentum. The sequence goes on from OZ038490.1 coordinate 72,198,503, forward strand.
CTACATAATCCAGGTAAATAAAACTAAACATTTTGCTGAGCAATATAAGATTTATTCAACAACATTTGAATGAGAAATTCAAGGTATATGGATTTCAAGAACGATATTACTCACTTTCAATATGCACACCGCTTGTCATCTGTCTTGAAGGCCTGAACGAGTCGCAAGAGACACACCAAACTGTCGTTGAGGGAGTTTGGAAATCCAGATTCCTCCTACGACATTGCTCCACGGCACATTGTGGCCGTGTTCATAGTTATAAAGAAATACACTATCCCAGTCGACCCGAAGAAGAAAATTAAATTATCTATTGCAAAAAATTAAACTCAGCTAACTTTATTACACAAATAATATCACATCTACAAAAGAAAAAAATATGTCAACATTACCAACATAATTTAATAGTTCAAATGAACCAACATTACTCCATCGTTCAAACGCCCCTTAAGGAACTGT
>OZ038490.1:72203958-72218958 GCA_964036315.1 Acanthosepion esculentum
AACTGAACTTACTATACTGTGCAGTCGACAAAATAAAAAAGAAACAACGCGCATGCGCGAAATTAAAAAAAAAGAAACCATAAAATGGCGACAATTTACCCATCGCACCATGTTATATTTAGACATACATTATTACATATAATAGACAATGAATGTCTATTGTGGCTGATCACGAGCCGTTCTAATGTTCGAATGTTTGCTTTAATTTCGGGGGAAAATAAAGAAATTGTCGACATGAGCCATCCTCAGAGTGGTTATACAGACATGAAACAAAGATATCCACCGTCAAAGATGATATTTTGTTATTTTGACATAGAAAATTGCTATGCGACGTTAACGGTCGCGAAAAATCAGACGCAAATCGTAAGTTCAAGATGCGGTTCTATGACGTCATATCATATCACGCGATAGACCGAAGTATTACAACAGAAGCATATGTTTAGATGCATTGTAATATGTTGTGACTACTTTGAAATATAATTTTGTTGAGTGTGGGTTGCTTTGTTTTAATGTAGATGGCCTCCAATATCTGAAGGTTCTTTTTACTGTGTGTACGTGTGACTATCATGGTGTTATCAACTGAATTTTTGTCTAATATTAAGTACATGGCTATGATTTTCTAAGAAATGTTGTTTAATAGAACTAAGATAATAAAATTGACAGGTAAGTCTACAGGAGAGCGTGGTTGTAGTAAAACCAATATATGGAGCGGGTTTATTATTAGTATCAGAGATATAATCTCTGAACGGGCATGTAAATTGATACAAAACATTGTTTATTTGTAGAGGATTTAGTTGTGTGGTTGTAGGGTTATTAGAGTTCAATTGTCTTAATCTTTTTATAATATGTGATGAGCTTAACTTGTTTATTAGTATTAATTATTTAACATTTCTACCTATTATGTTTTTGAGTGTTGTTTCATCACGTTTGTAATTATTATGCATTTGGCTACAATAGTATAAGTTAATAGTGTTATGTTTATTTTAACGTAAACTATTATTATTAATATTATCAATTTTGTTAGAGGTATTATTAAGTTTAATGAAATACATTTTAATTTGTTGATCAATCATGGAATTAGAAAATCCATTATAAGTCAGTGTTTGTTTAATGTTCTTTATAGAATATGGTTTTGGAAGAAGATATCATTTGTGTGCGTTGGATTAAGTTTTTATTTTTATAACAGCTAACTTATATCGTTGGGGGCATTCACTGTTGTAATTAAGAAGACATGAGTTATTGCTTCTGTGTTTTCTATATAGAGAAGTAGTAAATTTATGTATGCTGGAATCAATAAATACATCAAGGAATGGAATTTTATTATCAATATTAAGTTCTAATATAATATATTGTAATTAAGAAGACACGAGTTAATGCTAGTGGGTTTCCTATATAGAGAAGTAGTAAATTTATGTGTGCTGGAATCAATAAATACATCAAGGAATGGGATTTTATTATCAATATTAAGTTCTAATATAATATATTGTAATTAAGAAGACACGAGTTAATGCTAGTGGGTTTCCTATATAGAGAAGTAGTAAATTTATGTGTGCTGGAATCAATAAGTACATCAAGGAATGGGATTTTATTATCAATATTAAGTTCTAATATAATATATTGTAATTAAGAAGACACGAGTTAATGCTAGTGGGTTTCCTATATAGAGAAGTAGTAAATTTATGTGTGCTGGAATCAATAAGTACATCAAGGAATGGGATTTTATTATCAATATTAAGTTCTAATATAATATATTGTAATTAAGAAGACACGAGTTAATGCTAGTGGGTTTCCTATATAGAGAAGTAGTAAATTTATGTGTGCTGGAATCAATAAGTACATCAAGGAATGGGATTTTATTATCAATATTAAGTTCTAATATAATATATTGTAATTAAGAAGACACGAGTTAATGCTAGTGGGTTTCCTGTATAGAGAAGTAGTAAATTTATGTGTGCTGGAATCAATAAGTACATCAAGGAATGGAGTGACTTTCAAATTTATTCTTAAGTTGTGTAATTTGATCAATATTTTTAGCTAAAAACGAAAATGTCATCTATGTATCTGACATATATAAGGGGTTTATTAGTGTCATTAAGTATTTTATTTTCTAAATGTGCCATATAATAATAAGGAAAAGAGGGCCTAAAGGAAACCCCATTACAGTGCCGTCTATTTGAGTATAAGTATTATCTAGGGGATCAGGAATAGGTACTTGAGTGGTACATGCTAAAAATAGTTTTTAAAAACAGTGGGTTTAATATTGATGGGTGAGATAGAAGGTGATTGTATACATCACGGATAATAATGTCAATCGTTTCATGGACGGGGACATTAGTAGATACATTTTGTACGTCCAAAGATACGATTATTTGGTTGTTTGGTTTTACAGCATGAAGAATTTGTATCAATTTATTTGTGGAATTAATAAAGTATTTACTTGGGAGGTAGGGAGTAATTAATTTATTAGGGGTTTTTGAAAGGTAATATACTGGCGTAGGTACTTATGAAATGATAGGTCGGAGGGGATGATCTTTTTTATGGATTTTTACATTACCATAGAGGTAGCCAGGTTGACAGTCACCTATGATCTCTTGAAGTTTATAGGATCCTGTGTCAGCATTGTTAGCAATAATAAGTTTATTGATATGTTGTTGTTTTTTTTAAGTTGGAAGGTGGTGTTTTTGGTTAACTTTTTAAATTTATTTTGATCGTCCAAAATGTAATTTTGAGTGGTACTCCTGTTTGTTTAAAATAACGAAAACATTAGTCTTATCAGCTCCCCGGATAATAATACTGCTGTAATTCTTTAGTTGTGTGGCTGTTTTTATTAAAGGAGTATTTATAATTCCATTCGGAATATATTGATAGAGAGATATAGATAGATAGGGATTGGTAGATATGTATATAGATAGAGAGATATCTATCTGTCTATTTATCTCATTTATCTATTCTATTCAGCTATCTATTCATCCATAACTATGCATCTTTCTATTCATCTATTTATCCATCTATCGATCTATGCATCTGTCTATCCATATATATCTATTGATCTATCTGTACACTCATCAATATATGCAACTGTCTATCCATATCGATCTATCCATCTATGCATCGATCTTTCTATCTATCATGTCTATCTATGTCTGTCTGTCTATGCCTCTATTTATCTATGCATCTGCCTATCAATATCTATCTATCCAACTGTCTATTCATATATATCTATGTATCTATCCATCATCTAGTTCCCGGACATCATTTTGAATCAAATGGTGAAATTTATCCTAAACGGCCACACCCCTGGATAGTTTTGCACTAATAGAGGTATCCTCTTGACTGTCCTTATTCCTTCTTTGTTTTTAATTTCATTAACGACCTTCCCGATAGCATTAACTCTCAAATTGGTATCTATACTGATGTCACATAAGTCTGATCGGTCCGATAAGGTTAAATTGGAGGCTGATGTAAAAAAAAAACGGGTTTCAATCTGTTGTTATCTTGGGCAAAGGATAGATAGTTAATTCTGACAGTTCCAAAACTAAGCTTCTCTGTATTATCTGAGAGACCCTTCATACTTCCATCAGCATAGCTGATACTAACCTCCAGGAGAACGACTCCTTGCGCCTTATAATAAATGTTCTCAGTTGAAATGAAGTGCAAAGTCTCTATTGAATTCACTGCTGGGTCAGATGCTAAGATAGTTGGCTTACTGTGTCTTGCTAGACAATCTTTCTCCCTTGAATCCATCTTACATATCTAAAATTCTACCATTCGTTTATGCTTAGAATATTGCTGCCACATGTGGTTTTGTGCTCCCGCCATATATCTAGAGATTCTTGATAAAAACCAAAGAAGAATCAGTAATCTTGGCCCTGATCTTGCATCTCGGCTCCAGTCACTTTCCCTACGGCCTTAAAGTTGTCACCCTATGCCTTTTCTAGAAGTACGTCCATGTCATCTGTTCGGATGAGTTCTTCGCCAGGGTACCTAGACTTTAGGAATTTAAACGCAGTACGAAACTTGCGACGATTTCTCACTAATATACAGTTGAGTTAGCTAGATGTAACCGTAAGTTCTATGCTAACAGTTTCTTTTCTCGCACTTATTACTTGTGGAACTCCACGCTTTCCAGTCAACTTTAATCTTCAAAAGATTAATGCACTGCCAATCGTGTTCTGACTTCCTGATTACTCTTGTTTCATTCTTTCTCCTTAGTAAAGTATATGTTTTTTTTAATTCTTCTACAAACAGTAACACCTTGTGTCCTAGTGGCTTTACAGCCTTGCTTGGGATGAAATCTGTTAAAAAAGTCCTATTTTAAAGAAGGAAAGAAAAAGAGAGAATGCGGAAAAGGACAAAAATGCCGGAGATTTAAAGAAAGAAGAAAAAGAAAGAAACTCATGAATGTAAGAAGGAAATAAAATGCTGCAGAGTTCTAGGAAGAAGAAAGTGACTAAACTGAACAAAAATTATGAAACGAACGAATTTAAAGAAAGAAAGAAAGAATCTCATGAATAGAATAATAAAATGCCGAGGATTTAGGTAAGAAGAAAAAGACAAATTGAATAAAAACTATGAAATGAAGGAATTTAAAGAAAGAAAGAAAGTAAGGGAGAACGAATGAAAGAAGAAAAGAAGGAAGAAGAAAGGAAGAAAAATAAAGAAAAAGTAAGGAAAATAAAGAAAAAGAAAAGAAAATAAAGAAAAAGAAAATAAAGAAAAGAAAGGAAAAAGAAAGAAATAAAGAAAAAGAAAGAAATAAAGAAAAAGATAGAAAAATAAATAAAGAAGAAGAAAGGACATCATGAATAGAAGTAAATAAAATGATGATGATCTAAAGTAAGAAAAAATAGACTAAACTGAATAAAAATTCGGAAAAGAAGGAATTTAAAGAAAGAAATAAAAAAAGAAAAAAATAAGAAAGGAACTTATGAACGGAAGAAGGAAATATAATATTGCAGAGTTAAAGTAAGAAGAAAAGGACAAAACAGTATAAACATTAAGAAATGAACGAATTTAATGAAAGAAATAAAGAATGAAAGAAAGAAGGAAAAAGAAAGAACAAGAAAGAAACCCATGAATAGTAGAAGTAAATAAAATGCTGAGAATCTGAAGTGAGAAGAACATGACTAAACTGAATAATGAATTTAAAGAAAGAAAGAAAAATGAAAGTAAAGTACTATTAAAGTAATGATATAAGATGGTGAGGATTTAAAAACAGAAAAGAAAGAAAAAACTGAATAATAATTGGGATGAACGAATTTAAAGAAAGATTTAATGAAAACAGAAAAAGACTAAATTGAATAAAATTCAGAAATGAACGAATTAAAAGAAAAAAAAGAAAGGAAGTACGAATGCCAGAATGGAAGTAGCATTTGAAGTAAGAAAAGAAATACTGATTTAAATAATCTAAAGAAAGAAAAACAGAACGTAAGAAGGAAACAAGATGCCGAGGATTTGAAGTAAGAAAAGAAATACTGATTTAAATAATCTAAAGAAAGAAAAACAGAACGTAAGAAGGAAACAAGATGCCGAGGATTGGAAGTAAGAAAAGAAATACTGATTTAAATAACCTAAAGAAAGAAAAACAGAACGTAAGAAGGAAACAAGATGACGAGGATTTGAAGTAAGAAAAGAAATACTGATTTAAATAATCTAAAGAAAGAAAAACAGAACGTAAGAAGGAAACAAGATGCCGAGGATTTGAAGTAAGAAAAGAAATACTGATTTAAATAACCTAAAGAAAGAAAAACAGAACGTAAGAAGGAAACAAGATGCCGAGGATTTGAAGTAAGAAAAGAAATACTAATTTAAATAATCTAAGGAAAGAAAAACAGAACGTAAGAAGGAAACAAGATGCCGAGGATTTGAAGTAAGAAAAGAAACACTGATTTAAATAATCTAAAGAAAGAAAAACAGAACGTAAGAAGGAAACAAGATGCCGATGATTTGAAGTAAGAAAAGAAATACTGATTTAAATAACCTAAAGAAAGAAAAACAGAACGTAAGAAGGAAACAAGATGCCGAGGATTTGAAGTAAGAAAAGAAATACTGATTTAAATAATCTAAGGAAAGAAAAACAGAACGTAAGAAGGAAACAAGATGCCGAGGATTTGAAGTAAGAAAAGAAATACTGATTTAAATAATCTAAGGAAAGAAAAACAGAACGTAAGAAGGAAACAAGATGCCGAGGATTTGAAGTAAGAAAAGAAATACTGATTTAAATAATCTAAGGAAAGAAAAACAGAACGTAAGAAGGAAACAAGATGCCGAGGATTTGAAGTAAGAAAAGAAATACTGATTTCAATAATCTAAAGAAAGAAAAACAGAACGTAAGAAGGAAACAAGATGCCGAGGATTTGAAGTAAGAAAAGAAATACTGATTTAAATAATCTAAGGAAAGAAAAACAGAACGTAAGAAGGAAACAAGATGCCGAGGATTTGAAGTAAGAAAAGAAATACTGATTTAAATAACCTAAAGAAAGAAAAACAGAACGTAAGAAGGAAACAAGATGCCGAGGATTTGAAGTAAGAAAAGAAATACTGATTTAAATAATCTAAGGAAAGAAAAACAGAACGTAAGAAGGAAACAAGATGCCGAGGATTTGAAGTAAGAAAAGAAATACTGATTTAAATAATCTAAAGAAAGAAAAACAGAACGTAAGAAGGAAACAAGATGCCGAGGATTTGAAGTAAGAAAAGAAATACTGATTTAAATAATCTAAAGAAAGAAAAACAGAACGTAAGAAGGAAACAAGATGCCGAGAATTTGAAGTAAGAAAAGAAATACTGATTTAAATAATCTAAAGAAAGAAAAACAGAACGTAAGAAGGAAACAAGATGCCGAGGATTTGAAGTAAGAAGAGAAATACTGATTTAAATAATCTAAAGAAAGAAAAACAGAACGTAAGAAGGAAACAAGATGCCGAGAATTTGAAGTAAGAAAAGAAATACTGATTTAAATAACCTAAAGAAAGAAAAACAGAACGTAAGAAGGAAACAAGATGCCGATGATTTGAAGTAAGAAAAGAAATACTGATTTAAATAATCTAAGGAAAGAAAAACAGAACGTAAGAAGGAAACAAGATGCCGAGGATTTGAAGTAAGAAAAGAAATACTGATTTAAATAATCTAAAGAAAGAAAAACAGAACGTAAGAAGGAAACAAGATGCCGAGAATTTGAAGTAAGAAAAGAAATACTGATGTAAATAATCTAAAGAAAGAAAAACAGAATGTAAGAAGGAAACAAGATGCCGAGGATTTGAAGTAAGAAAAGAAATACTGATTTAAATAATCTAAAGAAAGAAAAAGAGAACGTAAGAAGGAAACAAGATGCCGAGGATTTGAAGTAAGAAAAGAAATACTGATTTAAATAACCTAAAGAAAGAAAAACAGAACGTAAGAAGGAAACAAGATGCCGATGATTTGAAGTAAGAAAAGAAATACTGATTTAAATAATCTAAGGAAAGAAAAACAGAACGTAAGAAGGAAACAAGATGCCGAGGATTTGAAGTAAGAAAAGAAATACTGATTTAAATAATCTAAAGAAAGAAAAACAGAACGTAAGAAGGAAACAAGATGCCGAGAATTGGAAGTAAGAAAAGAAATACTGATTTAAATAACCTAAAGAAAGAAAAACAGAACGTAAGAAGGAAACAAGATGCCGAGGATTTGAAGTAAGAAAAGAAATACTGATTTAAATAATCTAAAGAAAGAAAAACAGAACGTAAGAAGGAAACAAGATGCCGAGGATTTGAAGTAAGAAAAGAAATACTGATTTAAATAATCTAAAGAAAGAAAAACAGAACGTAAGAAGGAAACAAGATGCCGAGGATTTGAAGTAAGAAAAGAAATACTGATTTAAATAATCTAAAGAAAGAAAAACAGAACGTAAGAAGGAAACAAGATGCCGAGGATTTGAAGTAAGAAAAGAAATACTGATTTAAATAATCTAAAGAAAGAAAAACAGAACGTAAGAAGGAAACAAGATGCCGAGGATTTGAAGTAAGAAAAGAAATACTGATTTAAATAATCTAAAGAAAGAAAAACAGAACGTAAGAAGGAAACAAGATGCCGAGGATTTGAAGTAAGAAAAGAAATACTGATTTAAATAATCTAAAGAAAGAAAAACAGAACGTAAGAAGGAAACAAGATGCCGACGATTTGAAGTAAGAAAAGAAATACTGATTTAAATAATCTAAGGAAAGAAAAACAGAACGTAAGAAGGAAACAAGATGCCGAGGATTTGAAGTAAGAAAAGAAATACTGATTTAAATAATCTAAAGAAAGAAAAACAGAACGTAAGAAGGAAACAAGATGCCGAGGATTTGAAGTAAGAAAAGAAATACGGATTTAAATAATCTAAGGAAAGAAAAACAGAACGTAAGAAGGAAACAAGATGCCGAGGATTTGAAGTAAGAAAAGAAATACTGATTTAAATAATCTAAAGAAAGAAAAACAGAACGTAAGAAGGAAACAAGATGCCGAGGATTTGAAGTAAGAAAAGAAATACTGATTTAAATAATCTAAAGAAAGAAAAACAGAACGTAAGAAGGAAACAAGATGCCGAGGATTTGAAGTAAGAAAAGAAATACTGATTTAAATAATCTAAGGAAAGAAAAACAGAACGTAAGAAGGAAACAAGATGCCGAGGATTTGAAGTAAGAAAAGAAATACTGATTTAAATAATCTAAAGAAAGAAAAACAGAACGTAAGAAGGAAACAAGATGCCGAGGATTTGAAGTAAGAAAAGAAATACTGATTTAAATAACCTAAAGAAAGAAAAACAGAACGTAAGAAGGAAACAAGATGCCGAGGATTTGAAGTAAGAAAAGAAATACTGATTTAAATAACCTAAAGAAAGAAAAACAGAACGTAAGAAGGAAACAAGATGCCGAGGATTTGAAGTAAGAAAAGAAATACTGATTTAAATAATCTAAAGAAAGAAAAACAGAACGTAAGAAGGAAACAAGATTCCGAGGATTTGAAGTAAGAAAAGAAATACTGATTTAAATAATCTAAAGAAAGAAAAACAGAACGTAAGAAGGAAACAAGATGCCGAGGATTTGAAGTAAGAAAAGAAATACTGATTTAAATAATCTAAGGAAAGAAAAACAGAACGTAAGAAGGAAACAAGATGCCGAGGATTTGAAGTAAGAAAAGAAATACTGATTTAAATAATCTAAGGAAAGAAAAACAGAACGTAAGAAGGAAACAAGATGCCGAGGATTTGAAGTAAGAAAAGAAATACTGATTTAAATAATCTAAGGAAAGAAAAACAGAACGTAAGAAGGAAACAAGATGCCGAGGATTTGAAGTAAGAAAAGAAATACTGATTTAAATAATCTAAAGAAAGAAAAACAGAACGTAAGAAGGAAACAAGATGCCGAGGATTTGAAGTAAGAAAAGAAATACTGATTTAAATAATCTAAAGAAAGAAAAACAGAACGTAAGAAGGAAACAAGATGCCGATGATTTGAAGTAAGAAAAGAAATACTGATTTAAATAATCTAAGGAAAGAAAAACAGAACGTAAGAAGGAAACAAGATGCCGAGGATTTGAAGTAAGAAAAGAAATACTGATTTAAATAATCTAAAGAAAGAAAAACAGAACGTAAGAAGGAAACAAGATGCCGAGGATTTGAAGTAAGAAAAGAAATACTGATTTAAATAATCTAAAGAAAGAAAAACAGAACGTAAGAAGGAAACAAGATGCCGAGGATTTGAAGTAAGAAAAGAAATACTGATTTAAATAATCTAAAGAAAGAAAAACAGAACGTAAGAAGGAAACAAGATGCCGAGGATTTGAAGTAAGAAAAGAAATACTGATTTAAATAATCTAAAGAAAGAAAAACAGAACGTAAGAAGGAAACAAGATGCCGAGGATTTGAAGTAAGAAAAGAAATACTGATTTAAATAATCTAAAGAAAGAAAAACAGAACGTAAGAAGGAAACAAGATGCCGATGATTTGAAGTAAGAAAAGAAATACTGATTTAACTAATCTAAGGAAAGAAAAACAGAACGTAAGAAGGAAACAAGATGCCGAGGATTTGAAGTAAGAAAAGAAATACTGATTTAAATAATCTAAAGAAAGAAAAACAGAACGTAAGAAGGAAACAAGATGCCGAGGATTTGAAGTAAGAAAAGAAATACTGATTTAAATAATCTAAAGAAAGAAAAACAGAACGTAAGAAGGAAACAAGATGCCGAGGATTTGAAGTAAGAAAAGAAATACTGATTTAAATAATCTAAAGAAAGAAAAACAGAACGTAAAAAGGAAACAAGATGCCGAGGATTTGAAGTAAGAAAAGAAATACTGATTTAAATAATCTAAGGAAAGAAAAACAGAACGTAAGAAGGAAACAAGATGCCGAGGATTTGAAGTAAGAAAAGAAATACTGATTTAAATAATCTAAAGAAAGAAAACCAGAACGTAAGAAGGAAACAAGATGCCGAGGATTTGAAGTAAGAAAAGAAATACTATACCGAATAAAAATGATGTAAAAGATAGATTAAATGAGAGAGGCAGAGAAGCATTAATTTAAAGAAGGTAAAAGAAACAGGAAAAATAGGAACGAGAAAAACAAAAGAGGAGAGTTTGCAATTTGTGTGGGTGGGGAGGATTATTGGACAAATTAGGACACATTATGTTTAGGATTAATAATAAATCATATTAAGATGCATCATAATAATAAATCATATTAAGATGCATCATAATAATAAATCATATTCATAAATCACATGGTGAAAAAAAATGGTAAGGGAAAAAAAGAAATGGGAATTGAAGAGAGAAAACAAAATGAAGCAAGGAAAGAAAAAAAAAGAGAAGTAACAGAGAAAAGAAAGAAAAGAAAAAATATATATGGCCTTAAAGAAGTAATATTAAATACTGAAAGAAAAAAAATATTTAAAAAGGCTTACTCCTAACTACAATAACCAGGGTATCACGAGAACTATCATCGGGACAACTGTACCCGGACAAAATGCCCCCTGTATAATTGCCCCCACAGAGCAACTGAACCCAGGACAATTGCCCCCATTAAGAGAAAATTAATAGAAAGCACGAGTTTTTCTTTTTTTTTGTGCGTGTGTGTGTGTGGGGGGGGAGAAACACTGCTTCTTTTATGTGCCGTGTCCTTTCAGGACGTAGGTGGACATGGCTACCCACCTCTTACTGTCCCTTGTAGCTCTCAAGAAATTGTATTTTTGTTATTTCTCCCAGACCCTGTTCTGCCTTCTACTTGCTTAAGCATGTTAAGTATGTCACATATTGCTTTCACCTTTTACCTCTTTCACTCTATCCACCTTGTGAGTATCAGATTTTCCAAGCCCTCCTTTCTCATTACGTGTCCCAGAAATTTCAGCTGCCTTTTCCTGATGTTAAGTATAAGTTTCCTCTTTGTATCTTCTCCAAAACCTCATCGTTGCTAATAAAACTAATTAGGCTTTTATTTTCATGTAAAAGAATTATCCAATAACAAGACTTACATTTTTACATCACTATAATTATAACACGAAAATTGCGAATTGTGGGCTATACACAAATTGTCCAGGGGACAGTTGTCCTCTAACCAATGACCAGTCGATATCATATGAGATGGACTCGCTATCTAAGGCCAAAACGCGTGCGAACGGGCGTTCAGAATTGAGAACGCATATGGAAAACGTATGTACACATCAGACTCCAGACTAGCTGCAACCTTCAGCCGAGCGCCGTGCTTCAAAAAAGTTTCGGCCCATTAAGCTCAGTACCTCTCCACACGGTAAATCCGCAACAGCTAGATGATGTTATCTTGCAACCGCTCTATTTTGTTAGCAGGGCACGACTCGATACAAATTTCCGGATAATCCACGCATTGCCTTCCACCGCATTCTCGCCACAGGTCTTTATCACCTTGTTCGGCTTTTGGACACCAGCGCACTTCAGAAATCGCTTTAATGCAGCAGCAGGAAAGCTTCTACAGCTTGGTTCCGCCAGGTCTGTTATGGTCCAATATCCTTGCACCACTGTTATGGTCAAAGGTTAGGGCCAAGGAAAAATAACACGAACACAAGAATAGGAATAGCAAAGATATATTAAACAGAATAATAATACAAGAAGTTGAAGGTGTTAGTATGACTGTCAGTCTGGTTTAGAGTGAACTACTATTGTCTCGACTCGTTCCGTCTCGACTCGTTCCACTTCCGTTCCGTCTCTCTTGAGAGGCGCAGTCTTTATAGTGTCAGGAAGAGTTACAGGTAAGATCCCATAACACTGTCCCAGTCTGTCTTCGCATAGCGAAAAACAGTTCCATGGGGATGTCATTGGTTTGGAATCAATCTGGACTCTGAATAGGGAATGCTCTGGTGTGCCTATGGATGTTAGAAAAAAGTCGAGGAGCTTCGCTTGCTGTCCCTGCTGGAAAAGTCTCTGCAACCATTGGTTTTGTTTGAGTGGACTAATCACTCTTTGTGGTAAACATTGAATTCACCTTCATTGCCATATTCACAGCGTTACGGCCGTTGGACGCTCCAGCCTTCTTCAGGTGATTGGAATTTCGCACCGAACACTTTATTTCGTCCACCGGGTAAATTGTTCTAATTCCACGTTCCATGCCTCTTTCGAATGTCTCAGATTAGCTCAACTCTCCAAGTTTTGGTTCACCACTGCTGTGGCCTGGTATTGAACTCACAAATCTTTGGGTCTTGTCACTGGTGGGGATAACAGTCCGAATGATGTAAATAATGCAAGTAATCATAATACCTCTTATCAGAGATGTAGACAGATATTGAATTCACCGCATATGTGAAATCTGGCTGAACGAAATTCGGTGATGACATTGCCAGTCCCCTCTGATATTCGATCGAAGATTACAAACCCTTAAGAATGTCAACCCAGAATTATCCCTGATCCTAGCAAAGTTATTTAACCGCTGCTTGAAGGAGAAATCTTTCTCAGGCCTGTGGAAGAAGGCAAGCGTATGCCCGGTTTTTCAAGAACGCAGGGGAGCAATCCTCACTTCCAGTATAGACCCATTTGTCTCCTCAGTATGATCAGTAAGCTTTTTGAGGCTTTAATCAACAAGCAGGTCGTCGAGCTCCTAAATAGAAAAAACATTGTGCGACGAGCAGTATGGGTTTCGATCAACCCGAACCACTGCTGATGTCCTAACTACCATTACACACAGACTTAGTGAGGCCTTTGACGACAAACACACCTCGAGGACCATAGCATTAGATATCTTGAAGGCCTTCAACAAGGTTACACAAACTCTCCAGCTATGGAATCACTCAATTATAAAATTAACAAGGAGATCCCTGAATGTAGATATTAACGGCCAGCCTTCCGAGGCCATGGCGGTCCACGCAGGAGTCCCCCAGGAACAAACCTCTTTCTGATTTACATAAATGATCTGCCTCAGAATATACTCCGATCATTTGTAAACATCTATGCCGATCATACGACGAATATACAAGCGCATCTCTAAAACTCTTGACGATCAGAGATTGACAGCTGAACTTTCTTCCGATCTTACATTAACTTCCCAGTGGCAACAAAACTGGCTGGTTTTATTCAATGCCTCAAAAACCAAACTGTTTACATTCCATCACTACCGATCAGAACCCGAACTACCGCTAGTCACGATGAACGGATGTCCCCTCGAGGAGGCTCCGTGCCTTGAGAGAATATTCGGCCTCAAACTCATACCCGACCTCAAGTGGAAATCTTATATACAATCTATCGCTGAAGGTGTAGGTAAAATGACCGGCTCTCAGTACCTGACGCTTCATGCTATCCTCTATCTTTATAAGAGCCAGATCAGGACGAAAATGGAGTACTGTTGCCATATTTGGGCGGGAACTGCCCAGTCCTCACTTTTCAAAAGCGGCTCCGAGTCCTTGTTGGCGAAGAATTATTTTCCACCCTCCAACCTCACTCGGGATGTGGCGAGTCTATCGCTACTTCCATGGAAAGTGCTTGGTTCCGCCAGGTCTAACCTTCTTGGCCAGGACCCGCCATTGCCACTTACATTGTAGCAAACCACCCACATTCCCTCCGTATTCCAACGGCGAGAGGTAAGTTCCACTCGAGCAGCTCTTCTCGCGAACCACTGCCCCGTGGAACAGACTCTCAGGAGAATGTTTCCCCCCGATCCCGATCACTTCAATCTCTAACCTGTTCAAGTCTAGAATTAACCGTTATCTTCCCTTCCTATCCATTTAAACTACCCTTTAACTTAACCCTCTACCTCGAGTGGCGTTCAGGCCTTGTACAGGGGTGAACCTCACTGTAAAAAAAATTCTGTTCATATCTATCTATATATCTATCTATATACATGTTTCCATATTTTTTTCTGTCAACACACAGACATACATATATGCCTGCTCGCACGCGCGTGTTGGTCAGTCTGTTGAGTGTCATCTACAGCTATCAGTGGTGTGAATTCAAGTTAAAGTAGAACAATTTTCAAGTTTGCCTTAGCCGCTCCATTATGAACATTTCCGCAAGGTAATTTTCTCTACCTTCCTATCGCTCTCCTTAATTGGCCTTGTGCCACTCTTAGCTGAACTTTAATTCTTACATTTATCCCTATTCATTCTCATCAACTGCTTTTATTTATTTATTCAATCAAAGTCCGCTAAGAGTTCTCATTTCTGGTATAACCAGAAAATAGCTAAGCCTTTACGGAAGGGCGAGTGCACTGTTAGCTGGGACTGCCTCGTGGTTCAAACAGTTGCATATATCTCCCAGCCCGGTAGCAGTGGTCAGTATTGGAGACAAAAGAATGGGCATTTTATAAATAGTAGATACATCAATAGTTACTAGTTTTTCAATTCTTCATTTGGCCTTGTGCTAAACTTTGTTTAACATTCCCTTTGATCCGACATTCTAGCAGGTGTGAACACAAGTCTGAAGAAGAAAGGGAGGTAAGCATAGTGACAAAGAGTATTTGTGAATACACCCACACACTCGCATATATAAGAGAGGGAGAGTTGAAAAGTTCGCAGCCAGACCAATAAAAC
>OZ038490.1:72242130-72342130 GCA_964036315.1 Acanthosepion esculentum
GCTTGACATTCCCGCCGGAAGCTCTAATACGAACATTTCAAAGTACTTGGCTGTTAATCTGAGGACAGTACAGAGGATTCGGTAAAGAGTTGGATGATATATCCAGTCAATATCATGTTTTTGGAGTGATCATTAGTGATGGCGACGTTATTCCTCCATTCATTTTCCAACAGGGCCTCAGACACCATGGAGGCGTACATCAAGTGACTTGAAGAGGTAACCTTGCTCTAGGTCAAGAGGGTGGTTACTGGAAGGCCCTATGTCTGGAAATAGTTCTCAACACCATGCAACACAAGCAGGAGAATTGTTTGAGAGAATTCTTGCTGTCGAAATACACCTTATATATATATATATGTATTCATGACAGTGTGCGTGTGTTCTCGGACATAGATACTGAACGGAAACAGCGATAGATAGAACCTGGGACTGAACTAAACAATATTGGGTAGATACTATTTTGATTAAACTCTTGCTTAATGAAAATAGCATCTATCCAATTCTTGAGAAACACATAAATAAATGAATACTAACTATTAATATGCAAACTTAAAAAAGCCGACAGTGATCGAAAGTATTAAATAAAGCTACAGGTATGTTTGCAAATTCGGCGTTAGACTGCTTGAATAAATGAATTATCAGATTAATTAAATTGAGTGCTAATTTCAACACACATGATTTGCATGCTAAAATTCTCGAGCCCAACCAAATTTGCATGTCTAACAAATTCAGATAAATTACACAAACATAATTTAACTTAAACTATACTTCCTAGAATAATTATTAGGAGGGTTAATTAATACAGGCGTTGTCTATATTTTCTGTAGAAATAATCTAGGAAATTTTACCTAGAAAATATATCTATTTTCATGTATATTTAATATATATATATATATATATGTGTGTGTGTGTGTGTGTGTGTGTGTGTGTGTGTGTGTGTGTGTATTTAACTAAGAAAGAAAGTCACTGAAAAAAAAGTAAGCCAATACAAAACAGGAACTAGAAAGTGTTGTGATAACAATCTATGCGGCCCTATTTATTAATGAGATGTTCCGTTGTTATGGTAGAACCATGAAATTTAGCTTATTCCTGTTATCATAACAACAGAATATCTCATTACTAAAATGTGAGCTCAGGTTGTGTCGCCGATTAATATGTAAAATTACATTTTCACATTAAGTGGCTGAAGCACTTTCATTTGAATAGCACCTGGATGTCAGAATATGTGGGAAAATTCGTGAATTCCTTTGATGAACAATCCCTCAGCTCTCTAATATGTTTGGAATCATTTATGGAGTTTGCCCTGAAAATAATTTGAAGATTTAAGTACTAAAGTTTGATTTGTGCTATAAAGGTAGAGAATGTAATGTATCATCAAAGTTCATGAAATTGTGTCAAATATTCTTCAGCAGTTTGGGTGCTGAAAGACCAACGTAGTAGTAGAAATCCTAGTTGTTGAATGGAAGGAGTTGCCAATTGAATGTTGTTTGTCATGTCGTTGGTACAGACTTGTAGAATTAAAGTTGAAGCATGTGAAGTGACATCGTATTATAGAGGGAAACTTGGTTCAGTTGCGTGTTCTTTTCAGACAAGTATATTCAAAATTGTCTGTTTTAAGTTTTTCCTATGTTCCTTTAGATGTTTAAGGGTGACAAGTTTTTTGGAATCCAGTCTCTTAATATATCAATTTGTTTCGTTGACTTCCGTCGCGTTGCTGCAAACTTAGCAAATAAATAAGAGGCTGCTATAATCTGCTTGCAATTTGGCTTACGGCTACATCAGGTTGAAGCACCAGTTCACGTACAATCACCAAAGTTAAGCAACGTCGAGCCTGGTCAGTACTTAGATGGGTAACCGCTTAGTAATATCAGATGCTGTAAGCTTGAATGTGCTGGTGGTATTATGGATAACGACTCGGAATTATTAATTGGAGAACCGAGTTCCGATTCCAGTCGGGTTTTGTTATAATTACTTACGCGCAAATGCCGTTGGCAAAGGTATCAATCCACCTCTTCTCCCCCAGTTATGGGTTAATTAGTAAGACTCCTATCACTAAATCATTATTATCTACAAAATACAAATCTTACAATCTAAAAATACTTTTTGGCTGTAAATAAAGTGCAAATGGGTTGATAAACTGTAAAAAACGAATCAATCAACGTAGCAGACTTGAAGGCTCGCCTCGGTCACAGACACGTGGCCTTTGAATCAGTCGAAGGGAAGTTATCGCCCTGGCCGCAGATTTCATTCGTGGAAGACCCCGCCCATCGATGCTGTCTCATCAACGCACTGGCTGTATGCATAGATACGGAGACCAGCTTTTAACATTTTGATCGGTCTTGTTTTTAAGCCTGGTTGGAGAACCGGTTTAGTCACCGATGGGCCGACCATTCAGCAGATAGTAATCGGTTGTATGGTACCAGTAGCTGTCGAAGAATGAGAATGACTGGACATAAAGGCTGAATATAGTTTTCTGAAAAAACTTGGTTTGATTTGTAGTAGGCAAGGCGAGTTATTTTATACGAAAAAAAGAAAAAGATTTTGTTTTTAAAACCTGTCTCTTCAAGACGTTTATGATCATGGCTCTCCACGGATCGCTTTCCTTTATTATCTGTGAATACTAGCCTTCTAGGAAAAGATGGAGTTGTTTACCGTCGCCTCCACAGTTTCGAAGCCTGAGTTTTTCTTCTCTTAGGTTGGCTGGCAAACAAGACTGGAGAGTCAAGTTGATCCTTTTATTTAACCCATATCAGCGGACAGAAGAGATAGTTACATGCATTTCCCAATGGCAATCACTGGTTTGACTTCACCGTCACACTAACAGCATATAAAAGTCTTAAATGCTGCAAAATATTGTTTCTAAGCTTGCAATTGAAATTGCAAAAAAATAACTTGAATGTGGGGTTGTACATTTTAATCGTCTAAAATGATTAAAAAAACTCTTTTTTAACGATTCTTTAATAGGTACATACTTATAGTAAATTCCAAACTAGATAAAACATAAAGAATTACAAAATAGATAACATACACTTATAAAGAATTTCAAATTAGTTAATATATACTTATAAAGAATTTTGAAATAGTAATGGTAATATTAGCCGTTTCCCTATAAGGTAACATTTTGCCATATATTGACTGAGCAGCCAGTACTGCTTTCGGTTGAAATTAATAAATCCTTCTATTTAAACTCTTTTTCAGGAAAACAGATTTCTTAAGTCCAGTATCTTTGATCGCTCTGTCCAGTATGTGAATTTCCTTCTTAACATTGGAAAGGTGTGGAATGTTAACATCTTGATTACATCATTATTGTTCATTCGATTTACGTGTGCTATCCATTTTGGTTGTTGCTGCTGCTGTTAGTCCTCAAGTGATGTAGTTTCTGTAATTTGGTGCTGTACTTTGTGATTCTCTAGCGCCATTAAACAGCGTTCAAAGAAGGGTGATTTTTTTGCCAAGACCCTCAGACTTCACATGCTCAAATCCTTTGTTCACCATTGGTCTTAGGAAGCGGTTGTATACAGCTGACATATTACATATTTCAGAATCGGTTTGGCGCTATACATGGCATCCATGTGAAAGTCTTGATCTGACGAGGCTATTTAAGAACGTGACTCGAATTTTCAAGTTGTTGTTTTGGCTTCGTAGCAATTTGCGGTGTTGCAAGAAATGATCTCTGTCATAGCCTATTCTATGTTCAATTTCTATACTTAGTTGGTTATAGCTGGACCCTACGCCGAGTTATCTGAAGTATTTACTAATTCCACATAATATATTTTTATAATGAATTCAGGGTAGTTGCCATCAATGCCTTCATTCCAATTCCAGATCAGAGTTTTTATTTTGGAAAGGTTTATCCTGAATCACATTTCTTGGAAAACTTGATAGAGGATGTTGATTTTCTGTTAAAGATCATTCTTATTCCAACTATAAACATCTATGTCATCAGCATAGCTCCTCCCCCCATCATTATTACTACATTGGCTTCGGGAGGGAAAGCAGGATCGTTATCTTATTGGTAGACTCGTTCTGGATGTAATATGGAATGCTTAAATGGTTACTGCCCATCTTATCACATATGTGATTGTAAATCCGCAGTGCATAGTCTAGGATGAGATTAAATCGACTGGCGCTCTCATTTCATCCTTGTCGTTCTCCTGATGAGGTCTGAAATGCTTCCGTATTGGAGTCATAACCAGACATGTAAGAATTTTGTAGATCGATATAGTTCCTCTATTAGATCGATGCATTCAGTGGATTCGGAGCTTGAAAGGCGGTTTCTAATGGATGTGAAGAGGAAGTCTCTATTGATTTGGTCATATGCTGCTGTGAGGTTGACAAGACAGGTATACATTTTACTATTTCTTGGATTTGTTTGATGAGATATAGCATCGTTACATCCCTTATCTGAACGAAAACCAAACTGGGTCATGAGGATTTGACTTTCATAAAACGATGGAAGCCTAGTTAATAATAGATGACATACACTTATAAAGAATTTCAAATACACGTGATACATTTAATGTCACGATTTCTATTTCGAAATTTTCAGACATTTCTAGAATTGAAAAGAACATCAAGACAATTCATTACGTCTAAATAAACTAGATTCGTTCCATCATCCCTGAGAAGACCCATCGGCTGTCGCGATGAATGGGTGTTCTAGGAGGGAAACCCCATGCCTTGAAAACCTATCGGGACTTAAGCTCAAGGTAGACCACAAAAGAGGTCGGTTCTCTGAACCACTCTAGTAAGTACTCGACTCCTCCTACTATGCTCTACCTTAAGAACAAAATCAGTCGAAAATAAAGGACTGCTCTATGGTCCGGAGCTACCTAGTCTTCACTTTCCAGTCTCGATATAGTCCAAAAGCGTCTCCGCGTGCCTGTGGGTGATGGACTGTTTTCCAACCTACAGCCCCTTTCCCTCAGACAAAACGTTACAAGCCTCTCGTTACTCTATCGCTAACTACATACCTTAGTTCCACCAGTTATAACCTTCACGGCTACGACTTCTCACGTCACCGCCATTTTATTCGTATTTGTTACGGGTCCTTACATATAACTACAGAATTAACTCTTCCTACCATTATGTATACTACGCCTCTCAAGAGAGAGAGAGACGAATCGAGTCGAGCCGATAGTAGTTCACTCCAAACCAGACTGACAGTCATACTAACACCTTCCACATCTTGTATTATTATTCCGTGTAATATATCTTCGTTATTTCTACTCTTGTGTTCGTGTTGTTCTTCCTTGGTCCTAACCTGGACCATAACAGTATTACATGTAAGAATTCTCCACAGGATTTAAACTACTTATTTCCAAGACAGACGATCCCCGTCCATTCAAAAGCTTGGCGCACCATAATCTTTCTTTTCATAAATTTAGCTCGAAAGGTCTTATTTATGAGACGTGCATGTAGTGTAATGGGTATTTATACTGAAAGTGGAATTGGCGAGTTCAAATTCCAGTCTACTGCACTTACTTTCGCACATTTACACCTTTGCAAAAAAGAACGAATCCATCTTTACTTCTAAATCGTCAGTTATGAATTAAATACCAAGGTAGACTGGGATTTCGAGGCTCGGTTGGCAGACAGTCTAGGAGAAAAACTATTTCGAACTCAAAACCGTGGAGAAGGCAATGGGAAACCACTCCACTACATTTCCCAAAATGTTCTTGTAGTTCACATATAAGGAAGAATGGAATCTCTAGGGAGCCATGATCATGTAAATTCTGAAAGGGCGTGGCATTGAAAAAAATCCCAGCATTCCTCTAATTTAGCTATCTACTCAAATCTTTTTCATTATACTGTGGCAAGTTACATCCTTACTCGGCGTCACACAATCAGCTAAGAAAAATATATACGAGGGATGCTTACCCCGGGAACAATATTTACCATGCTCATCTCGCAGGCCAGTTCGCTAGAGTCGTGGGTTCAATATCCACTGGCTGTTAGGTTTGGTTTGTTATACGGCATACCAACATCAATGCGTTATTTAAGGCCGACAAGATTTTATTGTTAGCAATAATTTTTTCCAAAAATGTATTACTGGTAATAATTTTTTCATAAAAAATTCATTGCTGCTAATAATTTCTTTCCTGAAAAATTCATTACTGCTTATAATTTTTTTCCTCAAAAATTCATTGCTGGTAATATTTTTACAAAAATGTATCGCTGGTATTAAAACATATTTTTACATTTTCATATTGTTTTGACCTCAGTTTGGAGGTTAACTATTTGCCCATAGCTGGGACCCTAACAGGTGCTGGGACCCTGACAGGTGCTACCACCCTGAGTCAGGGTGGACCTGGGAACAGCAGCGGTTAAGAAGAGTTTCCATGCTCCTGAAAACCTCCTGATCAGAGGTCTTGATGTTGGACGTAGTTTATCGTCTTGCCCAGGACACCTGGCTGTTTGAATTTCCTAATTGTTTATTTTTATGGCTTATCAACTTTAACCGGTTATTTAAAGCCAGAAAATATTTCTAGATTGTAAGTATTTTTGGAGATGATAATGATACAATCCTACTAATTAAGTCATTGCTGGTGGGGGGAAAGGTGGACTAATTCATTTCCCAAGGGTATTTACGCGTAAGTTAATATAAAGAACCTCAACTGGAACTCGGCTCTCCGATTTCAAATTCGGTGTTGTTATCCATTACACCAGGCGGATATCCAAGACTACAGCACCTAGTATTCTGTAAGAATAAGCTGTCACCCATCTAGGTACTAACTAGGCTCGACGATGTTTAACTTCGGTAATCGTATGAGAACCGGTGTTTCAGTGGCTTGGTTTGGTTTGGATTGTTTTAGAGCATATCAACCTCAATGGGTTATTTAATGCCGACAACTTTTTTTTTTTCCTGGTAGCATTTTGTTTTGTCAAAAATCTATTTCTGGTAATATTTTTTCCTCAGAAATGTATGGCTGGTAATATTATTTTAAAAATGTATTGCTGGTGATAGTTTTTTTCAAAAATATATTGCTGGTAATAGTTTTGTTCCTTCAAAAATTTATTTCTGGTAATAGTTTTTTACTGTGTATTTTTGGTATTAAAACCTATTTTTACACTTTCATAATGCTTTTTACCTCAGTTTCGGGGTTAACTATTTGCCCATAGCTGGGATACTAACCGGTTCTACAACCCTGGGTCAGAGTGGACCTGGGAACACCAGCAATTAAGAGGTGGGTCCACGCTCCTCAAAACCTCCTGATCAGAGGCCTTGCTGTTGGACGTAGTTTATCGTCTTACCCTGGACGTGGAGGTAGTTTATCGTCATACCCAGGACGGGTGTTTCAGTATGATATGGCAGTAAGCTTTGAATTTCCTGAGCTGGTACTACACTTAAAAGAAGCTGAGTAATTGATGAAAGGATGACTAGGCGTTATTATATTCCCAGTGATATCGCTTCACATCAATTCTGGGTGTGTACAAAAACTTTGTAGTTTGGATAGATTTAAATTTATCAACTGAATTTACTTTTTGATCGTCTTAATTAAAAGGCGTTATAATAGTTTCTTTGTCTGAATGACTACAGTTTTGAAAAAATGAAGAAAAAGCTAAAGCTATTTCGTAATATCGGCAGCATCCAGAACTCTTGTTGTTTCCTCAATTAGAAATAATCGACGGGACAATCACCTTGAAGAAATTAATTGTAATCCTAATTAATTAAGATAATTAATGTCTGAGGACAGTCATGAATTAAAGAATAAATTGCAAAATTAATAAAGAAGGCAATTATGCTGAATACAATGAGCACAGCGGAAGTTCCAGCAACAACGTCGTTGATAATCAAGATTGAAATCTCCCATACGTATGACTGTTTTCTTTTCAAGGTTAAAATCTTGAGGAAAAGTCAATTATTCAGCTATATCAAAAATACTTCTTTAATCTTTTGCATCTTTCTTCAAATATATGTAATATTCTACATATGGTATATTTTGAGGATCCAAGTTTCAGAAATGTTTACAGACATTTACGCCAAAGCTAGATTCCAGACGATTATGTAATGTTCTACATAAGATAGCTTTCTCTTCTGAAATGTTTACAGCCATGTACTCCAAAGTTAGTTTCATAAAGTTTATGTAGTGCTCTACATACGGTATCATTCGATGATGCTGGCCTTTCTGAAAATTTCCTGGAACTATTTGTCCGGTTTTCCTTTGTAACCCATTTGAAAATAATACCACAAATATTCCCAAAACCCAATTCATGTATAGCAGCTGAAAAGAGTATTGATAATATGATACATAATAATAATTATAATATTATTAAACATATAATGGAAGCATGGACTTTCAACGAGCTTTTGAAATAAACTTTTAGGTAAACATATATATATATATATTATAATATTTTAAAAAAATATGATTCCTATGAATCATATTTAAAAACAAAAAAATTATAATATAAGCTCTACTTCTGTATAGAGCACTGTCTTTTTAAAAATTAAAGCAAAAATACTAAGGAACTCCGGATTATTTACCTAACGTGTTCTTTCCTATTTTTCTGCATACCTGCACATTATATATATATATATATATATATATATATATATATATATATATATATATATATATAAATATATAAAAGTGTATAAGTGAAAATAAGATAAAATAAGAATTAAATTATTCAGAAGATCACATACATCCAGTTCGGAGTCAATGTTTTAGGCGCATCGTGTCGAGTGTATTAAAAATTCTATAACTTAAAATTGGAATTCCTGATTTAATCCGAAAATATAAAAATAAACGAAAAATCAAAGAACTATATATGTGTGTACACACACACACACACACACACATTATATATATATATATATATATATATATATATATATATATATAATATGTAACTGGTTACATAGATTTAAAGAACTACTACAAATATTAGTGGGTGGCTCTTTTAGAAACCTTCGTGCAAATGTTTTAAGCCTTTAAATATGACTGTATAAAATGAGAATTTAAATCAATCTGAAGCTGATTAGAAATAAAACCAAGACGCCATCGAGGAAGAAAATTAACCGTCATTTGACCTGCCGTGCTATACCATTTCGCTACAGAGGAAGCGTCTGGTTAGCAAAATCAAATTACTGTTTTTAAACAACAAATTTATCATGATTTTTCTCGAACGATCATATCTGCTCGAATAGTATCTTAACCTAAACAAATGACATCATATATTATGAAATGGACTAAGTCCGACAATAATTTTAAT
Source organism: Acanthosepion esculentum (assembly GCA_964036315.1). Classification (NCBI taxonomy): domain Eukaryota; kingdom Metazoa; phylum Mollusca; class Cephalopoda; order Sepiida; family Sepiidae; genus Acanthosepion; species Acanthosepion esculentum. The sequence continues at coordinate 72,251,347 of OZ038490.1, forward strand.
ATATTTTCTGTTTATACGTTATTTTTATAGATACAAATAATTAAGTAAATATTCTGCTTATAATAAACAATATTAACAAAATATACAGGCCTGGATTTCCGAGAAATACTGTTAATACTGTTTATTATAAGCAGAGAATTTACTTAAATATTTGTATCTATAAAAATAACGTATAAACAGAAAACACCTACCTACACACACACATATATATATATATATATATGGAATAGAAAAGGATCAATGAGAAACGACCAACGTCACTTCCCTATCAGAAAGGAGAACGAACCGAATGCTCGTCTTTTCTCTCTTAGGTCTAACACGTGGAAGGATACACGCTCGCAACGAACGCCGCTTGACATTACAGGTAAGTAATTTCTACTTATCGTTAGGAAAGTTTTTATACTCTATGAACACTATTTCACTTTAAAAAAAGTGTAAAACAGTCGTATTTATTCGCTGATGGTAAGAATTATGATCAGAAACGATTTATCTTGCAGGACAGCTAAAACCCCTGCCTGCACTGGCAAAACCACGACGCCATCGTGAAAGAAAATTAAAAAAAAACTCCAAAAAAAACGACCCTCCCTCAAACAGCGACCTGGTTCCCCGTTTTTTTATCTTATTTTCCTTTCTCCCTTCAAACTCAAACAGCACCTCAACGCCATCCGATCTCCGTTGTAGAACTCCATTAATCTGATCTTTTAATATATAACCAATTTGAAGCTTTTTCCACAGATTCTGAAATTGCTCTGATGGCCTTACTCTTTTTTTACTCCTCTAGAAAAGATCCATCTCAATCCATATGACGTTTGGCATGTGAGAGAGGAGTTTCAGGTATGATAGTCCAAAGAGAGTGAAAAAAGACTTGAAATGAAATCGTACGTGAAACGTGTAAGGCAACTTGTTACGTCAGGACAGAAATTTAGAAGATGAAAGCGGACGAGGATCACCGTGAATAAGTTGGGAAATGACCCTGAAATAATAATAATAATAATAATAATAATATATATTGTTGTACCCTAGAAATGGTTACTGAATGAGGAATAACCAAAATGGAGGTTGGAAATGAAATGGTAATCTTTATAACATCAACAAAATACATTACTCGCCAGCGGCGTGAAGTGGGTAAACCACTGTCAGCAGTGGACTACTTAGCATATTATCCTAACTTACAATAGTATCCAACGTATTTATGAGGATTGGGACATAGCCGTTAGTGTTCATAGGTACAATATATAACATTATATATATATATATATTAGCTATCATTAATTAATGATGAACCTGTCATTTTTATTTATGGTCGATTTCATCAGGATACTTCTGTTAAGCTTGGAGAGTAATTATACATTCTTATTGCTCAAAGTAGAGTCCAATAGTATTATAAAAACCTCGGAGAATTCCAGTAAGATATTTTTAATCATTTCTAAGATACAACTGTTCAGAGCTTAATCTAACAATTGGACAATTTTGCCATTAGACTGAAATGAATACAGCTAACAAAGAAGAATCAGTACGATTGGGCCTAGACCGATGAGCTTCTCAATACGTAATATTAAGTACCGCTGCTGAACATGTGTAAAATCTTATAAATTCGATGAACACGTAAACGATTGAAGTTTTAGGCCTCAAACGCCGTTCTGGCTTACGGCTGTATCACGTTGAATCACCGGTTCTTGTCCAATCACAGAAGTTAAGCAACGTCGAGTTTCATCCGTACCTTGATTGGTAACCTCTTGGAAATACCAGGTGCTGTAGGCTCGGATGTGCGGCCGGTGTAATGTATAAGAATGAGTAGTCGGAGAGCAGAGTTCGAATTCCAGTTGGGTTCGTTATATTCACTTACACGTAAATACCTTTTTTTATTAATTCATCCCAAACAAAGTGATAATACCACTAAGATGTAAGTGATTACTACAGGGAGTGAAATGGAATGAAAATACTTTAGAAGAAACCGGAAACCGAATCCTAAACAAGAAACAAGACATAAACTTCAACTCGTGTTTAAAAGACTGGGGTGGAGCATGAACCGGACGATAGACAAACAACTAAGAAAGACATGAATACATCTCTTCTCGTCAAGTCCTAACTTTTAACCCATAGATTATATAGAATGACTACTTTAGGAAAATCCTTATCTCCAAAAATTATTACGAGGATCAATCAATAAATAAGGTGAATCTTTCGGTATAAGGACTTCTAATACAGATAGAAGCTTACTCTTTTTTTTTGTTTGTTTTACTTCTTTTTCACATGGATTTAATTTCTTTTGCAGATTAAAAAAAACTTTGAGAGTTTTGGCGATTAACAAAGATGGCCGACCAAGAAGCATGCTCCAGGATTGAACAGCGGTCAGTTATCAAGTTGTTGGTTGCTGAAGGGTGCAAACCAGTTGAAATTCATAGGAGAATGTCAACTGTATATGCTGCTACATGTTTTAGCCAAAAATGTCTACAAGTGGGCTAAATTGTTTAAAGAAGGACGGAGCAGTGTTGAGGATGAAGACAGGCCTGGGAGGCCTACGGAAGTGAGGTCTCCTGAGGTGATCGAATCAGTCAATGACCTCATTCAGTCTGACAGAAGGGTGACAGTGGATGACATTGCAAGGACTTTGAGCTTATCTGTTGGGACAAACGCAGGGGTCATCAAACAGAAGGAGTCATCTTGCATCATGACAACGCAAGGCCTCACACAGCAGCCCAAACGGTGCAGACCATCAACGAGCTGGGCTGGGAACTGCTCCCTCATCCCCCTTACAGCCCAGACCTTGCCCCTTCAGACTTTCACCTGTTTGGTCCCTTGAAAGCGTTCACAAGAGGAACGAAGTTTAAAAGTGACGATGAAGCCAAAAGTGTTGTGAGCGACTGGCTGAGACATCAGTCCAAAGATTTTTAAGCTGAGGGAATACGGAAGCTTCTGCACAGATGGGAAAAGTGTGTGATAGTGCTGGGAGACTACGTTGAAAAAAGAAAAAAAGTAAGCTTCTATCTGTATTAGAAGTCCTTATACCGAAAAATTCACCTTATTTATTGACTGACCTTCGTACAATCCAAAAATACGTTCCGGCTCTAAATAACCTGCAAAAGGTAGATAATCCGTAAAAAATCAAATCAAGCAATCAATCAAACGCCGTTCTGAAGTCATCGGGTCAAGCAGGCAGACTGCTGTTAAAAAAAAAAAATCAAGCTCTTGGCAAACTTTTTTTTATAAAAGATATTTTTTCTAAAAACTTAATAATTAGAAATAATAACAATAATTAATAGAAATAATAATAATAATAATAATAATAATAATAAATGTGGCACATGGGAACATCAACAATCCCTGTAGTGGTTGGAGCCCTAGGATTGGTTGGAAAAGATTCCAGTAGACTAATTGAAGGGATTCTTGGAAGCCCATGCCTCAAAGAGATACAAAAAATTGTTCTCACAAGTACAGCCCACATTTTACGAAGGGCTTTAACTATGTAAAATATTTTTATTTTTATTTTTTTGTCAGTGGAAAGTGTCATGATGCCATTTCTAACCTTAGGTCTCTGGGCGGCATTCGGAAAGAAATGTGTAAACGCCAGAAATCAAAGGAAATAATAAAAATAATCATAATAATGATAAGATAAAGCATGAAGGCATTTACTCTCACATTTGTAATAAATGTCACAAGGAATACTTAAGAGAAACCATGAAAAATTTAAATAAAATATTATATGAAGTCAAAAGTTATGTTTTACAAAACAACACACATTGCATTAATTGCTCGCCATTATTTCGATTTAAAAAAAAACTACTTTAATTAAAAGAAAAAGCAGTTTACTAAGACGAAAGTATTTTAATTACGAGACCATCCACTGTAAATTTGTGTCCACCTTCTTGCAACATTTCACCTTTTGTAGAGTGCGTAGCCATGGTCAAATGCAAAATAAGTAACAGAACTGCCCAAGAAGCAAAAGAAACAAAATTTGCACTAAAAATAACAAGAAAAATAACAGAGCGAAAACATACTATAAAAGAAGCAAAACAATATATTCAAGGCAAATTAACAGTAATAAGGCAAAGAAACTGTAATATGGCAAAAAGTTCCCAAACTAAGAATTGACGTCGAGACACAAAAGCAAATTCCGACATTCCGAGTTCTGATTTCAAGACAAGACACACCAGGACTGCGTCAGGACAAACTGAGAACCAGCGTATTGTATTGGTTGTAAAAATTCCCAGCATGCATTTGCGTGCTTCTGCCTATAAAAGGGGAGGGGTAAGTGTTTTGCAGTCATTTTTACAGTTTGAAAACAACACCTTTCTTAACAGGTTTTCTATTATCAAAATGTGAGATACTTAAGACAAGTGATCAAAACATTGGCAAAAAGAAAAAGAGACTAAATGAAATTGGTTAAACTATATGACGCGTTCGGCGGAGAAGACGCGTATTCAACATTTGATAATTTTGTGGCAATACGCGCTTGTAAATGTAGGACTACCTCACATTTATGTAAAATAATAACTAATTATATTTGTTAAGAATGTATTACAGGAAATATCAAATTTTACAGAAAGATTATTGAAAATTATGTATTTAGTTACATAACAAATGAATAAAAATAATATAAATTTTGATGCTATATTCGATTTCTTGTTGGGTATTTATCATTTTCCTCCTGTGTTATTGCCACCGTTTTAGAATACTTTGGCTGCAATGCTAAGTCTCCTAAGTTGAACAAACTGGAGCTATTTCGTTTATGCTTTGTTACCTCTCTTTTCAATTGTTGTTTTTAGATCGCTTTCTTCCAGTCATTCTGATGGGCAATAGCGAAATTCTGAAATTTAGAATAATAAAAAAAAAAAAAAAAACTTAAAAAAAACTAAAAAAAAAAACAAAAAAAAACCTCAAGGTATATTTTAAATGAATATACAACCAAAAATAAAATGCTTTTGACAAAAAACTTAATGATTTCACTATAATTATGTAACAATAATATAATGTATCTGTCTATATTTCTGAGATGAGGTATTATGTACACTATTTACATTATTCGGACTATTGTCCTCATCTTTGTCGCCATATTTATTAAAACGTTTCGGCCGTTGTACGCTTCGGACTTCTTCAGGTAGTTGGAATGTCGAACTGAACCGTTTATTTCGCTCACTGAGGTAGACTGTTATAGTTCCACGTGCCATGTTTAATGGATGTTAGTTATCAGTTATCTCCTTTTAATTCCCCTTTCCAAGTTCTCCACTGCCTTAACCGGGTATTGAACTCGCACTCTTTGGGTCCTGTCATTGGATCTAACCAACGCCTTTATCTACTATGCCATGTGTCCTTGAGGACCCATGGCACAGTTCAGAGTTCAGTTCGACATTCCAACCATCTAAAGAAGGCAGGAGCGTACAACGGCCGAAACGTTGTTATAAATATGGCGACAAAGATGAGGACAATAGTCCGAATAATGTAAATAGTGTAAATAATGTAATGATATTCCACAGACAAATTTACGGTTTGTGTTGCCTCATCTCATTGCATGGCTATGAACTATAAACCTAAATTGAGCTTAAAATATTGTGTAATCGGCTTTAATCTTTTGTAAAATACTTGGATATGATATAATGAACAATTTTCAGTGAAAAATGCAATTTTCGATTTTTTGTTGAATACGCCCCTCCTCCGCCAAACGCGTCATATACTCAAAACAATTTAAATTCAAAGTTTAAAATTTCTGTGTGTCGTCGTCTCCTTGCACTTGTGTAGTTACATCACCGTAAACAACACTTTAGGACGAAAACTTATTTTCAACTTTGTCATTAAGTTTACTTACATAAAGTAGTATCTGCATCCCACATTTGCTACGGCTACTAAATACTTTAATAAGCATTTTAGTTTTCTTATCAACAGTTTTAGGGAATCGTAATGTTGCTGCGAGATTTATGTTTCCGTGAACGGGCTACGATCACGCTTAAAGGTCGAGTTTCATTAACATAATGTTTGGCACGAATACTCACAATTTATCTACTTGTGACAGTCTATGTCAGATCGAACTTGGAGTCACTTGATGCAACCGAAGGACATTAAGTAGTACAGAATACCATTATGAGAGATATCTGCTTGCGCGTCGGTTCTACGATCAAACGATACGTGTCATTTACGTAATTCTAGGCAGAAATACTCACAATATATCTAGTTGAGGGATAGGTCATGTGAGGTTTACCTCGGGAGTGATTAGAGGCAACTATAGAGGGGATTAAAGAGCCGATAATATTGTAGGATTTATGTCTATGCATCCTTCTACAATCACGATAAACTGATAATTTCATCGACATTATTTGAACGAATATCCATGAGATATTTAGCTGTAGGATAGGCCAGACCTGAGGTAATTCAAGGTATATAGTGGCCATTAAAAGCGCAGAAAGCTCTAATATTGTCGTTTAAAGATTGTGTGTTCGTGTCACGATCACGTTCAAACAATAACATTTATTGACGCAATTCTTGACATGTATATACACCATTTATCTAGTTGTAACATTTACCATGTAAAGGTGATCTTGGAGGTCATTAGAAGCAAACGGAGGTCATTAATTGGATGAAACTAATATTGGAAATTTAGGTTTGTGTGTCTGTGCTACGGTCACATTCTAATGGCAAGTCTCGTTGACGTAACTGCTGGCACAAATACACAAGATATCTAATTGTGACATAGGCTATGGGAGGTTGACTTCAGCGGTTATTGAATGACATTAGAGGTCATTTCAGAGCACAGGATACAATTTCTAAACAAATGAGGCAGTTTCTAAGAAACTCAAGTGTAATATTCAATTAATCTACCTAATAAGCTTGTGTAAATTGTTGACAGAACAGAGTTTCGCAAAGAGATAGAGATAGCAAAAGACCTATTTTACTAGTAGCTACAAAGGACAAGAAATTGGGAAGATTCAAGATTGTCAATGTCTTGAGAAAAAGAATGGATAAAATCACATTCGACTTGTACGGGCAACTTAGGTTACTGGAAAGAGATTTTGTGGCTTTTATTCCAGCTAAATATTACGTTCAGGGAACTAATTTGGTAGGCAAACGCAACTTCGACGGAAGAAGATTAGTTCAGTAGTTCTGATTTCGAAATCAGCAGAAGTCAATTTTGGATAAAAATAGCTTTTACGATAAACCGAACGAAAGAAAAAAAAAACGGCCTAAAAACGTGATTTGTTTCTCTTTTGTTCGTGAAACGTGTAACACTTAAACAATTCTAGAGTTTAACTTTTTACCTGTGCCTAGACTACCAGTAGCGGTCTGAGAACGGAATGGTGCAGTTGAAGAAAAAAACCAAAACACACTGTAGGATATTCCTGTACAATTAGATTCTTCTATTTTCGGACCCTTATCTAGCCATTTAGCAGTCAAGTAACTTTCTTGAGATATCTGGTGTTCCTACCATCATTCTGGCTCATCTTTAGCACAGTCATCAAGAATTTCAAAAGACCATCTCTGAAGATCACTGGCCTAAATTTGATTTCGTAATTTTCCCATGGCCAGGTATATGTTGGTTGATCTGAGAAAGCGGTTGCATATAGCTGTCAGTTTAGATTTTTCTAAACAAGTTTGGTACCATACATACCCCGCATATGAAAGTATCGATCTGATAAAACTATTTAATTTTTGGCTAATATTAGACTAAACTACCCGGCTCTGATGAACAATTCAGAGCTACCTGCACATATAAGCTTATAGCACCTGGTATTCACGAGCGGTCACACATTAAGATACTGACCAGGCTCAACGTTGCTTAATTTCGGTGATCCTACAGGTATAACCTTCTCTATTCTCGTACACGTCTGCTAGGACCCATTAGTCTAGTGTCGTTTTCTCTCGACGTTCAACCGCTCAGTTCGGGCCCCGTTTGTTCCGTTATCTCAATATTCGCATGGATATGGGATAAGAAGCTTTCACCGAAGAAATAATAAAGCCGGCTTTGGTTAAATATAAACGATTTAATGAAGCTGAATGCATGTGTGTCTGACGACCGTCTGTCTCTATCGTCCCAGCCCGTCTCTTGTGTGTCCTCAAAATCGAACTGAATTTATACATAATTCTCCGCCCATATATGAAACTGTTCACACGCCAAAAATTAAGCGTGGTACAAGACTGGCTACTGGGTCTCATTATGTTGCTGTTGGAATTGCTAGATGTAACCGTAAGATCTATTCTAATAGTTTTATAACCGCATCTCTTCTCGTACACGTCTCCTAGACGTTGGTCTAGTCTCGCTTTCTGTCGACGTGCAACCGCTCAAATCGGACTCCGCTTGTTCCGTTATCTGAATATTGATATGGGATAGGAAGAGTTATACATCTTCCAAACTGGTTTAGGGATTGGTACCAGTGTAAGTTCTCGATCGCCCAGTCTTGGTTCTTTAAGTGTTGTGATTCTAACTGACGAAGAAAGTTGTCTTTCTTTTTTTAGTCAATAAGCCGCGGTAAACTTCTTTTTGATGACTGGGAGGACTGGAAATAAGGCCAAGATCTCACCGAAGAAATAATAATGCCAGTTTTGGTTAAATATAGATAATTTAATGAAGGTGAATAAAATAATTTACAATTGGATATATTCGAAAGTCTATTAACACAAAATGATCAGAAAGTAGCGACTTGGAATCTAGATTTATGTTTTTCAGAAAGGTTCAATCAGAAATTCAAGTGAATATTGGGTCACTTCCTGCGTGTGTGTGTGTGACGACTCGTATTTTACTGTCGTTCTGGTCCGTCAAAATTTAGCTGAATTTATGTATAATTCTCTGCCCTTCAAATTGTTCACACGTCAAAATACCTCAAATTTCCATTTTTTAAAGTCGGGGTTAAAAGACCAAATCCTGTGTTTTGATTTTACCCCGTTTCATTCAGAGCCATAACCCAAAACATATTCGGCTGACATATCCATCAGAAATGAAATCAAAAACACATGCACTGACTGTCCAATTCGAGGTCACACCTTGCCCCATCGACAAATATTTCTGCCTGTGGAAACTAATAAGATCTAGTATAACATACAACAATTCATTCCAAATTGTCGCCTTGAAATTTAAAAATTACGATATCTGCCAAGTTAGCTTGTTATACGGGAACCGGTGTCTCAACATGATGTAGCCGTTACCCCTCCTAATTTCTTAGACATGCGTTTTTAAAACAGATAATTGAATCTGAATTGAAAATGCCTGATGCCCTTTTTTTAAAAATGGGTTGCAATTCTTCCAATCGCTTTTTCCCATAGAAAACGTCTCACATTAATTCTTCAGATACTTGTAATCGTTCTGAACAGATAAGATTCTGTCCTTTTCTGTTTTCTTATCTTGAGCGTTGATTCAATGACAATGAATCTAGTTACATACTAATTAACCAGCTTTTCCAAACGGGACGGATCGATTATGTTCAAAGAATCCGTCATTAAATTCGTGCAAAATTTTCCAAAATCTTTCGAAGAATATGTTTTGTTATCAAGCGAAATCTAAATAAATGCCTTAACACGCGAAGATTTTCTGATCACTGACGAAGTCAATTTGCAAAATGAAAATAAGACAAATAAGGCAACAAACACGATTTTGAAAGACATATTTCCACAATGATGTATATCTTTTCCGAACACTGAATTATCTTGAAGATGATTAATAAGTTTGCATTATAGAATGTGGAGGCCGGTCAAGGATGGCAAACTACTGGTCCTCAGACCACATGGACGTGGAATTCTGACATTCTTGGATTGTCTTTTTAAGTGTTGAATATATACGGTTTATATTTACTTACTTTCGCGCAAATATCATTGGGAAAGGTATGAATCCACCTCTTCTTCCCCGGCTAAGGGTTAATTACTAAGACATGTGTCAGTGAAATCATTATAATCTCCAAAAGATTCTTACATTCTGAAAATATTTTCTGGATTTAAATAACCAGAAAATGGTTGATAAGCCGTAAAAAAGGAAAAAAAAAGAAAAAACAAATCAGTCACTTAAATTAATTTAAGATAAGTTGTCATTAGCTGTAGAGAGACGAGACAAAGGAATGTATTCTTACCTTCCCTAAGGCTATTTGTGCATAGCGAATGTAATGAACTCGACTGGAATTCGAACCTCGCACTCCAGGCGAGTTATCATTCAGAGTCGTTACCCGTTACATCTCCCGGAGATCATTCATTCATATATATATATATATATATATATATATATATATATATATATATATATATATATATATTACAGGTAATTGATCCGTTGATATATAAACCGGGTAAATATTGTGCTCCGGTATTACCCACAATCTATAAATCTATTATTCAATTAATTTACATTAACTTAACGGGCTTAAGTTTAAATCTACCATCACTTATTAATATTATAAATAATATTGCACACCTGTAGTAAAAAAAAAACACACAAAACAAAAATCTGTTTACTGTGAATCCCAGAAAAAGACACTCCGTGGCTTTTTATAAGAAACACCACATAGAAGGAACTGATATTAAACTACAAAAACAAGTCCTGGCTATAATTAAACTCCAACCCCAGACTACGCCCCCTCCACGGGATAAGATACCTTATGCCCCACCAATCGCTAACACAAACCTATTCTAATTAAAAGGCGTCTTCAAGACGAGGACTAACATTGAAAATAAATTTAAAACAATGTTCCGAGACAGACACTTAGAGACTGATGATAGCCGTATACAGAACGGCTTGAAATAAACTATATCTATGTTGAGGTAATTTTTGTTTTTTTGCTGTGTTTGTGTAAATACATACATACATATGTATGTATGTATTTACACAAACACAGCAAATATATATATATATATATATATATATATATATATATATAACGTTCACTTAATTCTTGATGCCGAAACAGCTAATAATATTAGCATATTAGCATATTGTATTTACAATTTGCTAACATTATTAGCTGTTTCGGCATCGGCAATCTCAGTAAAATGACTTCGAACCAGACTTTCCAATGTAAATAGCTATCCTACCTTTACGCGATGGCTATCAAGCTAGTCTAAAAACACAAACTTAATGAAGACACCTTACCTCAGAGATCATCAGTACAATGAAAAGTTCGATTCCTCACCCGTTTGGCCGTGTGCCGTACATTGAAAAACTTACTAAACCGCTCTTTTTTTAAATTCATTTACATCATTGTTAATTTCAGAAGTTAAGCACGAATGTCATCGCTGAGTTCATTATTAACTTATAATTGCTCAAAAACCTCTCAATGGAAAGCTTACTTATCTCGAGTGGGCGACCTTAATTAAGTTTCTGTCATGCGCACGTAAGATATTGAAGAAGTTTGTGCTGTAACGAGAAATTGAAAGAATTAAGTCATTTTTTTCTTCCAGGGTTGGTCTTAGTGAAGCAAATTCTACTAATTAACATGTGTAAAGCCGTCATTGAATTGAAATAAATAAATGATGAGAATTACAGGAGGCCTCCATAAAGATGGGCTTAGTGAGAAAGTGAATGACGAAAAAAAAATGAATTAATAAATTAATACCATTGGCAGCTACAATCTTAACAGCATAAAATATGCAGATGATACAGTGTTGATAGGAGACACGGAAAGGAAACTACAGGAACTCCCACAGAAAGTAGTAAAGGAAAGCAAGAAGAAAAACTAAATATCAATTGCAAGAAGACTGAATGCATAGATGTTAGCAAAAGGGGCAGACCAGCATGTAAATTACAAATTGGAGATGTCAAAATCAAACAGGTGGAACAATTTAGATATCTGGTTTGGTTTGTTTTACGGCATATCAACATCTCAATGGGTCATTTAATGCCGACGACTTTTTTTTCCGGTAATATTTTGGTATTGTCAAAAATCTATTTCTGTTAATATTTTTTCCTCAAAAATGTATAGCTGGTAATATTATTTTTTCAAAAACATAAATGGTAATATTATTTTTTCAAAAACGTATTGCTGGTAATAGTTTTTTTCTTCAAAAATTTATTTCTGGTAATAATTTTTTACAAAGTATTTCTGGTATTAAAACTTATTTTTACACTTTTATAATGCTTTTTACCTCATTTTCGGGATTAACTATTTGCCAATTTGCTGGGACCCTAACAGGTACTACCACCCCGAGTTAGGGTGGACTTGGGAACACCAGCAATTAAGAGGAGGTTCCACGCTCCTCAAAGCCTCCTGATCAGAGGAATTGCTGTTGGACATAGTTTATCGTCTTACCCTGGACGCGGATGTAGTTTATCGTCATACCTAGGACGCTTTAGATATCTGAGAAGAGTATTAGCTGAGGACGGAAAATCAGAAAATGCATAGGGATAGCGAAAGGTGCCTTCGAAAATCCAAGCAAAGTATTAAGAAACCGAAAAATATTGCCAGAAACAAAGAAACAATTACTGGACTGCTATGTAGCATCAGACCTTCTCTATAGCAGTGAGTGATGGACAATCTCCTCGCCGATGAAGAAGAGGCTTGAAGCAACAGAAATGTAGATCTACATAAGGATGCTGAGAATACCAAAAAAATGGAATAAAAAAGGACACTTATGCTTAACATCAGAAAGAGACATCTGAAATTTCTGGGGAACATAACGAGGAAGGCGGGCTTGGTAAATTTGATACTCACATTGTGATTGAAGGTAAGATGGAGGAAAGCAACGCATAACCTATCTGGCGAGCTTGAGCGAATGGATGGCGGAGCAGGGTTTGGGAGAAACAGCAAAAAGACAAAAGTTATTTAGATCTAAAAAGTACAGGAAGTTGTGGAGAACCATCATCGCCAACGCCCGGAAGATGATCACGACTCTCTTCTATATTTTTTCTTTATCATGTGCAAATTGCTACGAGTTGTTTTTTTTTCGGAAACACAGATGATTTCTCTCTCGATGATTTTAAATTTATGATGGTCTGTCATCCAAGGCTAGAGTGTCCGGTCTACACTACTATTTAACATAGCAAGGTGTGTGTGTATGTGGGGGAAGAGATGGATTCAGGCTTTTCCTAATTAAATTTGCGCGAAAGTGAACGCAATTAACGCTAATTCCAGTTTCCGATAACCGTTATGCTGCCCCCCCCACCAAGGAATACGCGAATACATACATGATAACGTTAAATCGAAATTATTTCTATAGCTTATAATCATTTGATGTTGTGTAATCATATACAGTTTAATTTCGTCTGGCACAAGTCCACAGTGGTAGAGCATCCGAGTGGGATCGAACTTGATATCTTCTATTTTCAACTATGTACTATGGAAGGAAAATGGTAAAGAGGGGAAGTCGGTAAGGAAAATCTCACGGCAGTCCAAGTTGAGAAACGCCTGTCGACCTGACAATCAGCATTGCTAATCTAGGTTTTTATCGGGTTTCAAACATTGACTGTCGGCGTGGGTAGAAAATAAGTTTACGAGTTAAGTCACGAGTCAGGCCTCATAATAAATCCAGCTTAGACATAAGACCACAAAACCACGGTCCGGTTCAATTTATTACGATAGCGAATAAGTCCACAGGATAAATTTCATAAGCGTCGTCTTTCGACAACTGCGCTTCTTGCAAATCTAAGCTTAGATTCTTACTAGTTCAGTTGAAATTGCTGTAGAAAGACGACAAGTAAATGCTTACATATTTACTTTTCATTTTACAAATAAAAAAAATGTACTTTTTTAAAAATCAAACGTTAACAACTATAGAGAAACGTTCCCGTCCGCCATCAGAGCATGGCTGATGCTAGACTCATGGAAAGCAACACACTGCGCTTTCTTGGCCTCACCTTTTCAACTGACTTGAAGTGAAGTGACTACATCAAATCAATAGCTGCATCTACTGCAAGGAAAGTTGTGTCACTGTGCCGTGCCAAAAAAAAATGAGTCCATCTTGCACATTTACAAATCTATCGTTCCGCTGTGCATTGAATACTGCTACCATATCTGGTCTGTTATTCCTAGTAGTCATCTAGGGGTTCTTGACCAAAAAAAAAAAAAGGATCTGTAATGTAATCGATCCTGAGTTGAAATTTTGACTTCAGTCACATTCTCAACGACGTGACGTGGCTTCCCTCTGTCTTTTCTACAAATATTTTCATGGTAACTGCTCTGACGAGCTTCCCCCGCCTCCAGGTGTTCCGACTACATGAATTTAAGCGTGCTAGTAGATTGGCATCTACTTCCCATCCTTTTACTGTCGAAACAGTTAAATACAACCGCCACTTCTATGCCAAAAATTTCTTTTCTCGCACTTTTCGCCTGTGGAACACACTTCCGTTTACTTGCCTCCCCGATAACTACAATGTTCAAAAAATTTAAATGCAACATCAATCGCCATCTTCTGTCTACTTGAAACCCGTTCATCTTTTGTCCTTCCCCCAATCCTACTCCATACTCAGTCTTTTCTATCACTCCCTGTAGCCCTGTGCCTACTAGTAGCATTCCCGCCTAGCTTGGGGTGAAATGATTATATATATATATATATATATATTTTTTTTTTCTATGAAAATTTCTCGGACATTCAGGCCGGTAAATGTTTAATACTGTTTATTATAAAACAGAGCATTTACTTAAATATTTGTATCTATAAAAAGAATGTATAAACATAAAAATGTCTTTAAAATAATTGTCGGACTTTGTCCATTTCATAATGTGTGACGTCAATTGTTTACATTGGATACGCCATGAGCAGATATGAATGTACGTGAGAGATTCATGGAAGATGAAATTTTAAAGACAGTAAAATCGACCTTGCTAACCGAACGCTCCTCTTTGGCCGAAACGGTTAAGGCGCGTTAGGCTATATGACGGTTCAGTATAGGATTCAGGTTCGATCCCTGTCGGAGGACATTCCAGTAAATGTTTAATACTGTTTATTATAAAACAGAGCATTTACTTAAATATTTGTATCTATAAAAAGAATGTATAAACATAAAAATTTCTTAATATATATATATATATATATATATATATATATATATATAACAAAATATATGTGAGGAGGCCAGAATATATTCCCGTGTCAAAATAAACAGACATATAAAAAAAAGTGCTCCAAGACAACGAACATGCAGAGCAAGCCAATTTATTGGATTTCAAAGGAAAAGGGGCAGTAAGAAATGTCGAAATCTCGATTTTCAGGTACTGTGTCACAAATCACAATGCACGTAACCAGCCAGAAAAATAACTTGACCGCTACATACACGAATTTTGTTGTTTGTTGTTGTTTTTTTGTGTGTGTGCGTGTGTGTTTTTTTTACCCCCGATTCGAGAAAACCAACTGCTTTTATCGACCGAGCATTTTTTTTTCATTCGTCGACAACTGGGAGAGGACACACAATATTAGCATATTTGAAATACTTTTATGGTGACTCCTGCGACGGACTCTTTTCTAATATGGATATTCCGCCTTCGGCATATCATGCAGAATACGTTGCCCCTTTTCTCGGTAACATTCTTTTTCGACACATTTTCCGCCGTAGAACACATGCGACACGCTGTCTCTTGGTTTGACGAGGTAATTCGCTGTTTTCTTCGCTACAGAAATATTACAAAGAGACAGAAGGGGAAAGAATCGAAAAAACTGGTAACTTTACGAAAGAGAAGGAAAACAGTAGGTATAAGTAATTAAAAATGGAAAGAAAGAGAGAGAGAAGAAATAAAGAGAAATAAAGATGGTTTCTAATTTGAATATACCCTGTTCAGCATATCATGCAGAATACGTGCCCTTTTTTTCGGCAAGTAACTTTCTTTTTCGCCACAGTTTCCGTCATAGGATACAAGCGACACGCTATCGCTTGGTTTGGACGAGGTAATTCACCGTTTTCTTCGCTATAAACACTATATCCTACCGCATTACCTTGGTTTCGACCGTTCGGTCTCGTCAAAGTGACTATGTAATATATTTATTATTGTAAAAAGTACAATAATTGTAGCACAGGGCCAAAGGGGAAGTGGAGAATGGCTAGTCATCGCTTACTATCCTAGTCCTATTTAATCACAATCACGACCCATTCAATTTATTCAGTTACCACAAGAACCGATCCCTCGCGACACAATACCACAATACCACACATTCACAGGAAACCTACAAAACACCGCATAGTATACCCCCCCCCCACAAAATTTAATGAATCATGAAATGAGGAGGAGGGAATGAACCCTGAAAATTAATAAAAGAATGTAACAAAACAAACTAAAACAAAACGGATGCTAGTAATACACCGCCACTCCTCAAAATAATAAGAGTGATCGCTGTATTCTGTCGATAGACAGAATCAAGTAGCACACTCACTAATGGAATGAGAAGGGTAAAAGTAAATAACGGAATGGAAGAAATCAAAGTCTGACCCAGCTGAGATGAAAAAAAGGGGACAAAAACAAACTGTGGATGTTGGGAATCTCGACATGGATCATAACCAAAGAGAATACCGGGAACAGGCCAGAAGTAATACTTATTCACATTAACTAAGAAAACAAATAATGTCTAGATTAACCAGAGTGAGGGATCACAGGGCACCACCCCCGTTGTGACCAATAGGACTTAAAAAAAGGAACTCAAGTGTAGCCTTTTTTACACGAACCAAACTCGCTACTTTTACCCACCTTTTGCTGAAATCTGTCGACACAAAACGCTTTGTATCAGTTATGATCTTCACCTTCAGCTGATGCTGAAAGAACCAGGCCAGAGCCTGACACGAATAGCGTTCGTATCGCAAGATTTCCTCCATTCACGACGTCCAGATCACCATTCTTGCCACGGCTAGTAACGTCAGAAACACCATTCGTTTCTCATCAGAATATGGGAGCGATACGTTATTGCAGACGTATGCGAGATCGATGAGCACGAGCCGATCGTTAGCGATACGGGCCGTCTATACACCGACATAGTTCCAGAAAGGGCGCACCTGACGACAATGGCAGAAAGTCGTGCGAAACCGTTTTCTTGTAACTCAAGGTCACACGGATGTCAGTCGGGCAAATACGCCATCTTAAGATCTTGTCATTGAGAGATAGCACGTTCTGAATCAATCGCCAGCGAAAACTCAGCTACTGAAGTAATTCGCCGCTGGTGCCCAAGACCAGAAAGAGCACAACTCGGCCACCGACAAGGTGAACCCCCACCATTAATTCACGATACAAGCTCCTCCGAGGCCGTGAAAGGTCAGTGGATCGAGGAACGACACTCAAGGCCGCTCGACACTAATTGAGGAAAGTCGACAGTTTTGCGGACCTACGACGGCGCTTAGCCTAGGAAATGAGAGGAGTTATGGTAAAGGTAGGGAAGGCATCCCTAACACTCCTCCAGGTGGCTAGGTAAAGTGTTAATCAACACACCAATTTTCTCCTATCATGGCACCGGAAGTCAAGAAGAGGAGGAGGAGGTGTGGGAAATAGAAATTATACTGTCATCATCCGAGGTCGTACAGGCCGAGAACATTCTTGCCCTCGTGTCTATATTTTGACATCATTTCCGTTCAACAACACCGGACTGTTCTGGTACGTAGCTATCGCCAACTTCTCCTGACACAACCTCTACAACCGCTGCCACTCGTTCTACCAGATCTTACTCTCCTTAAAATGTTCCACTTTATATTCGGGCTCTTACCGTGTTCTTCTTTTGAGTTCCCGACATAGTTCGCCAGTTTCGTATTATACCAGCACTTCTGCACCTTAAAAGAAGCATGGTTGTACCAGCGTTTCTTAAAAGAACCTTCGGTAAATCCGATGTAAAAGTTCCTTTGGCAACTGTCATCACTAACATCAGCTCGGTAAACCACACTCTCTATGCAGCACATCCCGTTCCAAGGGCAATGAGTTTTGTTCCGGCAGTTACATTAGTTTACTACTTCCACTGATTTGTTTTTTGTGCGTTTGTATCCAAATTACTCGCATTTTGCCTCTTCACTATATTACCTAAATTGCGAGTACAACTATAATTTAATTTTAAAGTGTTGCTGTTAAATACTTTTGACAATTCGAAGGATTTAGGGAAATGTTTTCTTAAAAGACCAAAAACACCTTTCCAATATTAATTTTGACATGCAAGTTGAAGGCGCGGGTAGTGGTGGTGGGTGATGTGAAGCAAATAACTTTTCTTGGTCTCGGCCTGTTGTTCCTTAATCCTGGGTTTATCTGAGGTTTGAATTTCAGGTCGAAGTTGTGCCCCTTTCTCCTTTAATACTGCTATATATTCTTTTTCTCTGCAAATATTTCCTTTGTCGAGGAATTCCTGGATAACCTGCACTCAACCCCCATCGGGATGTTCTTAATTACATTTGCCGGATAGTTGGACTTAGAATTTCAAAATGGTATTAGGCTTCATATAGTGTTATACATACATACACACACACATATATATATATATATACACACACACACACACACACACACGAGACTGGAATTTGAACTCGGCTCTCAGATTCCTCAATCCAAGCCGCTATCCATTACTCCACCGTGCCTTCCAGTCGAATCCATTACATTAACTTACGTACTAATACCCTTGGTAAAGGTGTGAATCCTCTTCTTCTCCCTCCAGGTATGGGTAAATAGCAGGACAGACTGGGTTCTATAGCCTTGGATGACAACTGGTCTAGGAGAAGGACAACTCTGAATTCAAAACCTGCGGAGGGTCGTTTGGGGACCTTGTGGCACTTAGTGCACCAGGTATT
This sequence comes from Acanthosepion esculentum, assembly GCA_964036315.1. Taxonomy (NCBI): domain Eukaryota; kingdom Metazoa; phylum Mollusca; class Cephalopoda; order Sepiida; family Sepiidae; genus Acanthosepion; species Acanthosepion esculentum. Next base: position 72,269,987 of record OZ038490.1, read on the forward strand.
CGGCCCTTCAAAAAGTGTGGATGGACCTGCACGAAACATTCACCACTATAATCAAATCTCATGTGTCGAGCTCTCAGTTTCTAGGAACTGATCTGCTTGACCCTCATACGTCGAATTCGAAGGGTGAGTAAAGTTGAATATATATATATATATATATATATATATATATATATATATATATATATATAAGGTGCAACTTAATGTCGGCCTTATCACCTCAAAGCTGCGCTGGGTAAATGGCTATTTTGAACACTTCAACGTAATATAATAATTAGCTAACTTCTTCCTCGCCCTCTCAGTTACGACTGAGTAGTGAGTTCGATCCTCCCTGGACACTCTTTAATCTCGGCATTATGCCACATATAAGCTACGCTTGGTAAATCACTACATATATATACATATATATGTATATATATATATATATAAATAAATAAATAAAATCATGTGAGTACTGAAAATTTCTCTGCCTTACCAAAAACAAAATCCGCTATTTATTTACGAAGTTGGTCAGATGTGGCGAGAATTTTCGGCACCACCCACTGTAGTAAATGCCTACGGATAAGTGTAAATGCTTACAGCAGAGATGTCGAAAAGTGTCGACAATTTAACTTTAAGAATATTTTTATGGCATTGGAGATGAGATGAAGTATATAATTTTTGGCTCAAAAGTAAATTATTGCCAATGAAAAGATAATTTTTAATAGAAGAACATTACCCTTTTACAGACTAAAAGTAAATGTTCGCGTATCGGATGTAAATTTGTACAAACCGAAAGTGAATCGCTGTAAATCAAAAGTATCTATAAAAAGTAGCTGGAATGAAACATTAGTATCAGTTATCCTTATTTTAGATGGGCGACGACGTCTGGTCCAGATGATTCCAACCTTTTGACAGAAACTTCCTCATTACATAGGTACCTTCATGAGATTGCTAAAAAAAAGAGCATCGTCTAACGAAAAAGACACCAAACTTGACGAAAACAAAACTTTGTCTAAATGTTTATGTTATTAAGAAGAAAGACCAGAGTTTATTGTAATTATTTAAATGTTTTCCTTCTTTTTTTTTTTTTAGAACATTCTAAATTTTGATTGAAAAAAAACTTGTTTCTTTTTGTACCACTGGAACTAGTAAAATAAAATACAATTTTTAGCGCATTTTTTTTGTTTTTTGTATAACAAAGATTAATTTGAAAAATCTTGCAAAAGTAAAAATAATATTAGCAATCTCATGAAGGTACCTATACATTACACTAAGAGAAATAGGGTCGGCGTAATATCTACTCCAGTGTGACAGCAGTCGTGACGACTGGGCAATTTTTGTCATTGACACATACAGTGTAACCCGGTTATAAGAGAGTTGTCGGGACCGGATAATAAGTCTCTTATATCCGGGTTTCTCTTATATCCGGGTTACACTGTATATACTCCATATGAATACTCTACATAAAAAAAAACCTAGTGTCAAATCCTACTTTAGTTGTGGGGAGGGTCAGTTAAATAAAATTGTCCATCCTTAAAGAATACTAAAAACATATTTTGGTTACATTCCTTAAATAATTATAAACAAGAAAATTATGTTATTTACTTTGAGGTTTGACTTCAAAATTCCGTAAGACAACAAACTCCTTTCAATTAGCGTAAACAACTCTCGTCGTGGCATTAAAGTAATTAAAAAAAACTTTTGTCTTAATTATAAAAATAATAAAAAAATGATGTTATTTACCTTAAACTTGACGCCACTTCTGCAGAGTAGGGGGAGTCGGTTCTTCTGTTGAGGATTCAAGGTTTTTTGCATTTCTCGACTTTAAGCTTTTTCACAGGCGAAACGTGGCAAGCCTCGCACTGCTCTATCACCATTTCCATGGAAAGTTCTCAGACGAACTACATTCCTTGGCTCCATCAGTTCTAACCCGCCATGCTACGCACATTGTAGCGGACCACTATCATTCTATCCGTATTCCATTTATGAATTCCACGCGAACTGCTTCTCTGTGGAACCAAATACTTAGAGGGTGTTCTTAAACTGTTCAAGTCTAGGATTAACCACCATCTTCCCCGTAAACCCTCAAACTGTGCATCTTATTCTGGAACCCTTTACCTCGAATGGTTCACGGGACTTGTACAGAGTGAACGTTAGTGTAAAAAAAAATGAGAACTGATTTCAAATTCTGGAATTGTGAACTTCTTACTTTCATTTAAGATTGTCCTATTCAGGAGGAATATATCTTTGGTACTGTTCATTATCTTTGCGAGACGCTCGGCGTTTGGATATTCTGCCTAACATATTACAAGACACTTGGTTTGGTTTGGTTTGGTTTACGGCATATCAACCTCAATGGGTCATTTAATGCCGACAACTTTTTTTTCTTTTCTGGTAATATTTTTGCTCTGTCAAAAATCTATTTCTGTTAATACTTTTTTTCCTCAAAAATGTATAGCTGGTAATATTATCTTTTCAAAAACGTATAACTGGTAATATTTTTTCAAAAACTTATTGCTGGTAAATTCTTTTTTTTTCTTCAAAAATTTATTTCTGGTAATAATTTTTTACAAAGTATTTCTGGTATTAAAACCTACTTTTATAATGCTTTTTACCTCAGTTTCGGGGTTAACTATTTGCCCATAGCTGGGACCCTCACAGGAGCTACCACCCCGGGTCAGGGTGGACCTGGGAACACCAGCAATTAAGAAGAGGTTCCACGCTCCTCAAAGCCTCCTGATCAGAGGCCTTGCCGTTGGACGTAGTTTATCGTCTTACCCTGGACGGGGATGTAGTTTATCGTCATACCCAGGACGACAAGGCACTTGGAGAGGTAAGAAAAAACTTCTTGCATTTCGGCTATAGTGAATTTCTTTGACTCGCGTTCTGAAGGTGTTTTTTTTTATCTTCCCGGTGGTGGTTCTGCAATGCTATTAAGTCCTCATTACTAAAAAGTTTAAACCATCGAAAACCTCCAACTCCCTCCCTAGATCAGCACCGAGAAACCGTTTTTAAATAGATCCTTGACGGTCTGAACAAATCCCTTGAAATCATTAACTTGAGGAACAAACGCTTTCATACCCAATTCATCAGGTTTGGCGGAACTCGTTACCGAGTATTGGGGTGCTCATATACATTTCCTTCTCTGTGAAATGAGTCCTATGTTGGATCTGAATAAACGTTCGGCACTTTTTCACACCTTTTAATCATGCTTAACTCATCTTCCATCGCAATTAATGACTAATACAGACACAGTGAATGAATAATCACAGAAAATAACAGTGAAAGGCAAAACAAGAGTACGATCGCAACATAGGTAAAAATGCATATGGCGTCGTCTTTGTTTTTAATGAGAACCAGCAGCAACGCCGCCAAGCGGCAAGATGGGGAATTACGGAATAGCGTACATTTATTTACAGTTTTTCGATATAAGTACTTCATCGTACTGTACATAATCTTTAATGTGTTTTATTGTATTTTAAATTGTTTAAAAATTCTTTTATATTCAGTTGTTAATTGTTATGTATTCTATTTAAAAAAAACAACTTTTATTTCACTTCCTTTTATTATGATGAAGGTGATATTGTCGAGTGACGCAACGTTACCTGTAATGATGTTTGCAGAACTGAAAATGACCACAGAAAAGTGTCATAAAGTCGAATTTTCTGGAAGCTGAAATGAGGCACACACACACACACACACATATATATATTATAATTATTTAAAAAAAATATGATTCCTTTCCTACATAAGAGTTCTCATGTTTCAAAAACAAGAGCCAAAAACTTCCATATAATTATTAAAATTAAATTGAATTAAAGTATCAAGCTCTGTTTCATCTTCAATGTAAATTTTTGGTTTCAAATTAATTTTAATATTTATATGGAAGTTTTTGGCTCTTGTTTTTGAAACATGAGAACTCTTATGTAGCGAAGCAATCATATTTAAAAAATAATTATAATTTAAGCTCTACTTTTGTATTGAGCACTGTTTTAAAAAAATAAAAAACAAAATACTAAAGAACTTCGGATTATTTACCTAACGTGTTCTTTCCTATTTTTCTATATATTTGCACACACACACACACACACACACACACACACAATGTTGATAAATGCCAAGTTTATCTGCATCTTCCCTATATTGGTACAGAGGGTGAGAGTTTATCGAGACGAATTTCACGTTTGATCAATAGCTGTTATTTTTCGGCGAATGTTAGGGTAATATTTGTTACCCGTCCTGTTTTCTCTTCCATTCGTAAGGACGTCCTCCCTCATGTTAATTCAGTGATTTACTAATATAAGTGTAGTCGTGGACTCGACTACGTAGGGAGGACGTCCCAGCGTTTGGATTCGAGTATAAAACATTTACCCTCCAGGAATTTGAATCCGGCTGCCAGGAAGAGTCTTGATTTTCTCTTTTAGGTCAGTCTACGTCACATCGGGGTGGTTTCCTGTGGAGCCCTCCCCTTGGTTAGGTTAGACAAGCTTTGTGTACCTAGTTAATGTGAGTAAATGTTGTTGCTGGCCTGTTCCCGGCAGCCTGTTTGGTTATGATCCAAGTCGAGATTCCCAACCTCCCCAGTTTGTTTTGGCCCTTTTTTTGATCTCGACTGGATCAGCTTTTTATTTCCCATGTCCGTCTATATTTTCACTTTTCCCACTCCCTTAGCGAGAGAGCTTCTTGATTATGTCCAATGGGCAGAATACAGCGGCCTCTCATTTTGAGGGTTGGATGGTTATTTTTAGTTCACTTTGTGTCTATATTTAGTTTGTTTTGGGGTTCATTCCCTCCCCTCTCATTTTTCATCATAGAATTTTAAATATAATTATTTATTATCATTAAATTTTTATGGCATGGGGCGCGTTTTGTAGGTCCCCCTTGAGAGGATGCGGTATTATGGTGTATGAAGGATTGAGTTTTTGTGGTGAATGGGCAAATTGTAATGAGTGAATGGGCCGTGAATCGGATTAGCAAGGCATAAGATAGTTAGTGAAGACTAGCCTTAACCCCTCCCCTTTTTCGGCCCTTTTATGATTTTATCTAGGTCCCACTCCACATTTCACCTCAAGGTTCTAGAGTCCTTGTATATCAGATCCTATGGGCCTTCCCTTTGTAAACACAAGGAATGCTTACTGGGTCCGAATGTTGTTGGACTCTAGTTTCTTGAAATTCTTTTTTTTTGTCTTTACCATTCCTTTCCATTCGTTAATTTAATTTACACGATTTTTAAAATTTTCTATTCCCAGAAAAATAAATTTGATATATCCTGGGACGAAACCGTTTTTTTTTAGCTTTTTCTTTTATAAAAAATGCCTTATAGATTTTGTCTTTTTCTATCTATTCTATTATTAAATTCTGTACCACAACAAACTTATTTAAATATATATATATATATATATATATATATATATAATAGAAATTTAATTAAAAACACGTCCTGGGTATTATGATAAATTACATCTGGCAGAAAAAGACATTGATCGGGAGGTTTTGAGGAGCATGGAACCACCTCTTAATTGCTGTTGTTTCCGGGTCCATGTTAGGATCCCAGGTATGAGAAAATAGTTAACCTCCAAACTGGGGTCAAAACATTATGAAAGTATAAAACAAGATTTTTAAAGTAAAAATAAAAGAAATACATTTGTGAAAATAAAAATATTACCAGCATCACATTTAAAAAAAAAACAAACAAAAAAAAAACCAGCAATACATTTGACTCCTGTCAACTATACTCTTTACAAAAATACGTCAATGACACCAGATCTACAAACTGATTTCTTACAAAGTAAAAATATTCTTTTCATACGAACCTATCCTAAAAGTCTTGTTGGCATTAAATGACCCATTGGGCTGTTGATAGACCGTAAAACAAAATAAACCAACAGGCCAAACCATTAAAAACGACTGATAAGGTATTGCGGTTAAGTTTTTTATTTAATTTTTTTTGTGTTCTCATATTTTTCTTGTTATCTGGGAGTAAGTTATGTAGAAGCTGTCCAAATGTTTTGCATATCCGAAAGCTTTCGACTAATACTTTTAGCCATTATCAAGGATAATTTTATTTTTTGCTTTTAACTGAATATATAGATTGTTTTATTATGTATCTAGAGTTATAGAAGTGGTAACATGCTTAATTAATTCTGACTTGATTAGAACATCTGGTACTTGCAGTACTGGTCTCTTCTTCGTTTTTGAGGAGACCGTCCAACATTCGCTAAACCAAATATTGTCTACAGTTTAGAAACTCTGACTCAAAATCTGAAGCTCAAAATTATAAAGGTGAAGTTGAAGTTAAAACGAAAGTATCCAGTCATTTTTTTAGTATCAAGAAAACCTGTTCCACGTCCTTTATATTACTTGGTCACCGATAATAAGAGACCTTACAGCGCATGCGCGAATATGGGATAACTTAATCGATTGACTTTTGAAAGGGAAAGGTGACTTTTTTGAGAGGACTAAAGTAGTATTCCCCTAACTAGCTAAAAAACGATAGGCTACCAACACTTTTATACAGCTCAATATAAATAGAAGTTATACAGCTCGGATAAATAGGAGTTGGAGAAATAAATAAAGAAAACTAAAAGAAAAACAGTTGTCACGAGAGGAATATCATCATCTTCTTTTATGTGGCATATCTTTTCAGGACGTGGTCGCATTCATTCACACAAACGCACTGTATTATTCACTAATTTCATTTCCACTGCATTGTTTTTCAAAGTTACGTAATTTCTGTCATGGTCATTTTCTGTTGCCATAGCAGGATATGACAACACAACTGCAATGTTCGAACACGCTATCTTTCATTCATCTCAGTCACTTGCAGTGGGAGGATAACATTTTTGCATTGTAAACAAAATCGCCTCCAGAATATTAAAGGTTTAAGTCGGACATTCGCTGTTTCTCCCTGCTTCTATAGCCTTCAACATAACCTGAGTGCGTCAAATTCTTCAGGAACCCTTTCCTCATTATGTGTTCTCGAAATATCAACTGCCTCTTTCTGGTTGTAAATATCAATTTCCTTGTGCTTTCTATTTTCCTTAAAACTTCCTTATTATTCATATGTTATATCTATAGTATTCTCAGCTTTCGCCGGTAGAACTATATATGCATGGCTACTCAGTTTTTTTCGGACACGTCTTTTAATAGCTATAAGCCTCTTCTACCTTGTTCTGATTATCATTACTTTTCAGATAAATGATGACAAACACAAGGCTAACTCAGCAAATGAAAATACACGATGTATTTTTTGCCTCAAAGGCATGGCGTAGTGACTTAGAGACTAACCCTAACCGTTTCCTGAAAGTTGCACGGTCGTTTGTTGCCGACACAGGACTGTCTGTGGTTGATTCTCCCAGTTTAATCGCAGGCAAATAAACCAGGAAATGACGCAATCTCAGGAATCCAAATCAATGATACCCGTGTCGTTGAAAAAAAAAAGGTTTAAATCATCAATCCACTCATCTCAAATAAAACATCAATGAATGATGCCCGTATCGTTAGAAAAAAAGTTTTAAATCACGAATTGATGATATTCACTGATTACTAACGAAATATTTGCTGGCAAATACTCCAGGAAATGATTTATTCCCAGGAATCTAAATGAATTATGCCCGTATCGTTGAAAAACTGAATTCTCAATTGATGGTATTCACTGATCTCCCATAAAACATCAAATAATGATGCCCGTATCGGTGGAAAAAAATTCAAATCACTAATCGATGATATCCACTCATCTTCAACGAAAAATTGAATAATGATTCCCGTATCGTTGGAATAAAGTTTTAAATCGCCAATTGATGATATCCACTCATCTCCAATGAAACATCAAATAATGATGCCCGTATCGTTGGAAAACAGTTTTAAATCGCCAATTGATGATATCCACTGATCACAAATGAAATATCAATGAATGATGGCTTTATATTTGGTAAAAATGTTTAAATCATGAATTGACAATATCCATTGATCTCTAATGAAGCATCAGTTGGTATTGCCTGTCGTTTAAGGATTAAGGAACGAAGTGTCTGTTCGTAAGCAGCTCGAGTGGAATGTAGCACAAGGTTCATATTAAAGTAGGAAGCCCTTCAAGTCCATGGGACTTGAGGCAAATTTAACGGAAGCCCCCTCAGCACTTCCCCGTAAGTGGGCGGCTCACGCGTCATGGATTAACCATTCCGTAGAATGAAATGATCCCCTTGTGGATTCTTCACGTTATGTTACATTTTACGCCGATAGGGCATTTAGCGTAAATGCATCAGCAATTTATTAGGCACCTGAGAGAGAGAGAGAGAGAGAGAGAGAGAGAGAGAGAGAGAGAGAGAGAGAGAGAGAGAGAGATATTTTGTAACATTAGTTATACAGTACACATTGCTATATTCAGCAATCAGGTACTGTGTAATTAATGTTATTGGGGTTAATAATTTCCCCGAGAAGTTTTTTCAAGGGCAGATGACCCAGATCATTTTTTTTGTTTTTTAATTTATTGTTTTATAAGCAACTCAAATTTGAGCAAAACTTAAGCAAATCTACTTGTGATGTTAATTTGGCTTAAGCAACTAAATGAATAAAGAAGGAAAAAGAAAAAAGAAAATCCAGAAATTAAGAAATGAACAATTTAAAATTAAACAAAAGAACTCTCAAAAAATCCGTTATTTTGACCTCTATCGACTGATTCTACAAATCCAACTAGATTAGTCACATGACTAAAATTAAGCAATTTGAGTATTAATTCAAGTTTACTCGTCAAGACCCTAAGTTGCATATAAAAAAATCCTGTAATATACTTAAATGTCTTTGATCATTGCGATGGGGATTACCAGTAATACATTTTTGAAAATAAAAATATTACCAGAAACGCATTTAAAAAAAAATACCAGCAATACATTTGACTCGCGTCAACTACAGTCTTTACAAATATACGCCAATGACACCTGATCTACAAACTGATTCATTAGATCCTTGCTAAATTCATTAGATCCTAAACTTGGAGAAATTTGGTAGAATATGGACTGGCAATGTTATTACAACTCAGGGTGTCGTTTCTTTTTAATAAGAAATGATGAAAAAAACGAAGAAAAAAGAAGGCGGAGGAGGAGTTCGTCTTCCTGTGCATGTGGAAATCTTGTCAATAAACATTCTGCAAACTTCAAGCTCTCAGCAGGGCGTGCTTACAGTCCAAATGATTATATTTATGCGTGTCAACCACATGCAATCTCTATAGAGGAACTCTACTTCGACATTATGCCATAAAATGATGGAATCTGTCTCGTAAGTAATCCGCGTTACGTTGTTGAGAAACAAGGGATCAATAACATGTCACTACTAAAATTCAAAGCCGTTGACAACTGCATATCGCGCCAAGAATATCGAGGTGTCAATGCTAAGCATCTCATAATTTTACTGACAAACTTAGAATATTTTATCCATTCACACTAAAATATAAAATTACCCTAATATATAAAATTAAAACAGTATTTACATTAGTCGGACTATTGTCCTCATCTTTGTCGCCATATTTGTCACAACGTTTCGGCCGTTCTACGCTCCGGCCTTCTTCAGGTGGTTGGAATTTCGAACTGAACCCTTTATTTCGATCACTGGGGTAGACTGCTCTAGTTCCACGAGCCATGTTTGATGGATATCAGTTATCAGTTATCTCCTGCTAATTTTCCCTCTGAAAGTTCACCACTGCCTTAACCGGGTATTGAACTCACACTCTTTGGGTCTGTCACTGGATCTAACTAACGCCTTTATCCACTGTGTCATGTGTCCTTGAGCGTACAACGGCCGAAACGTTGTGACAAATATGGCGACAAAGATGAGGACAATAGTCCGACTAATGTAAATACTGTACATACTACCTCATCTCAGAAATATAGACATAAAATTAAATGTTTACGTATGTGCCTGTCCGAGAACCTGAAAATTCGTTAAATATATAAAATTGTTTATCAATCTGTGTGCAAATTTTGCAAAAAACTGGCATCAAATTTCTGTGATGTTGATTTCTGTAATATTTAATTTTCCAAATATTTGAATTGTTGTACTTGTTTCATTTTGTATTTCCAATTTGTAATTTGCATGTTGGTCTGATCCTTTTGCTAACAACCAATTGATATTTAGTCCTTTCTTCTCTCTTTCCTTCAGTATCCTCCTGTAGGAGTTCTTCTTGTTTGCCTTCCGTGTCTGCTATCAGCACTGTGTAATCTGCGTATCTTGCGTTGTTAAGACTGTGGTTACCAGTAATAAATCCTGGTAGGACTTCTAGTTCTCTCAGTATTTTCTCATTGTATAGTTTGAATAAGTCTGGTGAGAAGACAAATCCTTGTCTTACATCCATTTCAACTTTTGTATATTTACTGAACTCATTTTCTTTCCATTTGCAGGCGGTTTGCTACCAGTATAGATTCTGGATAATTCTAATATCATCCCCAAATTTGTCAAGTTTACCTCGGAGTCCCAACAGTTTTTTGTGACGTAATTTATCAAACGCTTTTACGTAATGTATAAAACACAGGTACACATCCTTCTGCATTTGCACTGGTCTTTCAGATAACATTCTGTGTATAAAGGCCGCATTCCTTCTTCCCGTGTCTTTAACGAACCCGCACTGTTCCTGTGCTATTTTCGGTCTGATTCTACCGGCGTAGAGCGTGCAGCAGAATCAGACCGGAAAGAGTCCAAGAACAAGGCGAGTTCGTTAAAGACATCGGAACAAAGAATGCGATATTTATTCATCAAAGGTCGTATGATAAGATTTCTTATATGACTCATTAGGTTGATTGTTCGATAGAAATCAAATTCGTTTTCAGTAAGCTTCTTAGGCAGTGCTATGAAAATAGAACCACTTATGTCTTCCTGTATATCATAACTACTGTATATTTAATTTATAATCATCTAAGGCTGCCATCATCTCTATTAGAATTCCGTCCGGTTCTGCTACTTTGTTTCTTTATGATTTGGCCAGTGTTGATTCCACTTCAGATTTTAATATTTCTCGTCCTTCGATATTTCTGTGTATTGCCGGTCTCTGTCGCCGTGGAAGCGTTCTCCGATCTATTTTTCCATATCTGAACTATTTTTCTTTCTCTAATATCAGTGTTCTGTCCTTGGATTCTGTGTGTCCTGTTGATGAGCATGTCTTTTGTCCTGTTGGTTCTCTTATTTTTATGCATATCTTCTTTATCTGTGATACTCATTCTTTCTATTTCTGCATATATTTTGTTGAGCCATTCCTCTTTAGTCCGCTTGCATTTTTCCTAATTTCTATTTTCCCATATTTTGTGCCGTACATTGTTTTTTGCCCCTGTTTAATCAGGTCGAGAATTTCATTTGTCATCCATTCTTTGTTTTTCTTTGGGCTGATCTTGATTGCTGATGTTACTGAAGTCTCTCTTAATGTGTCCCATTTCGAGTTTCCATTCTAATTTTGTCCATAGTTTTAACACTGTTCATATATTTCTTCTTCAAATTCAGGAGTTTGTCTTATTGTAATTTGGGTGCTGGTTTGACCCGCTTCACTTTCCATAGTTTCACTCTTAGTTTACATATCAATGGAAGGCAGTCACTCTCGCAGTCGGCACTTGGGTATGTTTCGCAGTGTAAAAATATATTCCTGAATCTCTTATTGAAAGTTATATAGTCAGTTTGATTTTCCGTTTCTCTTCCGGAGCTTCTCTATGTCCATATACGTCTTGAGTGTTCTTGAAACCAGGCATTGTTTACCGCATGATCATTCGCTGTGCACCATTGGACCGATTTTTCTCCGCATTAATTACGAGTTCCTAGTCCGAATTTGCCAACTATTTCACTATGTACTTCTCATTTCCTACTTTGGCGTTCAGGTCTCCCATGACGATTGTAATTTCTTGCGATTTGCGTTGAGCCTTGGCGTTGTCTAGCGTACAATAAAACAAAATTCAATTTCTATTACTGTACTTTATGCTGTCGGTGCATATACAACTCTGATGGACATGTTGAAATGATTTCATTTCAGTTTAATGACAAGAATGAATTCTTTCAGATAGTTGACAGTATCCCAGAACACATTTCTTCATGCGTTGGTCTAATATCAGTCCTACTCCTCTTTCATTTTTCTCTCCGCCTGCATGTATGATTCTATGTTTGTCCATTGTTTGCCCACCTCATTTCACATATGACCAAAATATTAAGATTTAATCCGTTCATTTCCTGCTTTATATTGTCTAACTGAACACATTAATTAGTGTTCTGATATTCCATGTCAGGGGAATTGTTTTTTGTTTGATGTGAACACCCCCTTGATAACGGTCCGGTGACACCTAATATCAGTTCTTACGAGGCGACGGATCATTCCAAGGAATCTGACCCCCTGGACGCCTTGAATAATAATTTTGGAGTGTTTCTAGTTATATCTGTCTTGATTGAAATGCTAATTGTTATCGTGGTTGTGTTTGTGGGGTTCATGGTGGTGTTGTTAACACTGCTGGTAGTGTTATTGTTTCCTGTTGGTGGTTATATTTTGATGGTTTAGTGTTCTACCATTATATATATTTCAACATTTGGAAATAAATTTATTTCATTTTTTCATTTCAACATTTGGAAATAAATCTCTACCCTCTACACTGCTCCCACTTCGTTAATTTCCTTATTATTGCCCGTCATAAATGTGTATTTTATTTTCATTTTTTCATTTCAACATTTGGAAATAAATCTGATGATCCACTGTCCTTTAAAAGGGTTGTGGTGAAATAATTTATCATATGGAATCTTAAAGTAATCTGTTTTTATTTAAAATATATATATATATATATATATATATATATGGTGACCCCCAAAAAATGGGAACATTTTAACAATCCAATAAAACCAAGAGTGATGGAAGAAAAATATTTAATTCATAGTAATTGAAACCTTAAAACATACCATTTAAGTAACAATGATGGAATTTTCATTTTTTTAAAATTACGTCCTGTAGTTGGCGTCCTCCTGTAGGAATGCATTCTTGAAATCTGCTGTTGGGATTCCTCATTGACTGCTGCAACATCTCAGCTGGGATACTGTGAATTTCATTCTCGTTACTAAAATAGCGAAATGTTTACTTGCTCAAGGTCACTGTCTCGCAATGTTGCCACTTGCTCATGTCTGGCAATACGCACTTCAAAAATTCCCGTTTTTTGGGGTCACCCTATATATATATATATATATATATATATATATATATATATAGGCAGTATTCTGTTGATATAATCCAGTCGAGTCCTATTAACACTATAGAATTTGAAATATGTTAAAACTGACTCACAAATGCGCGCTCCATGTTTATTTTCATTAAACAGACCAAGATCTTCTTTACAATTGGAATTAAGATACCTTTAGTTTATGACCATTTTCATGTAGCGGGATACTGGCTAGTTGAGTAGAAGAAGAGAGGGAGTATCTCACTACAAACTGATACCGTAAACAGCTTGCAAAATACTGCAGATGTTAAAATTAAAATTCCTAGGTTAAAATGGTCGTTAAGTAAAGGTGTCTTAATTCTAATTGAAAAGAAAAGTATATATTTGTTCATTGTAGAATATTTGTTTTCCTATCCTACCACTCTTAACTTTTATCTGTTAAACCCTTTTATATCTGAAATATTTAAATTATTATTTCAATTATTATTATTATAATTTATTAACTTATAATTTATTAATTTATAATCAAATTATTACTTAAATTTAAATTATTACTTACGTAGGCAAATATAGTAATATTTTAATAGTTTGCATTCGCTTATTAATACTTTTAGACTTGAATCTTTGTGGGTTTGTCTATGTATATGTCTGTCTTTATTAATGTATGCGTGTATGATTGCGGATATATATACCTTTCATTGTACGTATATGTGTCTAATATTATATTTCCTTTTTTGGTTGTGAACATCTGTTTCTTGTTTCATCCGGGTTTTTTGCGTATTTATATATCTAAATATTTCTATGTGTTGGTGTATTATAATATGATTGTGTATGTATTGTCGTTTGCAAAATTTCTTCCCCTGCCCATATCATCACTTTAAATGTATCTAAGTTGTTACAATATTTGTATCTCCTTAGATTAGAGTTTGCTCTGAGATTTTGGGTTTTCGATTAAAACAAAATAAATGATATTTTTTCCTCAATTCCTTCGTTAAATAATTTTATAATATTTTAAACTTAATGCATGTTAAATTTAAAATTGGTAATTGTTATTTTCAATTTTGTAGTAGAATTTAAAATGAATCAGAATGATTTCTATTTTTTCTAACACTAATATTAAATCATTAATAAGGATAACGAAGGTTCGTGGTCAAGTTATTTGAATTTTCATATACTTGTATTTTGATTGGTCATTGTAGCTTATGTAACAGCGTTTCCGCTATCGGGGGTGGTATTTGGTTGATTTGAACCTTTTCAAACTCTTTATTTTACATTCAACACCATCACTTGATAAGACACCAGAAGTGTTGAAACAAAATGGCTATTTTTGTAGTGATATTATAACATGTTTATGTTATAATTTTTGAATATATATATATATATATATATATATATATATATATATATGTTGATGTGAGTTTGTGACACTGGGTTTCACGCTATTTGCGATCGTCAGACAAACTGATTAATTTTTAAATTTTGGATTTATATATGGGTGTGTATATATAAGTATATATATAAGTACCGCGCATATATAATATATAAATAATATATATAAAAAATTGCATATATATATATATATATATATATATATATATATATATATATAGCGAGAGACAAACGGACGTCTAGCCACACTGATGAGCTGTGATACAGCGAAACAGTCTGTCTATGGATGACAATATATATATATATATATATATATATATATATATATATATATATATATATATATATATAATTGATTTGGGGATTTAGGCTAATTTTATAGTAATTCTAAAAGGCAGAAACTAGAGTGAGTAGCGGCGCTATATCGAGTCTAGTTTATGTCTTCTTCGTCACCGAGTCCCGTGGTACAGTTGGTATCACGTTCGCGTTGTATCGAAGCGACCCGGGTTCGATTCTCGGTAGTGAATGCGCACTGATTTGTCCCAGATAGTGCTTTCTGCATTCTGTTGAAGATTCTAAGCTCGATGGATTACTATAAAATATATATATATATATATATAGTGAGAGAGAAGAAAAGAAAAAAGAAAGCGATTTAAAGAATTATCTCAACAATGAATAACCTCAGAATGATAAAAGTATAAGTTCAGTAAATCCATAAACACGTTTCGACAAAATCCATTCGCAGGTAGAAACAGTTTTCAAATGTAAAAAGCAAAGAAAATAATGTAAAAAAAAAATGTATTTAGGTCAACATAAAAAATGAAAATATGTCTGCAATAAACAACCCTCCTCATTAACGAACAGAAATGATATTTCAGAATCTGTAATTATTTTCCTGGCAGACATTAATTACGAGCGTATCACTTTCTTAATGACATTTTCCGCTCATTTCAGTGAAACCCCAGCAATGCTTCAAGTTAAATTCTCAGCGTTTCCCTGTTCCTCATTATTGCTACACATTAACTTTTTTTAAAAATTTATTAGTGACGAAAAGTAATGCTTGTCTCTAAAATTATGGTGCTTGACCATTTCTCATGTATTTGATCATGTGTTTGAATTGGTGCGTTTTCAGATTTCGAATCATATTTCTTGGAAAACAAGTTATTAGAAATATGAGAAAATGCCTTCTTAATGTCATTGAATCATTTAAAGTATCAAAAGAAATTCGTAAGTTTCCCTCTTGCTGAACACCGATCCCTAGGCTTTGGCTATTGTTCAGTTTGGTCGGCTGATTATGTTTAGCGGAATATCAACAGCTCTATAGGTTATTTAATGCCGAAATCTAAATACTTTGTATGTAATTTTATGCTTTCAACTTGGAACAAATGCATTGAATTAATAGCGTCATCTACCGAAAGGAAAGTTGTTTCTCTGTGTCGTGCCAGAAAGTTTTTCTCGTCTGAGCCCATTCTTCACACCTATAAATCAACCATCCGTCCTTGCATGGAATATAGCTGTCATATATGGTCTGGTGCTCCCGCTGTACGTCTCGAGGTTCTTGACAAAATCCAGAGACGAATATGCAAGATGATAGGTCCTGATCTGGCATCTAGTCAAACAATTGCTATCCTATAGACGTGTCGTGGACTCCCTTTGCCTCTTCTACAAATATTTTCACGGCAACTGTTCCGACGAGCTACTTTCGCTGGTTCCCGGACTACATGAATTTATACGAGCTACCAGGCAGGCATATCGGCCCAACCCTTTCACTATCAAAACGGTTAAATGTAACCGTCTCTTCTTCTCAAACAGCTTCTTCTCTCGCAATTCCCGTCTGTAGAACTCCCTTCATCTTACTTGCTCCCCCAATGACTATAATCTTCAAATATTCAAATGTAATGTCAATCGACATCTGACACTCTGAGCTCGTATCCCGTCCTTCTCTGTATCCTTTCCTCAAACACGACTTTTGTTACTCTTGTTCTGAATCCTCTGTAACCCCTTGCGTGCTAGTGGCACTCCTGCCTTGCTTGGGGGTGAATTGCTTTTAAAAAAAATATGTTTTGTACATAATTTTATATTTTCACCGTAAAGGTATGTTATTTTTAGATAGATTGTGTGTAAATCATAAAATGTGTTGTTAGTAATTTTACTATCAAAATATATTTTTTATATATCTTTAGCGTTTGCTATAAAAATGTATTGTTACTTGTTTTATTATAAAAAATACTTACTGATTATTTGGTTGTTCGCTATTTGCCAATAACTGGGCCATTAACAAATGGTACTAGCCCGAGTTTGGGTAGACTTGGTAACAACAGAAATTAAGTGGTAGTTACACGCTCCTCAAAACTACCAATCTCCCGATAGAAGACCTTGCTGCCGGATTTAGTTTATCGTCATACCCAAGACGAAGCTAATGATTAAGAAGCTAATTTGGTTCATTATTATTTCTGCAGTGAGCCTCATAATACTTTTGCCTTGTGCTAAATTAAGCTCAGTCAAGAAATATATTAAAACCGTCATACCATCCACTCCTCTGCTATCGTCGATAGAGCTGATACTTCACGTTGATCATCGTAATCATCTCTCTTTTAACCGTTCGAGAGGATCACGTTTTGCCTTCCATCAGTATGGCTGATGCTAACCTCCTGGAGAGTAACTCCTTCCACCTTCTTTGGCTAACGTTTTCCGCTGACATTAAGTGGAAATATTATATTTAATCAATTGCTAGGTCTTCTACTCGGAAAGTTGGCTGACTGTGTCATGTTAAACCATTTTTCTATCCAGAATCTATCTTGCACATTCATAAATCTACAGTACGTCCACGCATTGAATATTGCTACTACATCAGATCTGGTGCTTCTGATATATATTTAGAGATTCTTGATAAAATCCTAAGAAGAATCTGCAATGTTATTGGCTCTGATCTGGTATCTCGGCTTCAATCTTTTTCCCCATCATCGTAATATAGTTTCCTTACGGTTTTTCTATAAATACTTTCACTGTAATTATTCTAATGAGCTTTCCTCTTTGGTATCTGGACCTTATGAATTTAAACGCAGTACGTTCAGTGGTTTAATCAGTACGGATTCATCATTTTACAGTTGAAATAGCTAGATAAAACAGTAAGACATATGCTAACATCACTTCTTACTTGGTATCATATAAGAAATAAATGAGTAAATACCAACAACGAGGTTCGAGCGTGACACTCTGGACTTATGAACATATGTTTTCCGCCTTGTGTATAAATAGCGCTGTCAGGCTACTAACTAGAATGATTACTGAGTGACTATTGAGTGGAACTATCCAGTCGAATTAGTGTGAATTATTGTGCGTCGATGATTTGGTGGTTTGATTTAGGATTTACCGTACATTAAACCGAACCGCGCTACTAACAAGGTATTCACAGAAATGGTTAATTATCTTTGGTTGACTTTTACTTCTTTGTTCTTGTCAAATATTTATTTGCGATTGTAATTAAATACTGTTTTTTCTTAACATTGAAGTCTTGAGTTATACTTAATTATTACCAGCCACCGTACGTCACAAAACTTTGGGAACTCTCTTCTGGCTTCTTACTTTCTAGCCAACTTTGAGCTTCAAAATATTAAATGCAATGTCAATTGTCATATTCTGTCTTCTTAATTCCTGTTCTTTTATTGTTCTCTCTAGTTAATAATGTTTTCATTTTCTCATATTCTTTCACTTTCAGATACTCCTTGATTCTTATTAGCTTTTTTGCCTTGCTTTGGTGAACTGACAAAAAAAGAAAAGCAAAAAAAGCAGCTAAGAAATAAGGTGGTTGGAGAAACTTACCAAATTATAGGAGCTGTGATTGTACTCGAACTACTAAGTCAGTCTACCAATAGGCTTCGTGCAAACAAGTTGAGTTCAGTTATTAGACGACAACAACAGCAGTCAAGATTAGATTCTACGGTTCTCGAATCCTCCGATCAGAGCCCTTGCTGTCGGATGTAGTTTACCGTCATACCCTGCATAACCAGAACACTCGTAATGTTATAACAAACTTTTAAGGAATATTCCTTAGGACAAATCTATACGTCGAAATCGACGGGAAATACCATTACAGACATATCATAATGGTTGGCTACTTGTTTCAATGGTTACTCGTCTACTAGCCAATCCCTGTTGCAGAGTCCTGCTCAGGCTTATCAGTGTTTCTTCAACGCCCACAGCAACTATGCTGAGCAGAACTTTGTTCTGGTTTCGGGAGGAAGTGTGCAATCTGGTGGGATCGATAGTTGAAGAAGGTCTGTAGGCTAACAGCTTCGACCACGATGGCATCTGTTAACGCAATCGCCAATAGTTTACCAATAGTTACGGCTAAAAAACTATGTTTTTACTTCTTTTAGCAGATGATATTTATCATGAGTATTAAGTGAAGAGGACGTTTTGTAGTCTTCCAGAATTTAAACGTAGTCTAAAGAAATAAGAAAATATCGTTGGAAGCGATTACTGAACTGCTATGCAATATAAAACCTCTTATATGACAAAGAATGCTGTACAATCTATTTCTGATTTCTGAAACTAAACCAAATAATAAGAGATCAGAAAATATCGTAAGAAAACAATGAAGAGTTCTGAAGTGTTATGCCTT
Organism: Acanthosepion esculentum; assembly: GCA_964036315.1. Classification (NCBI taxonomy): domain Eukaryota; kingdom Metazoa; phylum Mollusca; class Cephalopoda; order Sepiida; family Sepiidae; genus Acanthosepion; species Acanthosepion esculentum. The sequence continues at coordinate 72,289,139 of OZ038490.1, forward strand.
TTCTTATATTGCAAGGTATAATCTCTTTATGTCTTTCGGAAAGTAAGCGAATTGTTAAAAAACAGGAAAATATCACTAAAAACAAAGAAAAGAACGATAAACTGATGTAATATTGTTATGGTTTAAAACCATAGAAAGATAACACGGACTCGGATATAGGTTAAATAGTATATTCTCGGAAACGTAGTACAAAGGTAAATGTGGACTGGAGAGTACTTTCTCTCACTGGTGTTCCGACTCACTCATTCACTCACTGGTGTTCCGACTCACTCATTCACTCACTTTGTGGCTACTACTCGGTGACCCTCACTTGGTGACTGGATATTTAGCAACCCCCACACGGGTCGAATGTGGCACAAGGCCGGTTTAATATGGGCTTACCGAGCCCGTAGGCTCGGCCAAAAATATGCCCATTAGAACCCGTATAAACGGGTTCAGGGACTGTCTACCTCCCCGGACGAAACTTTGCCCTGCGGCAAAGCCCCGTCCGAGTCCCTCCCCGCCGAGACGGAGAGTTCGACAGCAAAGAACAGTTTATACAACTGTTCCAGTCACTGGGTAACTGACTTTACTCAGAGTTGGTAGCCATATTATATATGTGTGGAAGAGTCCATTTGTAGGTAGGTCCCCACAATAAATATCTAATCCCTTAGAAAGTTTTCGGTAAATGCGAGACAAACACTTCACAAACGAAAAACAGAGTTGGAACAACGGAGATGACGTTCTCCAGACAATTGCTAAAATCAGCGTACAGAGAACATCTGAGCAACGAGTAAGTTTTAAGGAAAATAGAGACTGTAAAAGAATTGTTAACAACAATTGGTATTTCTTGGACACATAGGGAGGAAAGTGGGCCTAGAGAATTTAACACTCTATGTGCATATTGAATACAATAGAAACAGCGACTAATTTACTTAATGAGTGGGCTAAGGACGAATTGGTATGGCAAAGAGTGAAAAGTTACTTAGATCTACAAAAGACAGAAAGATGTGGAGAGCAATGATTGTTCACACCCTGAAGAAGTTAGGATCAAATATTGATCAAATATGGATGGAATCCGACAGAATGATGAGATAAAGAACAGGTAAGAAACGTTTTTCAATCTAATATGTCGTCTCTCCTGGAATTTGGAATGCCACAAATTATACTAACGTTTGTTTAACAAGTCGAATACACATGAAACATGATTAACCAATGAAAATCAAACAACACAAACAGTAAAAATAGCAGGATTTTTCTTCTTTTTTCCATGTCTCATTCTCTGATGAAGTTTTAATAAAATTGAAACATGTTACATTGATAAACGTATCCTGTTTGTTTATCTTATATATATATATATGTATAAGTGAAAGTTGAGGTCAATACCCAGCGGCAAAAGTCTATTTTATGCTCATGTTTAAAGTATGCTTCAACACAATCTTCAGGCTAAAAGATCGCGTTGAAGCATACTTTGAAACTATATTTTTTTATCATGTGTATATATATATATATATATATATATATATATATATATATATATATAAAAGGTATATGTCAGCAGTAAGATTTACTTTTTGTCAAATTCCCCCGGCAAACTCTGCACATTGAACTTTTTGAATATTTTATTTTTCCATTTGCGAATGATTTTTCAAATTCTTTAGCTCATCTCAGACAAATATTGTCGGTTAAGTTTAGTAAATCTTGTTTCTCTCTCTCTCTCTCTCTCTCTCTCTCTCTCTCTCTATATATATATATATATATATATATATATATATATATATATAGGTGGTAAACAATATATATATGTGTACATATATATATATGTCTGTGTGTATATATGTATATGTATGTATATATATGTATGTATATATATATACACTTATATATGTATGTATATATATGTATGTATATATATACACACATATATATGTATGTATATATATACACATATATTTGTATGTATATATATATGTATGTATATATATACACATATATTTGTATGTATATATATATGTATGTATATATATACACATATATTTGTATGTATATATATGTATGTATATATATACACATATATATGTATGTATATATATGTATGTATATATATACACATATATATGTGTGTGTGTGTATATATACACACACGTATATATATATACACATATATATGCGTGTATATATATACACACATATATACATTCACACAAATATATATATACACATATATATATACACACATATGTATACATATATATGTACCACACACACACACACACACATATATATATACATATATATATATATATATACATATATATATATATATATATATTTGCTTTAACGTTAATTTAATTATTCAATTATTTCTCAAAATTAATTATTGCAAGAGTCAAATTAATAAAGCATGAAAGTTTTATTGAATTTACTTTTTTATTTTTAAAATTTTATTTGCAAATCTGACGACAATTCCACCATTAATCTTATATACTGTTTATTACAAATATCTTAGAACAGTGGTATCATTTTACAATGATGCAAGTCGATTATTTGTGCCTAGAGAAATTATCACTCTACATGAATGTTGAATGCAATAGAAACAATGAGCAACTTGCCAAATGAGTTTGTGTGAATGAATGGCAGGCTAATGACAAAATAGTATGGCAAACGGTGAAAAGTTAATTAGATCTATATAAGGCAGAAAGCCTTGATTGTTCACAACCTGAAGATGTATGGTACACGAAAAAAGAAATGCAGTACATAATTTAAGGCAATTAAACATTAAAAAAAAACTTGTCAAAAATCATGTATCAATACTAATATTATACCTCGTGTCAAATAATGTTTTTGATGGACCTTTTTTTTATTCAGTCAAATTCTAAAATCTCTTGAAACTGGTAAATTTCAATCACAAGAAACATAATGATATGAGTAGAATTGATGTTAAGCTATCAGGCGTAACGAAAAGACAGTTAAGACATCCCGCTATGAAATTCTATATTGTTTTAATTGAGGAATATTTAATATTTTTCGTGATCAAATGAAAAGAGGCAAGCCGTAGCCTTTACTGCTGAAAAATGTCACCAGTTTCCTTCTGAAGATCAACAGAAACATAAATTGTTATTTAAGCTTCATTTGAGTAACACCTTTAATAATCTACGAGGAAAGAAGTGAAACACGCACATACGTGTGCTGTCTGCAACTGGCCTTGAAAGGGAAATAAAATATTTCAGACAGTGATAGAAAGAGGCAGCGTGGAATGTCATAAATAAGGAAATATGAATAGGTTATTTATGTGGTGATGGCGACTTCTGCTTCAAGAGTATCTGTGTGCTCTGTGTTGGATCAAACTGTTGTTCCTCGGTGCTCCTGCCTCAGATCAGTGTGTTTTGCCTAGGATCAAACTGTTGTTCCCTTGCGCTCCTGCCTCAGTTCAAGTGATTATCACTGCATTAATACTCGCATCAAATTATCATTCGCCGGCAGATACATTCAGATCATTCAGATCTCTGCATTCTTTTCAACGTTGTATTTGAATTTGAATTTTAGTGCGCTTTTGCAGATGTAAAACAGGGATGTAGTGGATATATCACTTGTCTAGTTCTCTCACGCTTGTACGTTCGAATCTGAGCAGCCTTTTCGGGTAAATATATATCTTTATGCTAGCAAAAATGTTGCCGGCATAAAAAGTATCCGTCTATGTCGATTTATATTTTATATATTTTTTTTTTACAGTGAGGTTCATCCTGCACAAGGCCTGGAAGCCACTCTAGGGGTAGAGTTACAGAGTCTGAGGCACAATTTATGCGGATATGTGAGAGAGATAACAGTTAACTGTAGAATTGAACCGGTTAAGATTGTAGTGATCGAGAACATATCCTCTTTAGATTACATAGAGTAGTGGTTCGTGGGAAGAAGCTTCTCGAGTAAAACTCACTTCTCACCAATGGAATACGCAGGGAATGAGGGTGGTTCGCTACAATTCACGTAGTCATAACCGTGAAGATTAGAGCTTGTGAAACCAAGGAATATACTTCGTCTGAGCACTTTCCATGGAAGTAGCGATAGAGCAGTGAGAGGCTTGAGACGTTTCATCTGCTGGAGAGGGGCAGCACGGTAGGAAATAATTTGTCACCCTAAGGATGCGGAGACGTTTTTAGGCTCTATTGAGACTGAGAAGTGAAGACTTGGCAGCTCCTACCCAAATATGCCATCAATACTCCATTTTAGGCCTGATCTGGCCCTTGTAAAGGTAGAGGATAATACGAGGGTCAGGTTGTTACTCTAGCGGTACAGGGAACCGGCCATGCACCTTTAGCGATGGATCATATGTATGAGTTGCACTTAAGCTCTCGGTTGAGTCTCAGGGTCAATAGTTACTCGCGGCACGAGGCCTCCCTGAGGGAACATCGATTCAGCGTGACTGGTGAGAGTTCCGCTCCGATCGGCGATGATTGGTTTTCAATGCATTGAATGTAATCAACCAATTTTTCCCTCACTGATATCTCAGAGCTAGATCAGAGGAGAGATCAGCTGCCAGTGCCTGGTCATCTAGAGCTTTGAAGGTGCATCCAGATACCGATGTATCATCAGCATGGATATTCAAATCAGCATAGATATTCACAAATGATTGGAGTATTCTCTTGGGCAGATCATTTATTCGAAGTCTATAATTCGTAATTTACAAGGTGTCATTTAAATATCTAATATTAAGCGGTGGCAGAAATAGGCAATTTTGATTGTAATGTCTAAGGAATTATCAGTGTGCATCAAAAACAGTTTGTTTTTGGAACCATTTTAACCCAAGTACGCCAATAATTATGGATGAATGCAGTAGGATAATGCAGCGTGACCTCGGTCTCATGTTGTGCAGAATCGATTTGCGAGGTATTCTAGAAACTTCATAAAATGGATGTAATCACCATGTTAAACGGACTTGAACCCAATCACGTATTTATGGGACGTAGTGGAGAGATCTATTCCCAAAGAAGATCTTGCGTTTACAAATATCAATAAAAGTGTGGGCAGCTATCATGGCTTATCTTCTCAGAGATCTTCTGGCCACTTGCTGAATCTATGCCACGTCAAGCTACTGTGCTTTCTCGGGTTAGAGGGAGACTGACATGATATTTTATAACTTTCTCGCAAATTTTAGCACGCATACACATACACACACACAAATATATATATATATATATATATTAAAGTTTAATATGTAAAAACACTAAACCAATTAAATTTCATTTGTCCAGGTTTTCAGATAAAACATTCAGCCGTCTCGACACCATTTCTCGTAAGATCACTGAAAAAACTTCGAGTTATTTAGCTAGAAAGAGAACAGGTTAACATTATCTTGTTTCAGACCCACTATGGCTTCACAACTGAACAATGATGAGACGAAAAAAGATCATTCAGGCATTTAGTAATGGTATAAATATTCATATTCTGGCTACCATCTTCAAAGACCATTCGCAAACCATCAAGAAAACGGTGAATAAGTTTAAATAAGCGGAAACAGTACAGAGTAAAACTGTATCAGGATGTCATAACAGCAAGAGGCATCATCACTTAGAGCTAAATATATTTTTATTGTTCAAAGTAGAGTCTAGTAGATTCATAAGAATCTTACAGAATTCCAGTAAGATAACTGTTGTGGTAGGATCCACCTAATTTGCATAGTGGAGTACTGACTATATAAATATGGTTGGTACCGGGAAGACAGGGAGGTGAATTAAGAGATTCAACTAGAGACTCTGCCGGACTGCGACTTAATCAACACATTCTCCAGGAACGGTCTTCCCAGAAATATACAAAAGACTATATGTAAATATTGTGTACACTTTCTTGTTTCAATACATTTTGTTCTAAGTACATTTTGTGTTGCATTATTATTCCATGCATTAGTCAAGTTTCAACAATAACTTTACTCTTTTCTAAGATACAACTATTCAAATTTCCATCTAAAAAAATGGACAATATTTCTGTTACACGATTTGGACATTTTTGAGACACATAATTTGGAAAAAGGAGCGTGGGAATTGAATACTCATAGGATCAAGGGAAGGCGAAGAAACACAATCTACGGAAAACGGATGGTAAAAGGTAAAATCCTTAGAGCAATAAAAAACAGTAAGTTTAGGAGAGCCATGATCCTACATATCTCGAAAGGACATAATATATAAAGAAGACTATATTTATATACGAGGGTCATTCAATAAATAAGGTGAATCTTTCGGTATAAGGACTTCTAATACAGATAGAAGCTTACACTTTTTTTTGTTTTACTTCTTTTTCACATGGATTTAATTTCTTTTGCAGATTAAAAAAAAACTTCGAGAGTTTTGGCGATTAACAAAGATGGCCGACCAAGAAGCATGCTCCAGGATTGAACAGCGGTCAGTTATCAAGTTTTTGGTTGCTGAAGGGTGCAAACCAGTTAAAATTCATAGGAGAATGTCAACTGTGTATGGTGCCACATGTTTCAGCTAAAAAAATGTCTACAAGTGGGCTAAATTGTTTAAAGAAGGACAGAGCAGTGTTGAGGGTGATGACAGGTCTGACAGAAGTGAGGTCTCCTGAGGTGATCGAATCAGTCAAGGGTGACAGTGGATGACATTGAAAGGACTTTGAAAGACATAAAGAACAAACGCAGGGGTCATCAGTCAGAAGGAGTCATCTTGCATCATGACAACGCAAGGCCTCACACAGCAGCCCAAATGGTGCAGACCATCAACGTGCTGGGCTGGGAACTGCTCCCTCATCCCCCTTACAGCCCAGACCTTGCCCTTTCAGACTTTCACCTGTTTGGTCCCTTGAAAGCGTTCACGAGAGGCACGAAGTTTAAAAGTGACGATGAAGTCAAAAGTGTTGTGAGCGACTGGCTGAGACATCAGTCCAAAGATTTTTACGCTGAGGGAATACGGAAACTTGTGCACAGATGGAAAAAGTGTGTGAAAGTGCTGGGAGACTACGTTGAAAAAGAAAGAAAGAAGTAAGCTTCTATCTGTATTAGAAGTCCTTATACCGAAAAATTCACCTTATTTATTGAATGAGCCTCGTATTTCATATGAATAATAATAATAATAATAATAATGCAGGATCTGCGGAAAATATGATGAAACTATCGACCATATTGTCTCAGGACAGTCGGAACTAACAAAAAATGAATATACCCACAGACATAACAATGTAGCGACGTATGTGCACTGGAAGATATGCAAGAAGCACGAAATCAAAACCACTGAGAGATGGTATGAGCACTAACCAGACAAAGCTACACAAAATAATGATGTAACCTGGTGTCTGGTCTAAGCAGCGACGCTAAAGGAAGATCTCTCCCGTATTACCTTAATCAGCTACCAGCGCGCTTATACTACAATCTGAATACCTTAAATCTCCATTTGCAAAATTGATTGATTCATTCATTATGTATTCTTTTTGTATCGTACGAATATTTTTTTCACCCATTAAAATGGAAAAATTGTTTTCTGTTTTCTATGCATATTTAGTTAGCATGCACCCGAGCACAGTTAGTTATATGAAAAGTATGTTTATTCATTAATTAAAAATACAATAAATTAAAAAAAATTGTGTACAAATATTTGTTTCCCTCCAATATATATATATATATATATATATATATATATATATATATATATATATATATATATATATATATATGCACATCTTATTGAATACGAAAGACAAGGTCTTTTATTTAGTTGTTTTATACAATTTCTCATGTGATTGTATAAAAAAGCACCTTGTTTGTTGTATTCAACGAAATGTGCATGAAAGAATGATTGTTGCCTCAATACACAAACATATATATATATATAAATATATATATATATATATATATATATATATATATATAACGATATATAACGATATATATATATATATAACAACACAATTATACTTAAACATGAAAATAATAAGCAAAAATTAAAAATCCTTGAAGCTATATACATAAAACAGTTGAAACCTAACCTGAACAAAATAAACTATGACATCTCCACAAACATTCTTAAAAACCTATAATCTATAGTAGAAGCCATTGGTTTATACCAATGGCTTCCCATACTTAATACTTCTCGTTTTTACTCTCGCGTGGTCATGTGTGACGTCACGAGCTACGACGCGTTTTCGCTTCCTTGGCTCGTAAATAAGAGTTTGCCGTTACTTTGAGCTTATTCAAAGAGCAACGGCGGGCCATTATTGTGGTTTCGTATATGTGTTGTTTGATTTATTAAAATTGTCATCTTTGATAATGGCTTATGTAAGCCGAAAGCTTAGATTCAAACATGTGTCAATATGGTGTTTTCCTTTCGTCTTTCAACGATAATGTGATTAAGCTTATCAGACAATACGAAAGGAACTTAATTAAAATAAATAGACAAAACTTGTCTATATTATTTAACGAAACATGCATTAATATATATATATATATATGATGAAAATGTGGAAAAGACAAAGCAAAATCCGAATATATGAGTTTACTGTTTTTATTATGTTTTTGTTTTTGTTAATAATAAAAACAGTAAACTCATATATTCGGATTTTGCTTTGTCTTTTCCACATTTTCATCATACCGTCGGATCTACATCCACACATTTGCTTACATATATATATATATATATATATATATATATATATATATTTATATATATATATATATATATATATATATATATATAGGTAACTATACTCGTGTCGAAAAGCCTTCGAATTCTTGATTTAACAATAGCCAAATCAATCACGAAGGGAAAAAAAGGTTTTAAAAAAGAAAGAACATGAAAGTCTGTCGACGAAAATAATCGCACAGATACAGGTTCAAGGCCCAAAGAAAAAAACCCGATACGAGTAAACAACTAATTAAAGAGCTCGATACAAACGTAGAGCAAACCTAATCAAACCTAATGAGCCAGACAAACCTACCAAGGTTTCACTTAGGCAGATCGTCAGGGTCTGACTCTGACGATCTGCCTAAGTGAAACCTTGGTAGGTTTGTCTGGCTCATTAGGTTTGACTATATATATATATATATATATATATATATATATATATATATACACATATATATATATATATATATATATATATATATATATATATATATATATATATATATATATATATATATATATATATAACGGCCACTACTATTTTTATGTGGGGCGGACAGGTGTTAATAACACAGTTTTGAATATTTTGTTAGATTTATTTTCGTTATTGTGTTCAGCCTCTTCCACCATCATTTCGTGACAGTTCTTTTAATTTTTAAATCATGAGGTTTTTAGTAGGTTCCCTGCGGTATTTTGTTAAATGTTGGATTGTGTGTGGAAGGATGAGTTCTCGTGGTGATTGTGTCAGTTGTTAGAGTGAATAGGTCGTGAATCAGAGAATCTAGGTGTCGGTTAGACAGTGAGACAAGCTTTTTTTCATTCCCCCTTTGGTCTTGTGCCAAAAAATGTAATTTTACATTTCGTCACTTGGTATGCTTATGTCAGTCAGTGTGCAAACTTTTATTAAGTTTTATGTTGGTGTCAGACATTGTCGTAGTCAATGGATATTCTGTCCTTGAGGCGCTAACAAGATTCCTCACAATTCAGGAAAGTTTAGGAGAATTCTCGCTGAGTAAATGATGGCAGTTACAATCTTTGTCTCAATTTCAGATTTCATTAGGCGATTTTTCAGGTGGTGTTCCAAATGCACACATTACTACAAAAATTAGTTCCCCATTCATGATTCAGTCACTGATTACAATGTCTAATCCTGGAGGTAAAAACAAAATTAGGTTAAAATTTATTTAAATATAAATCAAAGCGTAAAAATGGCATTACATTTCCCAGATAGGTTAAAAGTAAAACAATATAGATTAACTGAAATAATCCCGTTATCCAAACGTCAACATTCCACTAATTTTCAAGAAAACTTAATAAAAAAAAGAACAGTGAATAAATATGTAAATCTACACATGCTTAATAAAAACTTTTTCCTCCCAAAAATCCAATTTCATTTTCGTCGAGAAAGGACAGAAGGTGTGCCCAAAAAATTCGATTTTTAACGTCGTTTCTGCTTTATTTAATGACCTAATAAAATGCAATAGATATTATTATTATGTTGGTATCGGAAATTGAGACATTGAGACATTTCTGTTCTTGAGACATTTGGAAATAAAACAGAAAGTTCTGATCATTCTCAGGTTTTTGAGATGGACGGATAGCGGTCAGTCATAGCAGAGCGGCTTAATTCAAATTGATGCGAACGCAAGCTGTGCTTCACTTTATTAAACGCATGAGTGCTGACCCGGCGTTGAAACATTCAAATTTACCAGATTTAATACGTAGCAAACGATGGGGTTGATGATGGCGTCGAACCAATAATCTATTTTTCATCGCTAATTTCATTCATATCTAATTTCGCTTGGTTTTATAAGCGATTTTATCGAAAGTAGATCGAAGGTCTTAACTAGTTGATAAGCAGACATCATAAATAAAGAGACTCTCTTCCTATTCCTCAACAATGAATCTTGGGTAAGTCTCTTGCTGTGTTTCAATAGATGCTGTCAAGTCGAATAATTGATAATTACTCGAGCGTTCGCATGACTTCATATAAAGGTTCTTATTTCTACGTGATAGATTAGCATACGCACTCACGCATGTACGCTTATTTATTAAGCAGGACGTAGCCTGTGACAAGGCCACAAATGTGGGACTGCAGGTGGGAGAAGCCAAGCCACGTACACAAGGATAAATCATCCGAATTTTCTTTGTATTCCATTAGTAAGAAGTAAATTCCACAGCTTCTTCCCCAGAACTGCTTACTGCTTTGTGTGACAGTCTCCCGACAGGATATTTTAAACTGATTACTACAATCTTAACCTCTTCAAGTCTACAGCCTCTCTGAAGTTATTATGCAAATCAAATAAGCCTCAATGAATTAAAAAGTTATGAACCAATATTTGTCAAATTTAAAATTGTCCATTTCTACCCTTAGTAAAATATTTAATTAATTTTTCTGACATTTTAAAGGTTAGATTTTGAGATATTTGGAATTTATGAAAATGGACTGACTGAAGTTATTATGTAGATTAAACTAAATATTAGCTTAAGACCTCTGAAATCTAATAAAAACTATATTTTCTTTTTATCCATAATATATATTGAAGCAAGAATAAACAACAGCTGGAAAACAGAAAATAATAAAGTTATTGAGTGAAAGAATGCTCACATTGGAGACATCAAAGGAGCTTGGCAGAGACCATTGAACGATAAAGAAGGCTGTTGAGAAGTCGAATCAAAGGAAAAGGCTTGAAGAATTTGCTTCCTCGAGATGAATGTAAACTAAAGCGAGTTATAGCAAAACAGCCACTTTTGGCTAGTTTTCAAATCTTTGAAAAGGCTGGATTTGTGGGAGTCACGAAGAACAAAAGGTGTAGAATTCTTTGTGAATTGTGATCTGTAAAAAAAAACAAACTCTAAAACAAATTCCTCTCACTAAAGCAAATATTTTAAAGCGTCAAAATTGGGCCAAAAAATACTTGAAAATTAACTAATATCACGGACGAATCTCGAGTGACATTTGATGGACCTGATGGACGGGCAAAAGAATGAATTTTGACTAATTCAGACGTGCTGTGGCTAAAATAAGGCAACAAGGAACGGTAGTGTTATGATATGGATTGGAATTGCCGACCAAATCATTACTGTACCATTCAAAGTCGATGAAGGAATTAAACTGAATAATGCTAACTACTGTGATTTTATGACTTTCTTTGCATGGCACGAGTTTAGCAGTTTCAAAGTGAAGTGTGTATTTATGCACGACAACGCTCATTCTCATATATCTAAGCTTACCCGTGAATTCTTTGAGCATAAAAGATTTGCAGGAGAGAAAATAACGGAATGGCCATCCCTAAAGCCTGATATGAATCCGACCGAAAACCTATGGTCAATTGTAAAAATGAAATTATATGAAGATTGTAAACAATATAACAGCAAAGCAGATCTATGGGAAGCAATTAAAACTAACATGTCGAAAACAGAACCTGCTGAAATAAAAAAAAAGCAAACAATGGATAATAGATTACTGGCTGTTATTGAGAAGAAAGGTTACTATATGTTGCAACTGAGTTATCAAAAACATAAGTAGAAAACCGGAATTGGTTTAAAAACAAGTATATTACCTTTTGGTACAGGGAATCATAATGTAGAATAGGAACTAGGGAAGAGAATTTTTAGCCGTGAATTACTGTTTTCAGCAAAATGGCTACTGCTGCTATTGCTCCTCCAGTTACTCCTCTTGATGTAGGAGTATTTCTATGTTTTTCGTTCGACGACCGAGTTCAAACTTGTAGGGAAATATTCCCCCTCACAACACTATATTAAAATGTAAAAGATTCAAAGTCTTATCATACGTGTTTATTATTTGTTGTATTATAGATATTGATCAATTTTTGATGATTTTATTACCTTTTTATTGAAGTAAAATTGTGATTATTTGGTTTTGCCTAATAACATCAGACGGCAGTTTTTTTTAGAATGCATCAAATAACTTCATTGAAACAAATTGATACTATCTAAGATTTTAAATCTAGATTTGCTTTGACATCTAAATTGACTATTTAAAATTTGACAATTTTTTCCAAACCAAATTTGAAATATTGAAGTTTATATGATTTGTTCAATAAATTCAGATAAGGTAAGGAATAACTGTTATCTACCCTACATAACCTCATGAACAGCACTACTTGCTGTTTCTTAAACTCATACAACACCACACAAAAACCTTCTACTTTGAGTGGCTCTGTATTCGGTGAACATTAGTATAAAGAAAAGTATATATCTTGTGGGTCCCTGTCATTCAATTCCAGTGTCTATTTTCATCATCTATTTTCTCAAACGCACAGATGGAAAAAGGTAATAGGTCCCTCTACTTTCATGTCTATACAACTAAGAATATATATATATATATATATATATATATATATATATATATATATATATGTATGTGTGTGTGTGTGTGTGTGTGTGTGTGTGTGTGTGTGTGTATTTAGACAGAAATTTTTCTTTCATGCAAATTTCATTGAATAAGACAGACAAGGTGCTTTGATTTAGTTTTTTATACAATTTCTCATGCGATCTAATAAGTTTTTCTTTTCAGATGATAAATTATATAAAAACTGTCCGAATGTTCTTTTAATCTGAGCGCTTTCGGCTATACATTTAGCCATTTTCAAGGATTAAATATTTTAACTGTTAAATAAGAAATAGTTTGTTGCATGTATGTATTTATATAATGTTTTCATTTTTTCAAAACACAGTCAAGATATTGTGTCTATGTTCATAGTTGATATTATTAAGTGTTGTTTCTTTTGTTTTATTAACAAGGCTTCCATTATTTTTAGCCTTTTTTGCATGTAGATGATGCTATTATAGTTGTGTTGTCAACAAGTATGTTACGAATAGGGTCCGGTAGGTCTCAATGAATATTTAAATGACAGCTAATTGAGCTATGGTCAGAAAGGTGTAGAGTGAGTCTTCGTGTCAAACATGTTGTAGTGTGGCCTATATAATTATTTACGATCAGGAATACAATTCCTTAATGAGCATTTAAATTCGTAAACAATTATGTATATATATATATATATATATATATATATATATATAGATAGATAGAGAGAGAGAGAGAGAGAGAGAGAGAGAAAGAGAGAGAGAGAGAGAGAGAAAAGAAAAACTCTATCAAGGCAAATGTAAGGATTTAATTTTGCAACAAGTATTTATAAAAAAAAGTATAAAATTTTTCAAATTTAAGAGACGCTCATAAATATTCATCAGGTTAACTGAAAAGTCTACGGAAGTTATGGAAGCTGCTAATTGATGTAATTTGATGTAAATAAGCGAAAGTGAGTAAACGATGTTGTTTTTGATTTTCTTTTTATGCAATTAATATTTATATTATTTTAGTATGGGATAAATTTATGTATTATATATTTTAAATAACAGGAGGTTATCAATTTAACAGTTTTCTTTGAATTTTATTAACATTTTTATAGTCATGTTAAATTTAAGACAAAATAAAATTATTTATTACAGAATAAAATACTTACATTTGACTTGGTAAAATCCATCAAAAGACAAATCGCATCAGCTAAAATAAGTTTTTCTTTTTCTTTATTCATATTAGCCTTTTACAGATATATTTTTGTTATATCTGAAATTTTAAACACACACACATACACACGCAAACATACATACACACACACACACATATATAGAATATACCGGGGGTAATAGCAAATTATCCAAATCTTGTAACAGCATGGGATAAATAACCATCCCACAATATGTTTAATATCTAAAAACCGCTAAACTAATTGAGTTTCTTATTTCCAGGGTTTCAGATAATTTATCGTAAAAATCACTGAAAAACCCTTTGAGTTATTCAACTAGAAAGAGAACAGGTTAAAATCATTTTGTGTCAGCACCACGACGTCTTCCCAACAGAGCAATGGTGAAACGAAAAGGTTATTCAGGACATCTTCAAACTTCATTCAAGAACCGTCAAAAGAACGGTGAATAAGTTTTAAAAAGAGGGAACAGTAGAGAGGGAAACTGGATCAGGAGCTTAACACAGCAAGAGGGGTCATCATTTCAACTTAGAGCTAAATACATTCTTATTGTTCAAAGTAAAGTTCAACAGTCTTATAAAAACCTCGGATAATTCCAGTAAGATATCTTTAATCATTTCTAAGATACAACGATTCAACTCTCAATCTAACAATTGGACTGCTTTGTTGTTAGATGTTTTGGATAAATCTGGAATTATACCCGGTATATATATATATATATATATATATATATATATTTTAGAATTGGACATTGTCCGACAATTTATTTAAAGACATTTATATTAATATAATATAAAAAGAACGTTAAACATAATATAAATGTCTTTATATATATATATATATATATATATATATATATATATATATATATATATATATATATATATATAATCTGGAGAAAACAATTGAAAAGTTGCAAATTAAAAAAATTTGAATGTTTTTTTGTGAAAGTATATATATATATATATATATATATATATATTTGATATTTCAGATCTGCCCCGATCTTTCATCAGAAATAAATGTATTCAGAAGTTTGTTTACAAGTAGCGTCCGTCCCGAGACGCGGACGTCACGTGATGTGGAATGTAACTTTGTTTGAATATTTCTAACGTAAATCTAACGATAATAATATTTTAGATGTTCTTTAAAAAGTTTTTTTTTTAACTATATCTAAAAAAAATTTTGTTTAACTATTGAAATTTTTATACAGATTTAAAATTCCCAAGTCTTTGTTTAACCCTATTTTATATGTGTTTAATTTTAAAATCCAGTATTTTTCTTTTTTTCTGCGTGTGTATGTGGAATTGAAATCGGAATCTACCAATAAACATTTACAGTTGTCTAATGAGTGTCTTGATTGATTAAAGTGTTCAGCTGTGGGGGAATAAGGATTGTTTTGACGTATGGTTAGTTTATGATTGTTAAAGCGAAATCTAAAATTATTTCCAGATTCACCAATATATCCACTATTGGGACATATTGTGCAGAATAAATAGTAGATTATGTTATGACTATCACAGGTGAGGCGAGGTGGGTGTATCTTGATATTGGTGTTGGGTACAGAAAATACACTATCGGTTATTAAATGTTTGCAAACTAAACAACGAGTTTTGTTACATTTGTAATTTGCTGATTGGTTTGTATTGTTTAGATATTTGGTAGAGGTGAGGATAGCTGATAGGTTAGGTGACTGTTTCTTTGCATTAATGGGTGGTTTAGCGAAAATGTCTTTGATCTTTTTATTTAACTAGAGGTTCTTGTAATCCTTTTTTAAATTGGGAATAAGTGTGTGGGAATACTGATTGTGGTTAAAAACCATGGGAATCCGATTGTTGTTTTTACTTTTACGTGGCGTCTCATTATGCTATATATATATATATATATATATATATATATATATATATATAAAAAGAAAGAACAGTAAGATATAAAATCCGGTGTTCTTATAGATATTTTTATTTTTACACAATAGTGCTCAATGTAAATTTACAGAGCATTAATATTATAAATTAATTGATTTAAAATATGGGTTTTTCGCTCCACAGTGATAACCATGTTTCAGAAATGGAAGCTAAAACTTTCGAGTTTAATTTTGTTATTAAACCAAAGACATTAGTTCCATTTCCTCGTCAAGCGAATTTTGGAGTAACTTATTTTTTTAAATTTACGGCTATTAAAGGCACGGCAAAGATTCATAATTGAGGGTTTCCAAGGATACCGAGAAATCCATTCATCTAGACAATATATATATATATATATATATATATATATATATATATATATATGTATATATATATGTTTTGAACAATAAAAAATATTAAAAAATTAAAATTTTCAGACACACTGGGTTGTATATTAATATTTTTGTTTTATTTATTCATTTAGGTTCCTCAACTAGTTTCGGTCAGCATAGCCATCATCAGGAGAATAAAATAGGAGAAAAAAAATTCCTGATTTTTAGTAGCAGTGAACTACAGGAGTGAATGACTGTTTATGAAGAAAATGCACTTTATCTGTAGTTTTCATTTGTTTTTTTTTTATCGTTAATTTTGGCTGGTCCTTGTGTTGCTTAAACGGCCTCTTTTAAGTTGTTTTTAAGATAGAGGCTGGGGAGATTCATGAATCGTAGAATTCCCTTTTTGGTCATTTTGACAGTTTCATTGGTTGCTGGGAGGGGGATGTGTTTGTTAAGTGTATGTTATCTTTTAATTCTTTGGGACTGTGTATGATGTGTGTAAGTCTATATATTGGTATGAGTGTGTGTATAAGTGTGAGGCCTCAACACCTCCGCAAACATGTCCGTCTTGTGTGGGTGAGAAATGTGGGTAGGTCCTGATTTGTGGGGTTATATTTTAATTCTGTCTATATTGTTAAATTTGTGGTTAAGCCCGTCTGGACGAAGTGTTTTAAGGCGCAAAATCCAATTATCATGTTCTAATATATTTCTAAGCTTATTTTTTTCTATTTCTATTTTTTGTAATTATAGTGAATTTGATATGGCTTTTAAAATCGTTTTTCTAGGCGGAAATGTTGTTCTGCAGATTAGACCGAGGCGGGAAACTGAGAGTCACCATGTAGTAGGAGTAGCTGCGCTATAGTGAGTTAGTTTCCTCTTCGTTACCGAGTCCCGCTAGCCCAGTGGTATGACGGTTCGATTCTCGGTAGTGGATGCGCATTGCTGACGAGTCCCAAAACGGACGAAACGGACGACTAATGCTTTCTGCATTTTGTTGAGGTTTCTTATTCTAGACTAGATGAATTATTATGTGAAATTGATTAAATCTCCAGTTTTGTCTGTATATATATATATATATATATATATATATATACGTCTGACAAGAACAGACATAGAAAGAAAAAATATAAAAAAACATTATATATATATCTATCTATGTGTGTATATATATATATATATATATATATATATATATGTGTGGGCACGTGGCATTCTGACCATGAGATCCGGTTTAGAAAAGAGACTTCCTGATGTTATCGGACTGAAGGGGTCGATCCCAGCGTGCGGAACCTTTGGAAAGTGCCTGAAAACCATACCACGGGTTGACGTAAGCCTTGTGAGTGAAATTGGGTAGACGGAAACCTTGGGGGCCGTTCCTAGCTGTGTTAGCACGAAGTCACAAGTCATCGTGACCGAGGTCTTGATCGTGCTGGCCTTGTTTCCATTGTTGATCACGCTCATTCCCAGAAACTGTGACTAAGTTCTGTTCAGCATGTGCAGTATAGCAGCCCTAGTAGACGGGTGTCCTCGAATACGAGTGGCCAGCTATTCTACGGGATTCTCTTCCTCTTACTTGCTGTCCTGATCATTATAATCTTCAAATAGCCATTGTGATGTCAATCGACATCTTTTGATACCTTGATCTTGTTCCACGCTCTTTTCTGTATCTTTTCCTCAGACACGCCTCTTTACTCTTGGCCTCAATACTCTGTAACACCTTGCGCGCTAGTGGCACTCTCGCCTTGCTTGGGGTGAAATGCATGCTTAGTACATACATACATACATACATTCATATATACAAACATATATATATATATATATATATATATATATGTTATTGTCAAACTGCAATGCAATATTGATTGGTATCGAAGAGTCTGAGTCGACTCTCTCCCTGCCTGTCAATCTATCTCAAGCTGTTTGATCCGTATATCATATATATGTTATATATGCATACATTGAAAAAATTCTATTCATTTCATACATATCTGCCCCAGAATGCTCGTCCTATCTCTTACGTCAGTCTCATCTCTTATTAGTTATATTCCAATATCGTCATCCCTTTTTCAAATACACAAACACACACATACACACAGAAACACACACACACATACACTCATATACATATATATATATATATATATATATATGTATATGAGTGTATGTGTGTGTGCGTGTGTGTGTGTGTGTGTGTGTATATATATATATATATATATATATATATATATATATATATATGTATGTATATGAGTGTATGTGTGTGTGTGTGTGTGTGTGTGTGTGTGTGTTAAATAAACTTTCCGATCTCCACTTCATCGAAATGTGGATTCTTACGTAATACAAAAATAAATAAAAACGGTGGGGCCGGTGCCTGTTTACATAAAGTTCTAATTAACTCAGGGTTCGATTTTTGAGCCACAGATGTGATGAGCCAAGTGGGAAGTAAACAATACCTTCCAGTAATGAAGTGAAGAATTTCTAATCGAAAGTTTCTCATCATCATCATCATCATCATCATCATCATCATCATAATTATCATCATTAGCAGCAGCAGCAGCATCAGTCTCATAGTTGCCTGACTCCTGCCACGCTCTATCTTCACGAAAATCATATCAGAACAAAAAATGGCGTATTGCTGCCATATTTGGACTGGAGCTGACCAAACCTTGCCAACAGCTTTGACAGAATCTGTCTATATTTCTGAGATGAGGTATTATGTACACTATTTACATTATTTGGACTATTGTCCTCATCCATATTTATTACAACGTTTCAGCTGTTGTACGCTCTGGCCTTCTTCAGGTGGTTGGAATATTGAACTGAACTCTTTATTTCGCTTACTGGGGTAGACTGTTCTAGTTCCACGTGCCATGTTCCCATGTTTGACAGAGTTCAAAAGCGTCTACGCGGCCTTGTGAGCGATGTATTATTTACAACACTACGACCCCTTTCCCGCATACGGAACGTTGCCATTTTATCATTATTTCTATCGCATTATTCAGACGAGCTACATTCTTTAGTCCAACCAATTCAAACATTTACAGCTATGGTAGGGCATACCATGTACACAGAACCGAATCGTCTTCATTCCCTCCGTATTTTGTTGGTAAGAAGGAACTTCACTTTCTTCCCAAGAACGACTGCTTTGTGGAAAAGGCCTCAAATAGGATGCTTCTCCGGTTACTGCAATCTTAACCTCTTCATATCTAGGGCCAAACTGTTACCCTTTTTTTTTTGTAATCAAGTTCACCCAAGCAAGTCATTAAAGATACTGACACACAATGGGTTACTGGGTATAAAAGAATTAGAAAACAGAAACACTCCTACGGAGCAAGAACAAAAGAAGAGTAATCAGGAGGATAGTAGATGACGATTGACATTGTATTTAGTGTTTTGAAGATTAGAGTTGGCTGAAAAGCATGGAGTCTGAAGACTTCCACAAACGAGAAGTGCGAGAAAAGAAACTGTTAGCATAGAACTAACGGTTACCTCTAGCCAACTCAAATATATATCGATGAGACCTCGTTGCCAGTCTAGTACTGCGCTTGTATCCATAAAGTCTGAGTACAGCGAAGAGCTCATCAAAACATTTGCCATGAAAGTATTTATAGAAAAGACACAGGGAAGTAACTTTACGGTGCTGGAAAATATGGCTGAAGCCGAGATGCAAGATTAGGACCAATGATCTTATTGATTCTTCTTTGGATTCTATCAAGGATATCTAGATATATAGCAGGAGTACCGGACCGTATTTGGCAGCAATATTTAAAGCATAGACGAATGGCAGTCTTATAGATATGTAATATAAGTTCTGCAGAGAAAAATGTCTAAGACGACACAGTGAACCAACTTTCTTAGCGGCTGACCTAACAATGGATTCAATGTAGTCTTTTCAATTCATGTCAGCTGAGAACGGTAGCCTACGAAGGCACAATGAGTCATTGTCCTGGAAGTTAGCATCAGCTATACTGATAGAATGCAGAAAGGGGTCGTCTATCAGATGATTAATAGAGAGCAGTTTTATTTTGAAGGCGTTAAAAATTAACAAGCCATCCTTTGCCCCAGTTAACAACAGACTGTAGTTCGTTTGTGTAATCAGCCGCCAATTTGACCTTATCGAACCAATCAGGCTTACTAATAAGACAAGAGTAAATGGTTGTGTCATCAGTATATCTACCACCTTGATGCTATCGGAAAGGTCATTAATGAGAATTAAAAAATAAAGTAGGACTAAGGATAGAATCTTGGAGAGAAACATGCTTTAATACGAAAGGATCTGGAAGAGTGACCCTTCAGGATATCTTTCATTTCACCATTTGACAAGAAAGACTGGATCAGTTCAAATGTTTGTCTAGAGATATCGTCATTTTTCAATTTGTGAAGAAGACCTGCATTCCAATCCCTGTCAAAATCTTTCGAGATGTCCAAATCTTCACCATTCTTATCTAAAGCTTGATAGACTCTTTCCGTAATTATCGTCAGAACATCAGCAGTTGACCTGAAGATACGAAAGTTGTATTGCTTGTCTGAATAAAGGCCCTGCGATGTGAGATGCTTAACCAGTTCAACATTGAGAAGGGTCTCTAGTAGTTTCCCAGAAAATGTAGAACGCTAAAAGGCTAATAGCTGGAATGGTTGGACCAGAGTTCTTAAAATCTAGAACAACAGATGACGATTTCCAACAGGCAGCGAGGCATTTATTATATAGTTTAGAGAGAAAAGGAACCAGTTCGGGAGCATATTTCTTAAAGTCTTCATATTTTGTGTGGAACCATATTCGGGACGATAATAGAAACAACAGAGAGGTTTTTTTTATGCATATCACTCAACAGAGATTCAGTTCTAAATGGGAGATTAGGCAAGGATTCTCCTGATGAGTCAAGAGTAAAGTTTAAGGAGAATTTACGGGTGAAACATTCAACTTTACTATTACAGAGTCGCCAGTAATCACGGTAGCCAAATTTTTAGATGCAATACGGTGCTTCATTTTCTCAATAAACAGAGATTAAGCTTCTTCAAGGACACACTTACATTTATTAAGCGCAGCCAAAAATAGGCGTCTGTTGTGATGGAAACTGTCCTGCTGGTAAAGCCGGAAATAGTAGTTCCTTTGGGTTATATCGGCGGAACAAGCTGCGGGGAACCAAGGAGAAGATTGGGGTTTCACCTGGTATTTTCGAGGAGAAATGAAAGCATCTATGCCGGCTTTGACCTAGGAGGAAACCAATGGCGCAATTCTCAATATGAAGTTTAAAAATATCAGTTCAAGAAGAAAACCACTGAGAAAATCTCAATCAGCATGCTGGTAACGGACAGAGGTCTTATGAATTGGCGATTCCTGTTTAATAGATAATTGGAACGAAACATCGATAGATACTCCAGAGTGATCTGAGTTTCCAAAAGGACAGTGTAGCGAGGCTCGACAACAGCTAGGAGAGGAAGTAAGAAATATATAATGTATAGAGGCCTGTTGCTCTGATTTGCTAGGGAAACGTGTAGGGAAATCCATGATTTAAGTAAGGGATTGATTAATAGAAAAATTAAAACAGAAACTTAGTCCCTTCGAGAATACGTTTACATTTATTACGTGCCACTCCAAATAGGTTTCTGTTGCGATGGGAGCTGTTGCGCCGGTATAACTGGAAATAGTGGATCCTCATAAACTTCACTTACTTCCTTTGACGTCACTACAACAACCTCACTGAATAATTTTCGATCTTGAGTAACTCTTGAATCTTCTCTTGGGTGAATATATAATAAAACAAACAAAAATGATCAAATTTGGTCGTAGGGTTGCTACGCATCTGATCACCTGATCAGTTTCTTGCACATATCTGGTTTGAAAGCATTGAATTTATTAAGACGTAGTGTGTATTGGGCCAGTAGTCCTGGTGAAGTTAATCCCTCCCATGGTGAAACCACAGCCGATGTCTTCGAACATGAAGGCTCGTCTTGGTTACGGGCACTTGGCCGTTGATTCCATCGATGGAACCTCCCGCCCTGGCCGTTGACTTCATTCTAAGAAGCCCTCCAGTCAATGATACCTTGAAAGACAGTAGCGGGTAGGAAAATGATGCTAACTCCGTATAAAGAAGGTAAAAATTTTGTTCTATTTTTGCTCTATTTCATGTAAAAAAAAAGAAGCGTCTACTTTGATAAATAACAATAAGAGTTTTCTTAATAAAAAAACCCCCAAAAAACTGATGGACCCTATGAAAGCAAATGTAAGGATTTAATTTTGCAACTAGTATTTATAAGCAAAAGTAAAAATGTTTTTTAAACTAAGAGATGTTCATAAATATTTATCAGGTTAACTAACAAAGCTACATAAATTATGGAGGATGCTAAGTGACGTAATTTGATGTAAATAAGCGATAGTGAGTAAACGATGTTGTTTTTGATTTTCTTTTTATGCAATTAATATTTATATTATTTTAGTATGGGATAAATTTATGTATTATATATTTTAAATAACAGGAGGTTATCAATTTAACAGTTTTCTTTGAATTTTATTAACATTTTTATAGTCATGTTAAATTTAAGACAAAATAAAATTATTTATTACAGAATAAAATACTTACATTTGCCTTGGTAAAATCCATCAAAAGACGGAACGCATCAGTTAAAATAAGTTTTTCTTTTTTCTTTATTCATTTTAGCCTATTACAGATATATTTTTGTTATATCTGAAATTTTACACAAACACACAAACACACGCACACGCACAGAAACATATATATATATATATATATGTATATATATATATATATATATATATACATATATATATATATATATATATAAAGTATATGGTGCAGTTCAATTTACCTCAGCGTTGCGACGGCACGCTCCAAAATTTCTTAAAATTAACAATAACACATTTCTAAAAACATATTTCGGATTACATCCATTCTTTCGTTGTTCTGTTATTACCTGGATGTAAAAAACTAATATATTTTCATACATGATGATGTCTGTATGCACAGATGAAAGCTTGTAAAACAATTAAAAAAAGACCTTATGCAACTGGAATTTATAAACATCGATCATAACATTCATCTCCAGGTTCGGGGTTAATGCCATTTATGAAATTTGTTTGCGAAGATGTATTCTCGCCATTTATATCATGAACGTCAATATCTGTTTTTTGTATGAATGATTCATGTAATATATATATATATATATATATATATATATATATATATATATATATATATATATATATATATATATGCCGGGTGTAATAGCAAATTGTCCAAATTGTGTAACAGCATGGGATAATTGACAATAAGAGTTTTCTTAATAACGATGAATAACATATTGTATATATAGTAGTAATTATTTTACTTATTCAGAAAAAATAATGACGATGTTACTTTTGCTACTGTGCGTACTTAAAAAGCTTTGTTTTGGATTAGCACCAGTCATTAAATCTGGAATATTGTGGTGTGGCTACCTGTCTCGTGTGGTGAGAATGTGTAGATGTCTGACTTGGAAATGATATAGAAAATTACCCGCAAATGATCTGAAATAAACCATGGTGTCACCTCTCGTGACAAAGAGGTGAAGCTGTGTCAACAAAAACAAAAAAGAAATACAATCTAGGAAATGAGCCTATGACCATCAAGTGCGGATCAGGGGAAACGTTGTCGTCACCCGAAAACGAAAAGCTGGAGCTTGGGGGGGGGGGGGGTTAAAAGAAATCAAGTCGATACAAATATGAGTGACAGGGATCTAGACACCAGATTGAGATGCCAATGAAGGAACTAATCAAAAAATACGAACAGGAGTTGGAATTTGTGAGTTAATTGAGATGTCTTCCCTGTTCAGTCAAATCACCTGACAATCATGCATGACAATCATCATGTCTCCAAGTGAGAAATGAGAAAGTAGTAAACAATTCTTAAAGAAGTGTTACTGCTTCTTACCACCCCAGACATTCAACCCAGTACTCGCGCATCACCCCAGGGCAACGTAAGAAAACACCACGAGGATCTTATTCACTATCGCATGAATGGTGTAACTGGTCAGGAGGTTGATCTACTTGATCCCCACCGCTGAGTCAGGTTGGGACACAAGGTCAGTTTTTAACGTGGGGACCCGAGTGTCTTCACTCAGCCCGCTGGCCTTAGCTGGTCATAGCTTATCCAAGCCGGTCAGAGCTGGTTCAAGCTGGTCAGAGCTCTGATACTACCAGCGCAGTGATGGATCCCCGTGACCGGTAAGTATCAGAATGTGTATATCATCCAAGAGAGAGGTTTACAAACTGATTAGGAGGTTATCAGTTATAGATGACTTATCTTATGATAACGTCCGTTACCTCCTTAATCGATTTGGGTGTATATTACCCTTGTTTAATGATTAAAAGAAAATGCATAAAGTGTTGGAAAATACAAAATACATCTTTATATAACACAATATAATAATACAGAAGGTTAAGGTGAAAGTTGAAAGTTCAAGAGTTCAAGTGTAAAAGGTCTGGCGCATACGAGAGATAGATAAAGAATAAAAGTCCGAGAGGAAGTAAATATATGTATGTATGTATTAAAATGTAGTACCTACGTCCTTAACAATATGGGCGAAGGATGGTATATTTGAATATATCAGAGACGGTTTAGCCGTCTAAGGTCGTTAGCTTGTCGTGCAAATATGTATGTTACGATGATTGCAGCATCAGGGAATGGACAGAATTAGTTTATCCACTCAGGTTTTGGTTGATTTTTTATCTGTCTACATATGGATTCGTTTTGAAAAGACCCCTCGCGGTCTTATAATCTGGTTTTAAAAGCTTTCTGTTTGATGGGTTTGGTTGAACTATCTATTTTTAGAAATGGCCAAATTTTGGTATCCTTCTTATTATTTGTTTATTTCTGTTCTTACCTCCTGGTTGTAGAAGCTTTCCGATTGGTTGGTCGAACTATGGGTTTGTTTACCTGACGATATTTATTATGCGTCTATTTTTAGAGATGGTTGAATTTTGGTGTACTTCTTATTTATTTTTATTTAAACATTTCTTGATCACCACATAACTACCTTAGCTGGCTAAATACTATCCCAACGTCATTTACTTGTTTTGCTATAATGGATATTAAGAAATTCACGAAAACGGCGTGGAACTTAAATTATCAAAACAAAATCCATTTGCTTTTACTTATAATTCTTAATGATTAGTCTGATAGATCCGATAAAATCAATTTGGCAGCTGACATTCAATCTGTTTTAAGTTAAGGCAAGAAATGGCTTGTTAATTTTAACGTCTCCAAAATTAAATTGTTTTCTTTAATCGCCTTAGAGAACCTTTTTTGCTTTCCATTCATATGGTTGATGCTAACCTCCAGGAGAGTAACTCATTGCACCTTCTCGGTCCAACATTTTCCACTGATATTAATTGGAATGATTATATCAAAACAATTGCCAGGCCTGATGATAAGGAAGTTGATTCACTATATCGTGCTAGATCATTTTTTCACCTGAATCTATCATGCATCGCTTCATCCGTGCATTAAATAATGTACATCTGATCTCTCACATATGGTCACATCACATCACATCTTGTCACATGACATCTGATCACATCAAATCTTGTCACATCTGATCCGTCGCATCTACTCACATCTCACCACATCTGGTCATATAATATCTGGTCACATCACATCTGTCACATCTGCTCACATCACACCACATCTGGTCACATAACATCTGGACACATCACATCTGATCTGTCACATCTGGTCACATCACATCACATCTGGTCATATAACATCTGGACACATCACATCTGGTCATATAACATCTGGACACATCACATCTGATCTGTCACATCTGGTCACATCATATCACATCTGGTCACATAATATCTGGACACATCACATCTGAGCTGTCACATCTGGTCACATCACATCACATAAAATCACACTGTCACATCTGTTACATCAACACATGTCACATCTGATCTGGTGCTACTGCTATATATCTTGAGTTTTTAGATAAAATCCAAAGAAGAATTTGCAATGTTATCAGTCCTCAACCAGTTTTCCAAACGCTGTAACGTAATTTAGTTGTGCCTTTTAAGAAATATTTCCATGGCAATTATTTTGATGAGCTTTCCTCTTTGGTATTCCAACTTCATGAATTAATGAATTGTACTAGAATGGCACCTAACTTTCATCATTTCACTGTTGAAATTGCTAGATGTAACCGTAAGTTCAATTCTAGTAATTCCTCTTTTCACTTCTTGTTTTCCTGTCAACTACAATAAACAAAAAAATTAATTGCAACTTCAATCGCTATCTTCTGTTTCTTTGAATCCTGTTCTTTTTATTGTCCCTACCACTCAATAACGTTTTCTCGGTTTCCTTCACTCTGTCCGCTGTCATCGTTGTGTCTTAGTGGCTTTATTGCCTTGTTTGGAATGAAATGATTAAAAAGATAAAATGTGGTTATTCATGTTCTCTTTTTTAATCAGCTTTAAAAGATAAACACTTCGATTCCTACGCATTCATTTAATAACAGATAACTTTCAAAGGCGTATACTTACAGTAGTAACGAATGGAATCAACATAGCAGCCAAACAATTATTGCAGAAAATATTTTTCTGGAGCAAATTAAATTTGGCACGAAAGCAGAAGAAGCAACTCGTAGAATCTATACAGTCATTGACCATCGCGATTCTACTGCTCAAAATGAATTAATTCACCTGGAAATGAGTCATGCAAATATATAATTCGTAAAGGAAGTGATCATATAGATTAGCTGCTTGCTAATGTTTTCTGGTTTGCAATTACTTTTTTATATAATATTATGTCCCTTCAGAATGTAGGCGACCATAAATCTTCTCAGATTTCTTTTTCTTAGTTGATTGTGAATAGCTATGGCGTCTTGGGAAAGGTGATGAAGTAGTTGCCAGTTACCTTCTCCTTAGTTCTAGACTGGCTGGCAACCAAGACTAGAGAGAACAGACTACGCTACGATTTAACCCGTAGGGAGAAAGGGTCGATACGTGTATTTTCTAAGGGATACAAATTCAGATCCGAGGCCTTCTCTTCTGTTGGAGGAACGTCTGCCTGATTGACCAAGTCTTCAGGGGAGTAACCGTACTCACCATGCTTAAATCCAAATCCAGGGGCTTCTCACTTCTGTTGCAGGAACCCCTGCCTTATTGTCCATGTCTTCAGGGAGGCTTGTCCAGTTGCGGGTTGGTAAGGTTTTGAATTCAGAATTTTCCTTCTCCTAGAGCAGTTGATAACAAAGATTATAGGGTTCAGTCTTTCTTGGTATTTACCTATAGATGGGCAGAGAATAGATATATTCGTACCTTTCCCAAGGTAACACGACTGGAATCCGAAAATCGGCTATCCGGTTCCTCGATGTAACTCGCTATCCATTACTCCACCGTGACTACGAAAATATAGCTATAAATCAATTGAGAAGAAGTTAAAACAAATTCGCGATGACGTCATATCGACAAAGGACTTAAAAAGAACAAAAATAAAGTAATACAACTATTGGCATGGTAACGATGCATCTCAAATTACAGAGAATATATGCATTTCCGTTCTGATATCTCATGATTCCCGGTCACGCCCCCCCCCCAAAAAACGAAAAAAACACACAAAAAAACCCCAAAACGAACCCCCCCACCAAAAAAAAACAAAACAAAACAAAACAAAACAAAACTAAACAAAAAACGGTTCCGTATCGTCACCATTTGCGCATTTTACTCCCAAATTGGGGAGGTCACGTTTTTGCAAAATTTATTAAGTTTTATCGGACCAGCATTGTTAGTTTCCGTGACAAACTTAAGCACATCAATTCATACAAAAATCAGTAACTGATCAATTATAGCTCAAAAAGTAAGGAAATCAGTAACTGATCAATTATAGCCCAAAAAGTAAGGAAATCAGTAGCTGATCAATTATAGCTCAAAAAGTAAGGAAATCAGTAACTGATCAATTATAGCTCAAAAAGTAAGGAAATCAGTAACTGATCAATTATAGCTCAAAAAGTAAGGAAATCAGTAACTGATCAATTATAGCTCAAAAAGTAAGGAAATCAGTAACTGATCAATTATAGCCCAAAAAGTAAGGAAATCAGTAACTGTTCAATTATAGCTCAAAAAGTAAGGAAATCAGTAACTGATCAATTATAGCTCAAAAAGTAAGGAAATCAGTAACTGATCATTTATAGCTCAAAAAGTAAGGAAATCAGTAACTGATCAATTATAGCTCAAAAAGTAAGGAAATCAGTAACTGATCAATTATAGCTCAAAAAATAAGGAAATCAGTAACTGATCAATTATAGCTCAAAAAATAAGGAAAATGTCGAATATATTAATATATATATATATATATATATATATATATATATATATATATATATATATATATATCTGTGTTTCTGTGTGCGTGCGCGCGCGTATGTTTCATTAAAGACGACAGACAAGGTACTGCGATTAAGTTTTTTATTTAACTTTCTCTTGTGTTCGAACAAGTTTTTTCTTTTCTGGACACACAATGTGTAGAAACTGTTGAAATATTCTGTAATTCCGAGCGCTTGCCCCTATCCGACCATAGCTCCACCAGTACCCAGTTAAACACACACACAATCTTACCAGACTCCATCCGAAACATACTAGTAGAAAATTTGAAACAAAATAACCTCATCCACATGTAAAAAACGATTAAATATAATGGTAGCCTTTATAAGAAAAATCAAACACTCAGTATTACGAACACGGCCACAATGTTCTATAACTGTCGATGCATACACAACACATACATCTAATTTAAAAGTAAAATCATCCTTGATAATGGCTAAGATTATTGCCGAAAGCGCTCGGAATTACAGAACATTTGAACTGTTTCTACACACCCTGTACCCAGAAAAGAAAACACTTGTTCGAACACAAGAAAAATAAATAAATAAGAAGCTCAATCGCGGTACCTTGTCTGTCGTCTTTAATTAAACATGTATAAAAGGGTTTGTTGCTTAAATACACAATATATATATATATATATATATATATATATATATATATATATATGTGTGTGTGTGTGTGTGTGTGTGTGTGTGTGTGTAAAAGTGAGCATTGAAGTCAACACTTAGAGGCGACAGGCTGTTTGATGCCAGACACAATCGTCAGGTCACACACACGCTCTATCTCTGATATTGAGCACTTTATCCCTTAAGAGGGCTCGATACCGATAATAGAGCGAAAATTATTCATTTATTATAATTTTATCATGACGTTTCACATACGGCTTGCCTACAAGCAGGATTGTTCATAACCATTTTCGACTCTCACCCGTCGAAGTGCAGTTGAAATGCACTGAAACGAAGTTGCATCTTTGTAGTGAGTAAAATGGTTTTGTCTATATGATAAAATTATAATATATATATATATATATATATATATATATATATATATATGTGCACACACACACACACACATACACACACACACACACACATATATATATATATATATATATATACAAAATATGTTAAATGGCCGGAAAATTACTGTATCGAAAACGGATGTATAAAAATGCTCGATGCTGCAGTTTAGAAAAACATGCAGAGCAACGATAATATAATAAAAAAAGAGGTAAATCACTGTATACTACCGCACATTACCGTGGTTTCGACAGCTAGGTCGCATCAGATCGCTGATAACTCAAATCACAACACACTACTATTATCATGCTACGGCACCCGAAGCCCAGAAGGGCAGGTGTGAGCGAAAAAAAAAAAAAGATTTTTCTTCATCAGGGGTTGCACAGGCCGAGAACATTCTTGCTTACATGTCGACATTTGGACATTATTTCTGTTCCGCTCAGTAAAATTTAGCAGAACAAGTGGTAGCAGTTGTAGGTTGTGTCAGGAGGAGAAGTTGGCGACAGCCACTTATAAAAACAGTGCAGTGTTGTTTATGAATAGGTATAAAGCGCCCTCGCTGGTTTCTGCGCATGCGTAGTAGCATCGACGTAAACCTCATGTTCGTCCGATGAAGCCCTAACAGACGAAAAGCGTTACATGAAAACTTTTTCCACTTCATCATTGTTTTTTTTTCTCCTAAAATTCTTGATATTAGAAAACAATTATATATAGTTTTCCCATATATATTTATATAATACATAATGTAATGTAATAACACCTACAATGATATATGTATATTGATTTTGCGTCACGTGAGTTCATAGTCATGACAGGCGGCTTATCCAAATTGTGTATTGCGGATTTAGCAGTAAAGCGCTTTGATTGCTCGTGAGTGAACGAGCTTGAAGTTTACGTAAAGTTATAAAGCATGAAAAGTCAGGCTTTGCATTGGACAAAATGGTAACACCCGCCGATTTGCATCTCTGGCACTGATATGCGCATTAATCAAGATACGCCTAACGAAACATGTGTTCATGTGGGGTAACTTTCGCCGTTTGTATTAGTAGACAACGTCAAGAACAAAAATATCGATCGCCGTTGTTGTGACTGAATCAAACAGATGAAAGCAACGTATTTATTTTCTCTTCCTGCTTAATTCGAGTGTAGTTTATTTTCATTTCAAAGGTTTTTCCGCCCACGTTGATTCTCATCAGTGAGTCACACCAAAGAAATTGCTACTTAGAGGCTCCCATAAAAGGTTCGGTTTGTAGACTCCTAAATTATCGACTGGCCACTAGATTTACAAATCATTCGGAATGAAAATAACCTTTTATTTTACACCCTTTGTCACTGGGATGTTTGTTTTCTTTCCTTTATTTTTTAAAATTTCGTCTAGATTAGTTAAAAATGTTTTTTTAACCCGAAGTTACAATATGCTACGTCAGGGTGAAAGATTGATATTATATCTCCTCAAGAAAAATATTCGATTCCCTGAACCGCTCTAGAAAGAACCTAACTCTTACCACGACTTCTATTTACAAGAGCCAGATCAGACTAGCATTGTTGTTATATGTAGTCTGAAACTATCAAGTTCTCATTTACTAGCCTTTACAGAGATCAAATACAAATGAGCGGGTACTGAAATATTTTGGGCCCAACCAATATAAAAATCTGACCAGATGACTAAACATCAGAATTTATATTAGAATCCATCCTTGGTCAGGCTAAAAAAAGTTTAGTTCTTGGGGTCATGCCAAGAAAATTTTTGTTCTTGGTTCAGGCCAAGAAAATTTTTATTCAGAGAGGGCCAAGCCAAGAAAAGTTTTGTTCTTGGGGTCAGGCCAAGAAATTTTTTGCTGTTGGGGTCAGGCCAAGAAAATTATTGTTGTTGGGGTAAGGCCAAGAAAATTTTTGTTCTTGGGGTCAGGCCAAGAAAATTATTGTTCTTGGGTTAAGGCCAAGAAAATTTCTGTTCTTTGGGGTCAAGCCAAGAAAAATTTTGTTCTTGGGGTCAAGCCAAGAATTTTTCTGTTCTTGGCCAGGCCAAGAAAATCTTTGTTCTTGGTCAGGATAACAATTTTTTTGTTCTTGGTCAGGCCAACAGTAATTTTAATTGAACTATGCTTGAATTTCTTAGAAAAACATAAATCCAGATAAACTAGAAAGAGATGAGTGGTTGACAATCTGATGTGGCTGAGTGATTAGTTTGGAAAACCATTCTCCTATTATTATTTTATTAGTTTTTAACTAGATTGGAGTAGAGAGATTCGCCTATCGTCCGGTCACCCCGCCCCGTTCTTTTGAACATGAGTAGAGGGGTATCACTTGTTCCCTGTTTAGGAATGTGTTTCTGGTTGTTATATAGAAATAAAGTGCCGCTGGTGAGCAAACACAGGCGATCCCATTAATGAATTAAGTAGACAACATGACGATATAGGAAACGCCTATATGGGAGGTAGAGTGTGTCTATTGGATCACTATTTCTACTCTATCCTCTATTCTCTACTCTATTCACTGC
This sequence comes from Acanthosepion esculentum, assembly GCA_964036315.1. Taxonomy (NCBI): domain Eukaryota; kingdom Metazoa; phylum Mollusca; class Cephalopoda; order Sepiida; family Sepiidae; genus Acanthosepion; species Acanthosepion esculentum. The sequence continues at coordinate 72,321,383 of OZ038490.1, forward strand.
CCTATTTCTCTATTCGGACCACGATGCTGATTACTATTCGAGCGAGTATTATCGAGCAAGTACTATTAGTGAGAGATTATTCGAAGGCGTCTGACACCAGTATTGTTCAACGGCGTACTATAGTTGTATCTGCGATTACAAAGTCTCTACTACAACGAGCATTACGAAAGTGGCAACAAGTGTTCGTTGGCATCACAAAAGCAGCGACAAGGATTCGCAAGGATTCGCGAGGATTCCTTGAACTTACACGAGTATTTGTTCAGCAGAGTTTAGCAAAATGAAAGAATTAAAAACTATCATGATTCAAATGGCGCTCCAAAAGCAACAAAAAGGAACAAATGTTGCAGCAACAAAAACGACAACACGAACAGTAATTACAATTGCAACTACAACAACAGAAGTTTTTTGAGTTGTTTACGAAAACCATGGAAGGAAAAACTTCAGATTCATTCACTCCAGATGCTGTTGCTAATTCAGTCAGCGAAGTTGTGTACAATCCAGATGAAGGGATAACTTTTCCAGCTTATTATAGAAGAGACGAAGGGATCTTCAAAAGGGATTATTCGCATTGGAATGATGAAATAAAAATTCGTTTATTATTAAGGAAATTGTCATCTGCGGAATATGAAAAATATGTGAATTATATTTTGCCAAAAAAAAAAAAAACAAACAAAAAAAAACAGGAGAGATTAATTTTTGGTGAAACTGTTATAATACGATCAAAAGTTTTTGGTGAATCGGACTCATTATTTAATACACGATGGCAATATCTTAACTTAGTAAAGTTCGACGATAAAGATTTTGTCACTTATGCTGGAGTCGTGAATCGAAAATGTGAGAAGTTCAAGTTAAATGAATTAACTTTTGATTTAATTAAATACCTGATATTCGTACAGGGTTTGACTTCAAATAAGGACGCGGAGATAAGTTCCAGGATACTTGCTGAATTAGAAAGGGATTCCAGAAAATAGCGGAAGGATGTCAACGTATTGTGAATTTAAAACTCCATACCACAAGGGCCGAGGAAAAAGGTAATTCATACAGAGTGTCCGACCATCTAAGAAAAAAAAACTACAAACCTTTTTCAACTCCTCACAGAACAGGACAAAAGACTATAAAGCCACCTCAATAATCTAATAATCGCCATGGTTGTGGAGGTAAGCATTTTAAAAGTGTTTGTTTTTTCAAGAACAAAAAATGTTATGAATGTGGGAGATTAAGACACAAAAGTATGTGTTGCAGATACAAAAAATGGAGAAAAATGAAAACGTATGTGAACATGATAAATACATGGAGTAACAATAAGAAGCCTAAAAGGGAAATTAACACGACATCTCAAAAAAGGAAATTTGTTTTTTATACAAATTAACGATGTAAAAATAAAATTGCAACTAGATACAGGATCTGATATTACTATTATAAAAGAACAGACATGGAGAAAAATGAGTAATACTAGTTTATTGACTTCTGATAAAGTTGCTCATGAAGTCTTAGGAAAGAGAATGAATTTTGGGGGTGAATTCATTTGTAACGTTTCTTTTGCTGGAAAAACTAAAAAAGCGGTGGTGTTTGTATAAAAGAATACTGTTAATTTGTTTGGAACAGACTGAATTGCATTACTTGATGTTTGGGACCTTCCAATTAACTCTTTTTGCAACAAGATAAATGTTGTTACAATAAATGTGTGTGTGTGTGTGTATGTATAACAAACATGCACGAATTAAGAGCACCTTTAAATAACCTGTTGAAGAAAGACGTGAAATGCGATTGGATAAAGGTCAAAGTGCTTTCAAAGTGGTCAAGAAAGTCTTAACATCAGATTTGTCACTAGTTCATTTTGACCTTAAATTAAAGATTGTGGTTGCATCAGATGCAAATGATTCGTGTATCGGAGCAGTGATACGACACAAATATGAGGATGGAACAACTAAACCAATAGCTCATGCTTCAAGATCATTGATTGCAGCTGAAAAAACACTACAGCCAGATTGAAAAGAAAGCACTGACCATAATTTACGTTATTCGGACTATTGTCCTCATCTTTGTCGCCATATTTATTACAACGTTTCGGCCGCTGTACACTCTAGCCTTCTTCAGAATGTCGAACTGAACCCTTTATTTCGCTCACTGGGGTAGACTGTTCTTTTTCCACGTGCCATGTTTAATGGATGTCAGTTGTCAGTTATCTCCTCTTAATTCCCCTCTCGAAGTTCTCCATTTCCTTAATCGGGTATTGAACTCACACTCTTTGGGTCCTGTAACTGTATCTAACTAACGCCTTTATCCACTGTGGCATGTGTCCTCAAGGACACATCGCACAGTGGATAAAGGCGTTAGAATTTAATGTAATGTATTTCTAAATATCATTTTAGTTTTTTATGTATTAATGTACAGGCTTGAAAAAGAGTTAATTCACCATAATAGTATAAAATTGAGAAAAAAGTTTAAAATAAAAAATGAAAAAAAAAATTTTTCGTCAGGTGTTTATCGATCTGTGTAACATACATGGAATGCTGAACTGAACCCTGGTGGTGTGGGTGACTGATCTCGTTCCATGTCACGTTCCTGTCTATGGATATCGTCTAGTTCTAATTTTTATTTAGTATTATTTAGTTATTGCTCACCCGTTTCCGATGAGTCCAAGTACACAGCATCCAACCCAAAGATTAAAACCACTATGTTACTGTTGTGGCGTCCACCCTCGAATGAGTATTGTGCACTCTTCCACTTAGTATAAAGTTAATAGGAAACGTAGACCTCGGGAAAACAGTGATCTAAACAGTTCGACTGAGGCTGTTCGCAGCTCCTGTCGAACTCTCTGCTTTTGGCATAGACGAACCCGGACGAGGCTGTGCAGAAGGGCAGAGTTTCGTCCGTGGAGGTAGACAGACCCGATCCCGTTTATGCGGGTTCTACGGGGATTTTTTGGCCTAGCCTATGGGCTCGGATGACCCACGTTAAACTCGGCCTTGTGCCACATGTACCCTCGTGGGAAGCTACTAAATATCGGTACAGTGATATAGACTATTCTACTGATCCTGTTCGCAGCTCATGTCGAACTATCTGCTTTTGGCAGAGAGTAACCCGGACGAGGCTGTGCCGAAGGGCAGAGTTTAGTCCGGGGTGGAAGACCCATTTATGCGGGTTCTACGAGGATGACCCACGTTAAACTCGGCCTTGTGGCACATATATCTATCTTAGGGGGGCTGTTAAATATTAACAGTGATTTAGACAGAATGCTGGTCAACCGATACACACTCCCAAATCGTGTAACACTCTTCTGTTGTATTTAGTGTTCAATACACTATTTATCTGAAACCTCTTGTTTTATTTCTTAAGCATTTACTTGGTCACAACAGTTACCAAATTCACAAACCAACCGCTTTTACCCACTAGACCATCGTCGCGTCGGACAATGGCTAGAGTAAATTTACAGCTTTAACCCTAACCTTCACTGCTGATTTCTAGTAGTGAATATATCTTACTTTGAGGAACGATAGCGAGCGGGCGATGCCTACTACTGCTCTATATTTACAAGAGCTAGATCAGACCAAAAATGGACCATTGCTGCCACATCTTGGCTGGAGCTGCTCAATTTTCACTTTCCCGAATTGATAGAGTTCAAAAGCTTTTTTGAACGGCTTTGTGCGTGATGAAATTTTTTCCACCCTAAAACACTTTCTCAAAGATGAAACATTTCTATCCCCTCAAAAAAAAAATGTGGGTAGCGATTGAAACGGTTTGGGAATACTTAATTTAAATAAATTTTAGACTGATAAACTGTGTGCCGTTTTTTTTTTTTTTTTTCAGGACCATGATGTGATTAAGTGACTTACATGATTCTATGATCTGGAGAGCTAAGCTGGCAGGAGTTTTTCTCCTGGCATTTCCAACCTAACCAGAAAAGCTCTATCCGTAAGAACCAGACAAAACCGTAGTCAACTTTTCAGCAGATCGATACATTGGCTTGAGATCGATGGCGGATGATAAACAACATTGTCAACTATAATGGCAATGATCAAGCATCGCGGTTGCAAGTAGGAGTTGCGAGCTCTGGTAGTTGATTGATTGAATGATTGAATTGTATTTTTTGTCTTATCAATGCTTTTTGGATTATTTAAATCTGAAACATACAGGGTGCGGTAAAAGTAACGCCTTTTTTTTCTCGAGCTGATATGGATAGGACGATGTGGAGCAATTGAATGGCTATTACAGTCACCAAACCAAACACCCCAGACTTTTTTCTTGTGAGGTGTATTGAAAGATCTTGTCTACAGGTTCAAGCCGAAAAAATGCTGAAGAAGCAATTTCTGATAGATTTGTTGAAATTTACTGCCAAATGGTTTGTAGACGTGTTCAGCGTTGCATTGAATATGAAAGGGAGCATTTTGAATATGCTAAATGGTTTGTTAATCGTAACAAATTATTTTGTTTTGATCCGGCAATACTTATACATTTTCTTAAACTGATGTATTAGGTTGGTGCAAAAATAATGTCGTTTTTTGACGTTCAACTTCATGTGAGAAAACGACATTATTTTTGCACCAACCTAATAATTAATTTTTGTTCAAGAAAAGTTAATAAATAAAAAAAAGGGCTTTAATTTTGTCGTACACTATTTTTTATTTTTATTTTGTGATTTAATATTGCATTAACAAATTTTGGGCGATAAAATAAACCTCTATAGACATCATTGCTTATTTAACGAATTTTTTATTTTTTTAAGTAAATCACCCCAAGCAAGGCGGGAGTGCCACGAGCACGCAAGGGGTTACAGAGAGTGAGAGTAAGAGTAAAGAGGAGTGTTTGAGAAAAGGAAAAAGAGAGGGACAGGGATCAAGGTCAAGGCATCAGAAGATATCGATTGGCGTTACATTTGAATATTTGAAGATTATAGCTATCAGTGAAACAAGTGATAGGAAGGGAGTTTCCACTGACGGGAGGTGCGAGATAAGAAGCTGCTGGAATAGAAGAGATGGCGACATTTAGCCATTTCGACAGTCCTAAAAAGATTTGCCTGGATTATTAAGGCGAACATCAGGAGCAGCTTTCAGGGTTTTTTTTTTATCACAAGATTTCGGCCAATCTACTCTCGGCCTTCCTCAGGTTTCTGTTGTATTCAGTAACTTTCCGAGAATGTTGATTGAAACGCATAACTTGTCGTCGGAGCATGTAGTTTTCATTTCGTCACTTCTCATAACCGATGTCATTTCTAACGAATTTTCAATACGCGTCCGTTATTTCATATGATTCCAATCTGTTTTTTTTCCGAAACCCTGGTGTATTTCGTGCCGATGTCTCATCCGATTTCAAACTGAACATTATCAAAGACCAACCATTAAGAATATCGTGGAAATTTAGATAAAATGTCTATCTCCAACATTAAGATTGATTTCGTAATGTCACACGGTTAAACGTAGGATAAATAACAGATATTTGCAATTGATTTGCATAAACGGCCTATTTTCTTATCGATTTTATGATCTTTTCTCCTCTGACTGGTAGAATAGTAATTGCGCATCGGTTTTTTTTAATTTCATTCTATTCAAGTCGCCAGCGCTTATTTATTTATTTTGAATACCAAGCCTTGAAAGCAACATAGAATTCTTTGCTGTGATAACTCAACCACCATCTTTACATGAATAAAAATTGGAGTTTTATTCAGTGAGTTTTATGACGATCAGGTCATTTTATCGTCTCTGCTAAAGTTCAGAAAAACCAAATAAAAAAGAAGAAAAAAAACCAAATAAACTAATATTTTAATACTCTTTTTTTAAACGTAGCCTCAGCTACTAAAATATGCTTTGATAGGTATCACACATACACAATATATATACAATGTAACCCGGATATAAGAGAGTTGTCGGGACCGGAGAAGAAGTCTCTTATATCCGGGTTTCTCTTATATCCGGGTTTGGTCTATTATATATACATTAACACAGGCTCTAATTTGGGACCAGAGAACATCTCTCTTATATCCGAGTTTCTCTTATATCCGGGTCTCTTATATCCGGGTTACACTATATATATATATATTTATATATATATATATTAACTATTAACTGATACAACGAAAATTAAAATTAAAATTTGAACCCCGTACCACCCCTTGTCTATATGAATGGATTTATCGGTATCCTTGGAAACCCTCAATTATGAATCTTTGCCGTGCCTTTAACAACCGTAAATTTTAAAAAATAAGTTACTCCAAAATTCGCTTGACGAAGAAATGGAACTAATGTCTGGTTTAATAACAAAATTAAATTCAGGGGCTTTAGCTTCCATTTCTGAAACATGGTATCACTGTGTAGCGAAAAAACCATATTTTAAATCAATTAATTTATAATATATATATATATATATATATTTCGAATTCGGCTTTCCGATTCTACAATCGGAGCCGCTATCCATTACTCCATCATGCCTCTTTTTCCTCAGATAGGAACGCACTAAGTTTATATGACAAAATTGACAAGTTATTGCTCTTGGAAATTATTCTATATTGATTACATTGAGTGATACAAACGTTAGGAAGACGAAAATTGGTCTGTTCATCCAATTCTGTTGAGATCACTATTTCACTAGATCCTGACACGATATTTATTCACTCACTTTTTCGTTTGTTTGAACATATTGACAAGCGCCACATATTCCAAGGTACGACAACAACAACAACACTTTCTCGGATCAAGAAGAGAGCATTTTTTTCTTTTTCCTATTTATTGGTGTATGACGCATTCCCCCTCTGTGCTCATTTTATACAGCCTGTCTGATGTTATTATGCAAATCAAATACACTTAAACAGTTCTGAACCAATTTCTTTTCAAATTTAAATTCGTCCATTTCCGCCATTAGTGAAATATTTTATAAAATTTTCTGCAAGTTTTAATGGTTAGTTTTTGAGATATTTGGAATTTACGAAAATGGACTGACTGAAGTTAGTATGTAGATTCAACTAATATTAGCTTAAGACCTTTAAAATCTAATAAAAACCATTTTTTTCTTTTTGTCCATAATACATATTGAAACATGGATAAAGAGAAGGATCTACCAAAATTCTGAAAAACAGAAAATAATAAAATTATTGAGTGAAAGAATGTTCCCTTTAGAGACATCAAATGAGCTTTGCAGGGATCATCGAACGATAAAGAAGGCTGTTGAAACATAAGTAAGTTACGAACTCGAATCAAAGGAAAAGGCTTTAAGAACTTGCTTCCTTGTGATGAATGTAAACTAATGCGAGTTATAGCAAAACAACCATTTTTGACCAGCGATCAGATGTTTGAAAAGACTGGAACTAACGGAGTCAAGAAATAAAAAAGGTGCAGAATGCTTTGGGAATTGTGATCTGAAAAAAATCTAGACAACTTCCTCTCACTAAAGCAAAAATTTTAAAGCGTCAAAATTGGGTAAAAAAATACTTGAAAATTTACTTTTCTAAAGTAATTTTCAAGGACGAATCTCGAGTGACATTTGATCGACCTGATAGCTGGTCCAAAGGATGGATTTTATCCATTTCAGACAACATGACTGTGGCTAAGAGAATGCAACAAGGAAGCAGTAGTTTTATGGCTGGAACTGTCGACGAAACCATTTTTGGACCATTCAAAAACCGAAACAATTAAGTTGAACAGTGCTAACTATAGCGATTTTATGAACAAGAATTTGTTTTTATGGTACAAGTCCCGGTGTCGCAGTTTCAAAGTGGTGCATTTATGCACGACAAATGCTCCTTCTAATGTATCGAATCTTACCCGTGAATTATTTAAACACAAAAGATTTACAGGAGAGAAGATAATGTAATGGTCGCCATCAAGTCCTGATCTGAATCCGATTGAAAATCTATGGTCAGTTGTGAAGATGAAATTATATGAAGGTGGCAAGCAATATGACAGCAAAGCAGACCTAGGGGTAGCAATTAAAACTACCATGTCGGAAATTGAACCTGAAGTAAGAAGATTATCAAAATCAATTAAATAAATATAGATTACTGACTGTTATTGAAATGAAAGTTCACTATATTAAAACGTAAAGGATTCAAAGATTTATCATATGTGTTTGTTATTTGTTCTATTATTGTTGTTGACTAATTTTTGACGATTTTAGTAAATTTTATTGAAGCAAAATGTGATTATTTGATTTTACCTAATAACTTCAGACAGCAGTTTTTAGAATACATTAAATAACTTCAATAATATCAATAAAACAGTGATACTACCGAACTCAGTCTTTGTCTTGACATCTAAATTGTTTGTTTAAAATTTGACATTATCGTGTGAGTATAAAATTTTCTCATTGTGTGCCCTAGAAATTTCAGTTGTCTCTTTCTGATGTTAAAACTTTGCCATTACTCACATGTTCGGTCCATGGTATCTTCAGCATCCTTTTGTAGAAATGTATTCCTGTTGCTTCAAGCTTCTTCATCAACTCTGAGGAGATTGTCCGGCGTTCATTACCATAAAGCAGGGCTGTTATTGCATAACAGTTCAGTCCCCCTTTCTTTGTTTTTAACGAAATTTTTCTGTTTCTTAATACTTTGCTCAGCTTTTGAAAGGGGTCTTTCGCTATGCCAATCTGCCTTCAGATTTCAGAGTTGCACATTCTGTCCTCTGTTGAAACAATTCCCAGTTATTTAAATTGCTGTATTTGTTTGAGTTTGGTATCTTCAATTTGTAATTACCAGGTTGAGTTGTCCCTTTTCTAACAGACATGCTAACAACCATGTCTTTTTGCAATTGGGGATTAGTCCTTTCTTCTCGCTTACCTTCACTGCCTTCTGTGGGAGTTCTTGTAATTTCTTTTTCGTTTCTGCTATTAACACTGTATCATCTTCATATCTTACATTGTTAAGATTGTGGCTGCCAATAATGACTCCTCAAAATCATCTTACTGAATAGGTTGAATAAATCCGGTGAGAAGACATATCTTTGTCTTACACCCCTTTGTATTTTTTTTATATTTGCTGAATTCATTTTCTATCCATATACAGGTGGTTGGATGCTAGTATATGTTCTGGATTATTTCAATACCCTTCCTAAATATGTCAAGGTTATCAGCAGTTGCAATAGATACACATATCTAAAAAAATACATTGTCTTTCGACAATATTTGTTATTACTACAAACATTATATATATACTATTTTCTTCATTTTCTTCTTCTCCTCTCCCTCCTCCTTTTCTTTATCATCTTCTTCTTCCTCCCTCCTCCTCCTCCTCAAAACAGCAAAATTGTCTAAATCGTGTAACAGCATAATTGTCCATCCCACAAAATTTTTAATGTCTAAAATAACACTAAACTAACTGACATTCTTTTTTACCAGGTTTTCAGATAAGGCATTTAGCCGTCATGACACCATTTGTCGTAGGAATCACTGAAAAACTTTGAGTTATTTAGCTAGAAAGAGAACAGACCAAAATCGTTTTTCTGTCAGCCTCACTGTCTTCCCAAATGAGCAATGGCAAGAGGAAAAAGATAATTCATGCCTTCAGTAACGGTACGAACATTCATAATCTGGCTTCCATCTTCAAAGTCCATTCAAGAACCGTCAAGAGAAAGATGAATAAGTCTTAAAAAGAGGGAACAGTAGAGAGGAAAACTGGATCAGGAGGTCACAACAGGAAGAGGGATTATCATTTCAATTTAGAGCTAGAGAGATCAATTAGTAAAGATCCAACCCAATCCATAAGACGTTTTGTCCGTGAGGGAAGAGTTTCAGCTATAACAGTACAACGAACAGTGAAAAAGGACTTACGTGAAGCCTGCACATTGGTACTCCAGGACAGAAGATTAGAAGGTTAGATAGGGCAAAGATCATCTTGAATAAGTTGAAAAATGATCCTGGAATAATATATGTAGAAATATAGTCTTAAAGTGTGCTATATTTATGGGATAAAGTGCTCAATATCAGAGATAGAGCGTGTGTAAATATAAAAGCGAACATAGACTTATATATATATATATATATATATATATATATATATATATATATATATATATATATATATATATATATATATATATATGTATATATTTGAACTCTATTTCAATTCTTCAGGAGCTTCCGGTCCTTAGCTATGATTAATTAATTATGAACATGTCATTTTTGTTTATGATCGATTTCATCACGATTCTTTTGTTAAACTTGGAGAGTATTTATACTCTTATTGCCAAAGTAAAGTCCAATAGTGTTATAAAAACATCGGAGAATTCCAGTAAGATAACCTTAATCATTTCTAAGATAAAACGGTTTAATGCTTAATCTAACAAATGGACAATTTTGGTGTTACAGCCGGTATATTATTCAATGTTTCCACTTATCCCCCTTGCCTTCAGAATGTCTTGTGAGTGTCCAAATTCTCCAAGTCCTTTTTCTCGTTATTGCGTCCAAGAAATTTCAACTCTCACTTTCTGATTCTGAACACAAGTGTCCGTTTTTAATTTCCCTTAAAATATCCCCATTTCTCCGTCCATGATATTCTCAGCATCCTTCTGTAGAACCACATCTGTGTTGCCTCAAGTCTCCTCTTTATCAGAGAGCATTCATTGCCATATAAGGAGATTGATAATATATAGTAGTTCCTGTGTTTTAATGGTTTGTGGATAAACAGTGGAGTAATAGATATCAGCTCGGATTGATGCATAGGAAAACTGAGTTCTAATTTCAGTTGATTACGTTATATTCACTTATGTGGAAATACCGTAGAGAAAGTTACGGATCCATTATGAGCGGAAGAGGGCGGAAGTGGAAATTCACCAAAGTGGACAAAAATCATCACCAAAAAATAATAAATAGGAATAAATAAGAGAAACTAACAAAAATATAGTAAAACTAAAATGTCCACTTCATAGATGTTGCAGAGAGAAAAATATATTATATAAGGCTAAAGTAATAACAAAAGAAATCCCAGAGGAAGAGAGGATTTACTTCGAACAAATAGAAAAAATTTAAAGATAGATATGCAAATGATTTGCTATGAGTAAAATCTGGAAGCTATAAAACTAACAGCATTTTCTAAAAATATATATATGAAATAAAAATACAGCCCTGAAAACAATTCAAATAAATCCATTAAATCTTTATAATATATATATATATATATATATATATATATATAATACCAAACCCGTACGTGGTAGGGATTATTCCAATCTATATATATATATATATATATATATATATATATATATATATATATATATATATATATATAATACCAAACCCGTACGTGGTAGGGATTATTCCAAGAAAGTCTTTTTAATATAAAAATATTAAAAATTAAATCCATGATGAGAGGTCAATGTATAAATTTATATGCAGTATAAATAAATAATGAGGAAAGACTTAAATATTCATCATATATATATATATACATATACATATATACACATATATGAAAGTGAACGTTGAAGTCAACACTCAGAGAAGACAGGTTGATTCATGCTGATGCAATCGTCAGGCGGCCTGACGATTGCGTCTAGCATGAAACAGCCTGTCGCCTCTGAGTGTTGACTTCAATGTTCACTTTTATATTTATATTTACATACGCTCTATCTCTGATATTAAGCACTTTATACCATAAATATAGCACACCTTAAAACTATATTTCTTCATATATATATATATATATATATATATATATAGTATAATTAATGTTAATATTAATATAGGCAAAATCAAATAAACAAAAGCTACTATGAATCACACAATTTATATAAAATATTTAATATTAACACCAAAAATTAGTTGCGGTGGCATAGATAACATCTTACAGCTAATAAAAATCATCACCAAAAAATAATAAATAGGAATAATATAAAAGCAACTAACAAAAATATTGTAAAACTAAAATGTCCACTACATGGAAACTGCAGAGAGAAAAATATATTATATAAGGCTAAAGTGATAACAAATGAAAGCCCAGAGGAAGAGAGGATTTACTTCGGACAAATAGGAAATAATTTAAAGATAGATGTGTAAACCATTTGCTTCGATTCAAATCTGGAAGCTATAAAACTAACACTATTTTGTCAAAATATACATAGGAACTAAAAATTAAATGTGAACACCGTTAGTAGAATGGTATATAATAAAGAAAATTAACGAGAAACACAGACAAAAAATTGTAATCTATGCATGGAGGTGAAACTGCAACTTAGTGGATATAAGGATCTGAATAATTTAATAAACAAACTGAATGAAGTTATTTCAAACTGTCGGAACGCATTCCTTTTAAAAAAAATTGAAAAGAAAAATAGATCACAGTAGCGTCCCAAAATAGTCAGTCATATTGAAAAATCGCTAATCGGGAAACAAGTTGTTAATGGGTAAATAAAAATGCTTCATAAATTTAATTTTATAAAACTGAAACATTTTAGATTGATAAACGTTTCCTATTTGTTCTTTAACTTATCGTTCTGTCGGATTCCGATCTGTATTTGATCTCAACTAATATATATATATATATATATATATATATATATATATATATAGACATCCACAGAGAGACTGTTTCGCTGTATCACAGCTCCTCAGTGTGGCTAGACGTCCGATTGCTTCAAGCCGGGATCGAAACCCGACTGATTTGACATCAGATTTCTTATCTCGAGACCATCGTCGGACGTAAGGTAAGGCAGGGAATTTTAACGTTTTTCTCTATACGAAATACGCCATCAGCTGATAGAACTCAATTCAATTTTACTTGAAGAGTAATATGTATGTATATAAAGAAAGAAAGAAAGAGAGAGAGAGAGAGAGAGAGAGAGAGAGAGAGAGAGAGAGAGAGAGAGAGAGATAGAGTTAAACAGATAGACTGGTAAACAAACTATTTCAACGTAAGTCGGTTGTTTTTGTTTAGCGGCATATCAAAATCTCTATGGGTTATTTAATGCCGAAATCTAAATATTTTGAACGCAATTATATGATTTCAACGATTTTTTTTTTATATAATTTAATACTTTCAGGTTAAACGTATGTTTTATAGATATATACTTTGTAGAGGACCCATTTTTAGGTGATATATGTTTTGGTAGAAATCTATTTTTTAGGTAGGACATTATGTTGACGGTTTCAGTATTTTCAAATAGTTTTCTCAGTTGGGTTTCCTTGTAGTATTTATACCTTACTGGGGCTAAGTTAGTATATTCAATTAAAATGTTTTTCCACATGAGTGTCCAAAGTAAGATTATTGAAGACGATGAAAAGAAATTTCACCGACGAGATTCCATTTAGAACCGGTTTCGACGAGATATGCAGAAACATCAGATTATTTTCAACTTTTGTGGTCTTCCAAACAATAAAAAAAAAAAATCGCTTTTTTTTTCGAATATAAGGCTACCATTAAATCTTAAAAATGACTCCCCAAAATAGAGGGCTTTTTAATACAACAGTTACTAAAAGCTAATCTTAAATCTCCTGTTGTATCAGCACTGGTAAATAGGCTACTATGCTTGCGCCATGGATTGTGGGAGACTAACAACTTTCTCGGTATGGTAACCACTTATATAAATATTTCTAGTTGACACATTACAATGCTGTACGATAGATATAAATGTAATAAAACTACTTTTACTTCTTGATTTCACATTAAAATGCAATATTCAAGAGACAAGAATTTGAAATAGTTCCACCGAGCAACACGCATAAGTAACGTAAACAAATCTTTCTTGATTTGTAGACCTATAGGTGCGTTCACAGTAATCATTATCTCTCATAGTAGTGTTAAATAACAGCATTTAGGATAACATACAATCTATATTTCTGATTATTGAGGGGTCTCCCCTTTTTACACAAATGGACTCACCCAAGGTATACATATACTACTGCCAGTGAATACCCGGCAGTACGTCAAGTCAAGTAGTAGTAGTAGTGGAACGTAGAGTCGGTCGAGTAGATAGACAGAGTCACACAGCGGAGGGTAGTACAAGAGTAACAGTAACAAGCACGTAGACTCAGTAAGATACCAAAGACTATATATATATTTGCCTATTAACCCGCATTCCTGGAACGACTAACCTGTATTACCAGTTTGTATTATTACGTTAATACATTTATTTTCCTATATTCATTCTTGGCGTTTGTTATTATTTGATGCCGGATTTCATCCCGGAATCCACAACACTAATTAAAATTCATTATCATTTTGGTGTTAAATACATTTAGTATAACATACAAATTTTATTTTTCAGTAACATACATTATACGATATTTTGTTTGCGTTGTTAAGCAACAAACATTTAAGATACCATAAAATCTCATTACAGATTACGCAACTTTTCTTTTCATTCGTACAAGCCGTAAGAATGAAATCGTTATTGTTAATCTCATAAAGATTCATGTTAATACTTTATATTACGTTATTCCTTTTGATTTCATGACGATAATGGTAAGCAAAACAATAGCTTTATTTTATACTCGTGGGAATCATGATGAAAGACCCAACTGTTACTGAAAGCGTAAGCTGACGTACGCTAGCTTACGTTTTTGGTCGTCTTATATTACGAATATCAGACAAAATCACGAAAATTTACTTAGCTTTACTTTTTGTGTTTGGTCTTATCTGTAGGTCGCCGTATACAAGGAAATATATGATAGTTAATATTTGGACCTATGAGATATTCAGAAAATCGAAAAAGATGGCATATTAATTGGACAGAGGTTTCAATTTTATCCGAGCTTTCTGACGTTGCGAAAGCTTCAAACGATATTTCGATTGAAAAATCGAACGCGATGTAAATTTATCCCAAAAGAAAAAAAGAATATTATGTAAATGAATGTTTAATTTCTTATTCGGTCTTCCGTTAGTAATGTGTTGTCGTCTCATTTCAAATTTCAATTTATGAATTGATTTAATTAACGTGACAACTTCTCATTAGTTTGATAATATTCAAAGAGGGTTGCATATCCGGATCAAAAGGAAATGCAAAAAATATATAAAGCAGAGCTATTAGTTTATTACTCAGAGGAAATGTTACCTTATTGTCTGATTTAATTTGCATGAATCAGTTTAACATATTATTTCCGATATATATATATATATATATATATATATATATATATATATATATATATATATATATATATATTGTGTAGGGGCAGCAACTATGTTTGAATATATAAATATATATAAATATATATATATGCATATATATATATATATATATATATATATATATAAATGACAGATAACAAGAAGAAATAGATTGAGATAGGTAGATAGAGATAGAAGATCAATTTCTCTCTCTCTCTCTCTCTAATATATATATATATATATATATATATATATATATATATATATATATATATTATACACTGCTGCATTAGAACATGTAAGTAACTACTACAAAATTGTACATTTTGTTTCGCGGTTTAATAAAACGTCTCATCAGATGGTTACCATCATTGTTAACTATCTGATGAAACGTTTTATTAAACGCCGAAGCAAAATGTACAATTTTGTAGTAATTACTTACATGTTCTAATGTAACAATGTATAATAAATATTTATTGGTCTAATTTTGTATTGAGCCCAGTTTTAATTTAATAATTTGAACGTTGCGATTTTATTCTTTATATATATATATATATATATATATATATATATATATATATATATATATATAATATTAGTTTTTAAAAATATGATTCCTTCGCTACATAAGAGTTCTCATGTTTCAAAAGCGAGAGCCGAGACCCCTAACATAATCTTTTAAGTTATGTAGAGTTAAGGTGTCAGGACCCGCTTAAAAACTAAAAATATTATAATATAAGCTCTACTTCTGTATGGAGCACTGTCTTTTTGAAAATAAAAGCAAAATACTAAGGAACACCGGATTACCTACCTAACGTGTTCTTTCCTATTTTTCTGCACACCTGAATACATAATGTCCAGCTCCTCGTTTTCAGAGCACACCCATCTGCTAGAGCGGCTTAGCCAATCCCCGTTGCAGGCGTTTGCTCGGGCCCATTTTCTGTTTGTTCAACACCCCCACCCAACAACGCCGTGGTCTATAGTGCAACTATCCTGAGCGGAGCTTAGTTAGAGTTTTTGGGATAAAACGCATCATCTGGAATGGTCAGCCGTTTGGAAAACGCCTGTACACTCCAACTCTCGGGGTGTGGAAGACGTGTGACTTCCTGCCTAGTACAACCAACTGCGGTTTCCGTACAGTTCAACCTACACACTTTCACTTGCAAGACCTGGGTCTACAGCATCAAGAAACCACGAACGTTCTAATCCCACTAACCACTCGGTCAAGGTTGTGTGTGTGTTTATATATATATATATATATATATATATATATATATATATATATATATATTAGTGAATAACCCATAATATCCTACGTCTATCGCACGAATCGAAGTTTCATGTAGTTACACAGTCATCATGTGCTGAATACTCATTGACCGTTAAGTGTTGCAATATTCGTTGTCTATGCGCGTGTATACATAATTAAACGACTGTAATTAAAAGACAAGATTTAAAATGCATTATGTATATAGACCTAACTTATAATTATGTTAACATCTTGAGAGCTAAGTTTATCCCATTAGGTATTACTTTAGTAATATACTTTAATGAGCACCTATTATTTATATTACCACGAACGACGGTGTTTTTTATGCAAAAAAGGGAGTAATCACCTTTGATGCATAGCTCGTTTCGAACTTAAGATTTTATCGATATAAATTATTAATAATTGATTTAAATATTATAGACAACAATAATATAATGAAGAAGTTTTAAGGCACAATTTTAAATCAGCACTACGAGAAGACGAATTTCGCAACGCTTAACGGTCAGTGTTGTACTCAGTAACTGATGATTGTGTAACTGCATGAAACTCCGAGATATTATGTGTATTCACTAATATATACAAGGTGACCAAAAAAGTTCTGTCCGTTTTTAAAGGAAAAAAAGAAAACGCTTCACAGTATGTGTAACTTATATTTAGTCTTCGAAGTAATCGCCATCGGCATCCAGCACCTTCTGCCAACGTGTCTCCAGCTGTTCAATGCCCTTGCGGTAGAACTCGGGGGCTTTTGACGCAAAGATGTCCGTGAGGGCTTCGCGCAAGTCTGCTTCATTGGTGAAGGATTTCCCACGAAGATGATTATCCAGGGAGTGGAAGAGGTGGTAATCGGATGGCGCAACGTCAGGTGAATAATGTGGATGGCACAAAGTCTCCCACCCAAGTTGCTGTATGGTATCCCTCTTCACTCGCGCGACATGCGGCCTGGCGTTGTCATTGAGGAAAAGCACACCTTTGCGATTCACCAGTGCTGGCTCCTTCTGGCGCAATGCCAGTTGCACACGTTTCAATTGCTGCGAGTATAGGTCTCCAGTGACCGTTTTGCCCATTGGTAGCAGTTCATAATGAACCACTTGACGATCTGTCCACCAGACACAAAGCATAATTTTGCGTGGGTGCATAGGCGGTCTTGCGGTGTGAGGGACAGCATCCTGAGGAGACAACCAATGTCTGGAACGCTTGGGAGTTTCGTACAGAACCCACTTTTCATCACTGGTAAGCACTCGATTGAATTAGGATGCGGTACGGTGGCGAGAAAGCAGCGATACGCAGGCTGCCACTCGTCCCTTGTGCACCTCCAACAGCGTTTGCGGAACCCACTTGCTCAGTTTGTACGTCTTACCTAGGCGGTGCAGGTGAAGTCTAACTGTTTCATCGGAAACGTCGAACTGTCTTGCAAGTTCACCACACATTAGACTACTGTCCTCTTCAATGGCCGCCTTCAGGACTCCGTCATTCAAGACCTGTGGTCGTCCACTGCGAGACTCATCATGGATAGACAAATCTCCCGACTTGAATTTTCGAAACCAACGCCTTGCAGTACGTTCATCCACATCACTATCCCCAAACGCTTGACATATGCAGCGACTTGATGCAGCTGCTGATAAGCCCACTTTGAAGTCGTAAAGTAAACAGCCTCGAACGAGATCTCTAGACACTTCCTTCATTCTCACAGCTGTCCAGCTTATAAGTGATGGCCGGGCACGGTGCGCGTGTTTTTCATAACGTCTGATGTTCTTACTTCCGGCTGTCCGAATTTTAAAACAATTGCTACACGCATTTCGTATATATTTCAAATTCATTCAATGACTAATCAAAAAACGGATAGAACTTTTTTGGTTACCTTGTATTTAATAGCTCTGTTATATAACATTGAGCACCGTTTTTATAACATCGAAATATTATATATATGTACGAGCAGGTGTATGTGCCTATACTAATGTACGAGCAGGTGTATGTGCCTATACTAATGTTCATTTAACATACCCATATCTATCTATCTATCTATCTATCTATCTATTGACACTTAGTTGATTGATGTTACCTTCGGCATCCCGTCACTCTTCAGTGGATATCCGCTATTTACTGCTTATATTTTTTCTGTTTTTCCTTTTACCTGTGTTCGTGTGTGTGACTGTGTGTAGTGCGCTTGCGTACATGTGCTCATCCGTCTGTACGGATGTGCGTACGTATAGGAAGTCGTGATCGTTTTCCCCTTATCGATTTTTTTCCACTTTACACACACTCATTTCTCTCTTTTCACTTTTTTTCATTAATCCCGACTGTAGCTACATGTGCATGGGCTAGTTCCGACTCTAGACATGTGAGCGGTTTTTATTTTTATCTATTTATATTTCTGGAGATTTTTATATTTTATTTTGAGAATTTTTACTTTTTTTTTATCCCGACTTTAGCTACATGTGTATGGGCTAGTTCCAACTCTAGACATGTGACCTGTTTTTATTTTTATCTATTTTTATTCATGGGCATTTTTATTTATTTTGAGAATTTTTACTTTTTTTCTTCTATCCCGACTGTAGCTGCATGTCTATATGCTAGTTCCGACCCTAGACATGTGACAGTTTTTTATTTTTATCTATTTTTATTCATGGGCATTTTTATTTTTTTATTTGCCAATTTTTACTTTTTTCTTTTATCCCGACAGTAGCTACATGTCTATATGGGATAGTTACGACTCTACACATGTCACCGGTTTTTATTTTTATCTATTTTAATTCATGGGCATTTTTATATTTCACTTTGCGAATTTTTACTTTTTTTCTTTTATCCCGACTGTAGCTACATGTATATGGGCTAGTTCCGACTCTAGACATGTGACCTTTTTTTTTTTAATGTATTTTTATTTCTGGAGATTTTTATATTTTATTTTGTGAATTTTTACTTTTTTTCTTTTATCCTGGCTGTAGCTCCATGTGTATGCGCTAGTTCCGACTCTAGACATGTGACCGCTTTTATTTTTATCTATTTTTATTCATGGCCATTCTTATATATTATTTTTCGAATTTTTACTTTTTTCTTTTATCCCGACGGTAGCTACGTGTGTATGGGCTAGTTCCAACTCTAGACATGTGGCCGGTTTTTATTTATATTTATTATATTTTATGGGCGTTTTTACATTTTATTTTGCAAAGTTTAACTTTTGGGGGGTAAATAAGTGATATTAATGCGTATATGACAAATATTCTACACACACACACACACACACACAGACATACATATATATATATATATATATATATATATATATATATATATATATATATGATACTGAGGTTTATGTTTTTACATAAATAATTGATTTTAAATCTTAAATTATAAATATATAGTGTTTATATACATACATATATATATATATATATATATATATATATATATATATGCGTCTGTGTGTGATGAAAGCGAGTTGAGCGCATTTTTAAATGTAAATCGCAAAACCAGTGAGTTTTATGGTGTAAGCAATTTGCGACGCACATTTCTTTTACAACGTTAGATTAAATAGTACGCTATGTCCTCTTTTATCATATGACTTGTAACGTTTAACAACGTATATCTATCTATCTATCTATCTTCATATATATATATATATATATATATATATATATATATATATATATATATATATATATATATATATATATATGTTTTAAAGACATATTTATGTTTAACATTGTTTTTATAGATACAAGTATTTACGTAAATGCTCTGTTTATAAGAAACAGTATTAAATAACATTTACCGGCCTGAATGTCCGAGAAATTTTCATAGAAAATATTCGGCCTCCGACAGGATTCGAACCTGTATGCTATACGGAACCGTCATATAGCCTGACGTGTCTTAACCGATTCGGCCACTCAGGATCGTTCGGTTGGCAAGGTCAAATTTACTGCTTATAAACTTCAATCTTCCATGAATCTTTCACGTACATTCAGAACTGCTCATAGCGTATCAAATGTAAACAAATGACATCACACATTATGAAAAGTCGTACAATTATTTAAAGACAGTTTTATGTTTAACATTGTTTTTATAGATACAAGTATTTAAGTAAAGGCTCTGTTTATAATAAACAGTATTAAATAACATTTGCCGGCCTGAATGTCCGATAAATTTTCATAGAAAATATTCGTCCTCCGACAGGATTAGAACCTATATCCTATACGGAACCGTCATATAGCCTGACGTGCCTTAACCTGTCGGAGTACGAATATTTTCTATGAAGATTTTTCGGACATTCAGGCCGGTAAATGTTATTTAATACTGTTAATTTATAAACAGAGGATTTACTTAAATACTTGGATCTGTAAAAAGAATATTAAACATAAAAATGTCTTTAAATAATTGTCGGACTTTGTCCATTTCATAATGTATATATATATATGTATATGAACACACACACACACACACACACACACAC
>OZ038490.1:72344630-72392130 GCA_964036315.1 Acanthosepion esculentum
TATATATATATATATATATATATATACGGGGAATTGTCCTCCAGACATTTGTATACTAAAGTGTGTTCAGTATTGGCGTTGTCTTACGACAGTAAAATGATTTAAGCAATCCAATTTCTGTTTGTCTAACTCACCTTTTATATTTAAATATGTTTATATTATAGACATTTTTTGTTCCATACTAAAATTTCTATCTTAATGGGTAGCACAAATTATTTAAACACTCTTACTTAAACTCTCCTTTTATCAACACCGTATTTAGCTTGGCTCTTTTTCTTATGATTTCATATTTATTTATTGTTGATTTTTACGTTAGCCTTTAGCTACTCTTCCGTTTTTTCTTTCTTAAGTACTTTATTAATTTCTTCTTCTTCTTCTTTTTCTTCTTCTTCTTTTTTTATCGGCGTCGTCGTGATAATTGGCATGTTCTTTATACACTTTGCTTTCTTGTAAACTTTTACTTTCTACTCTCTTTTCTTTCTCCTTATGTTTTTTCTTTTCTTTCCTCACATTTTTTTTATTTTATCCTTTTAATTTCCTTTCTGATAGTTAATCCTCTTTTTACATTTCCTTTTTTATCGTTTCGTTTTCCTTTGCTTTCTTTCTTTCTTTCTTTTTAGGTTCTATGTTATCCATCGTTTTTCAATTTAATTTTATTTGTTATAATTATTTTCATTTTCTTCATATGTCTTTTACTTTTCTTTCTTTCTTTCTTTTTCTTTCTTTCTTTCTTTCTTTCTTTCTTTCTTTCTTCCAGCTGCACCAACCTTTTTCCTTTCTTTCATTCTTTATCTTTTTCATTTTTCCCATGGTAATGTTTTTCTTTCTTTCTTTCTTTTTAGATTCTATGTTATCCATCGTTTTTCATTTTAATTTTATTTGTTATAATTATTTTCATTTTCTTCATATGTCTTTTACTTTTCTTTCTTTCTTTCTTTCTTTCTTTCTTTCTTTCTTTCTTTCTTTCAGCTGCACCTACCTTTTTCCTTTCTTTCATTCTTTATTTTTTTCATTTTTCCCATGGTAATGTTTTTCTTTCTTTCTTTCTTTTTCTGCTCTCTTTTTCTTCCTCCATATTTTCAGTCCATATCCAATTTCATTATCTTTAAGGATTCGTCGTCAGTTTAAAACAAATTCCAACATCTTTATTCGTACGAATCATTTACTGCAAGCTAACCAGAACATCACGAAAGATATGCGTTTCTATTTCATTTTATATATTTATATGGTTAGAAAGAAAGAAGGGACAGGTGAACTGCTATGGGATATTAATCAGCCTATACGGTAGTGAACACTGAACAATTTCCTCATAGATGAAGAAGAGATTTGAGGAAATGAAGATGTGGTTCTACAGAAGAATGTCAAGTGGCGGGTGTATATTTTGGGAGTATGATATGAGGCCTCATCGCAACCAGCAAAAATAGATTAGAGGATCTTACAGCCGAAATCTATCCTATGAATAGATTCTGGCAAGTTCAAAGAGCACATAGAGCTGCGGGTGTAGGCACTGCAAGCCCCCAAGGATATCACAGAGCAAATTAATTGCTAGCTATCTTCTTAGTCTGTTCAGATCTAAGTTAAACTCTATCTATCTATCTATCTATCTATCTATCTATCTATCTATCTATCTATCTATCTATCTAAAATGTATTTTCTTAAATGTATTTATTTAATGTTACTCGCACTCAACCTTATTTCAAAGTAAAGGTCGTGTCCAGATTTCTGTTTTCGACTGCTTTGCGTATTAATCGATAAATATGAACGCTATAAAATCCATATATATATATATATATATATATATATATATATATATATATATATATATATTACAATGAATCATTCCAACCAAAAGTAAATTAGTAAAGTTAATAATATAAAATGGTGAAATCACTTCTCTAACTAAATTTTAAATATGCATTAACCCACTAACCATTTCGATTTGCATTATATTTTTTCGTCTCGAATGCTACCTGAATTTTACCCAAAAGAAAATTGTTTTCATTCCTGATGATAACCGGAGGACCCGTCGAAAGTACTTACATATTTAAGGAATACCTAATATAGTTTATAATTAAAAAAAAAACAAACAAGGATCATAACATTCATCGAGTGGTTAGTAGGTTAATACATATTTAAAATTTAGTTAGTGAAGTGATTTCGCAATTTTATATCGTTAATTTTATTAATTTACATTTTGTATGAATGATTCAATGTAATATAAATTAAACTGCACCAAATATTTTACATATATATATATATATATATATATATATATATATATATATATATATAATCTTACAAGAAATACTCATCTCGTGAGTAACAAACAGTATGTATTTTGTTCATGTATGTTTAACTATCATCACCCAGAGAAACAGTGAAGCAACAGTGGTTGCCTCGTCACCTGAACGATCGTTTTAGATATTCCAAAGATTTTTCTTAGGGCGTAGGGTTTGCCTCACAAATCCAGTTATGACATCGTTGGAAGACTTTTTGAAATTATCAAGTTCTTTCTCTAGGGTAGGCCCACGATAGTCGTTATACAAGACCAGTCTTTGGAAACCCGTGAGATAAACGCTAGTGTCCAGTAAAGCCCTCTCCTCGGTCCTGTACGCTTTCTACATTTTTATTAACGGTCTCCCTGGAAACATTCACAAATCATTCGAAAAGATATGCAGATGAATCCAGAGTTCAAGGGCGCACGTCTAAAAATCAGTATAATCGGGTCTTGCAGCTGATCTCTCATTTGACCTTGTAACTTTTAATACATCCAAAAGCCATGTTAGTATCATTTTATCATCATTGTTCAGGTGTTGAGTTTTCTCCTGTCAAGATGTACGTCGCTTCTCACAACGAGGCTCAATGCTTCTTAAAATGAGGCTCCATTCTTCGAATGTCAGTGTTGTTCGAATTTTCTCACGGAAGTCCTCAAGTGAAATTCATACATAGGGGCAATTGCTATAGAGGGTGGAAAATGGTCGGCCCATTCTATCAACCCGGGAAGTATTCAAAGTTATTGTCTAGTTTTTTTTTGTTTTTGTTTTCTTACAAGAGCCAGATCGGACCACCAAAAATATATTGCTGTTGTATCTGCTGGGCTGGAGATGTTCATTCCTCCCTTTCCCGACTGGATGAAGTTCAATATCATTTACATGCTTTTTGTGTAGAAAGACTTAACTTTTCATTATGTAGCTTCTTTTCTACATAAACCACATTGAAACCCTTCGCAATTTCCAATGGCAAATGTTCAGAGAACCGCCATTCATTAGTTACACTAGGTAAGGCCTTTATAGCTAGAACACGCTGCGCCACATCCACGGAGTCGAATCATCCTCCTTTTCTTCGTAATTTTCAAATGTAAAAAAATAAACTTCCCTCAGACAGTACTATCACTTTGTGAAACGGACTCCCGAGTGCCTAATTTTTTTTAACTCATCATCATCTTTCCTCTTTATCTTCATAATCTTAACTTATCACGTTTTCTTCCTATCACACACCTCATTGCCATATTGACTCTAATCCTCTACATGAGGCTAACTGTCAAAATGTAACAGGAATGACACTTAAACTTTTTAATTGATGAAATTTGGTGGGAAAATATTCATACTTGTACAAATTTTAAATATGTTTAACTTTCTTTTTAAAACAAACGCTATGTCTCTTCCTGATCCTAAACGATCATGACTCTCAACTGGTTCCTTTTCTTTATTATCTATAATTTCCCGTTACTTCTTGGGTAAGAAAGTGAAAAACCAACTAACTAGAATATATATGCAATGTCGTTTTATTTTGTGTTTCCATACTGTTTATATCTAGAAACGCATCGTCCCAAGGATCGAACCTTTTTCCTCTATCTTTAAAATTGATCGTCAAAATGCAGTATTGTTTTTCTAGGTCTCCACTGTTTATATTTGACGTGCACTATCTCCGATATTGACCATTCTTCTCCCATAAATATAACAAATTTTAAAGATCATCTCTCTTTCATACACAAACACACACACGCATATATATATATATATATATATGTTTGTGTGTGTTTGTATATATGTTTTTTCTTGCTATATGACTTTAATCATCAAGTAGTGACCATTTTCACTTGGAGATGCCTCACTGACATTTTGCTGATTAAATCACATTGTGTCTAAAGACTGATTTTAGCCACGCGATGCAGCAATGAATTCAGTTTTTGTCAGCCTCAGGCCTTTCTGCTGTTTATTCATGGATAAATAAAAAATAATGACACCGAGAAGACATTCACAATAACATAACCTAGTGGGTTTATATTGTCAATACCTGAGGTGGGGAGAACTGTATGGCTTGAGTTCAACGTACAAAACATATGATTACCACTAGAACTTTCAGGATGACAACGGTATCTATCTATCTATCTATCTATCTATCTATCTATCTATCTATCTATCTATCTATCTATCTATCCTAGTCTCTTCATTACCTATCTATCTATCTATCTATCTATCTATCTATCTATCTATCTATCTATCTATCTATCTATCTATCTATCTATCCTAGTCTCTTCATTATATCTATCTATCTATCTATCTATCTATCTATCTATCTATCTATCTATCTATCTATCTATCCTAGTCTCTTCATTATATCTATCTATCTATCTATCTATCTATCTATCTATCTATCTATCTATCTATCTCTTCATTATCTATCTAAATCTTTTCATATCTATCTATCTATCTATCTATCTATCTATCTATCTATCTATCTAAGTCTGTTTTATATCTACATCTTTTCATACCTATATATTTTTGAATGATGATTTTCTAGGATGATGAGTTATCATTATTTATGTAATTTATGTTCGGTCTATTGTCCTCATCTTTGTTGTCATCACGGCATTTTAGTTTTGCCTTTCGTGTATATTCTGATGTATATCGGCCATGGTAATCTACAGCGAATTTCGAACTGAGACCGTTATTTAATGCACGGGTATAGATTGTTCTCGTTCGCTGCCAATGGTTATGGATATCTCGTTTAATTCTTATTTGTAGTAATGATCACGTACTGTTCGAACCGTTTCCACGATGTCCCGAAACTTGGGAAGTCTACCCCCGTAGATTAAATAAAGTGTTTAGTTCAGAATTCCCTGTAGGTTACCCTGTTCGATATACACCTGCGGAAGGCTGGATGGCACAAAGGCCGAAATGTTGTTATCACAACAAAAATGAGGACAATAGTCCGAATATAAATAATCAATCTATCTATCTATCTATCTATCTATCTATCTATCTATCTATCTATCTATCTATCCTAGTCTCTTCATTATCTATCTATCTATCTATCTATCTATCTATCTATCTATCTATCTATCTATCTATCTATCTACTCTTGGCTCTTGAAAATTACTTTCTTACTGCTTTTCAATTTAAAACATAGATTTAATGTTGAAACTTGCTGATATAATGTCATTTGAAACATTTCCAGATTTGGTTCTTATTCATTAATGACGTAGCCAAAGACTCACGCAGTACCAACAACGATGTAGACGTTAAATTGTTCTTCTGACTCTACCCGTATCTCTCCTGAGAATGAATACCCGTTCTGTTTTTAGATTGTTTTGTCTGAAGGCGGAATGGAGACTATTTCCGACAGTAAACGTTAGATTGAGCAATGCCAGGCTTGACAATGGTAGCCATCAGAAGAGTATGCTGGCAAACGTATCGACTGAATTAACCATTAGGCCAAACCCCGGAGCAACGCTAGTGACACATTCGATTCTCTAGGTAATACACAGTTTTACTATTCTGCGTAACATAGGGGTCGCTTTCTTATGTTGCACTCTGTATTGTGCGTCACACAAGAATGAGCTGGATTATAATACCACACTGTAAAACCACATAAAAAAGATCCTGCGTTTGTAGATTGGCAAATAAATACTAATTTGTATTAACAAGAAAAAAAAACATTTTTTTTCTATATGGATTTCCCACCTGAATAAGGAATTAAAATGGGTTTAACGAAACATTTTGTTAACATAAAAGGAGAAAGAACCCAATCCTAAGTAACTCTACAAACGATAATGACAGATATTAAAAATTATATATTAAGAAAGTCGGGAGAAAGATTTGACCTATACATTGTGGAAACATTATATGCAAGAGAAACTATGAGACAAAACATACGGACTGAAAGAAATCTCACAGTAATGCGTGTGACAATGTCGGTTTTCTGGGTCCTCCGCCACATTGCCACTTTTTGTTATGTGTTATACGCAGGTAAAAAAAAAAGGTATCTCTGATCACTTATGGAAAGTCGTTGAATGGATTTGCCTCTATTTTGTGGTAACAGACAAAAGATAGAAAAAGAATGCGACGAAACTAGACCCTTGTTCAATGTTCAAACTTAACGACATCACGCAAGGTTTTGTGACAATCAACATAGATTTGAATTCTTCTCAATGTCGTTTTATGATGATGATGATGGAATGTGTGGGGATGGTGTCAGTGACTCGGAATGAGAAATGAGAGAGCCGAGATCGAATTTCAGTCGATTTCGTTATATTCACTTACGCGCAATTACCCTTGGTAAAGGTATGAATCAAATCTCTTCTCCCCCAGTTATCGGTTAAATAGTAACACTTTTATCGGGAAAAATATTGTCATCGAAAAAGTTGTTAATGCAATATCCATCAGCAACCCCTCCCCCCAAAAAAACGAATTAGACTTAATATTCAAAATATGTTTCGAATTTAAATAACCCACAAATGGTTGATAAACCGTAAAAAATCAGATCCATTAATTATGATAACAAATTCCTGCGTGAAGTTTGGTTAACATTTTTTTCAGAAGTCTGTCTGGTGCCAATTTCTCCCAAAAGCTATGTTTAGGTGATATGTAGAGGAGCCGTTTGGGTTTGAGTGTTGTTGAATTAGGAACACTTGCTGTTTATTCCTGCTAGAAGAAGGTACAACTACAAGAAAATGGCGTACTCAAATTGAGTCCAACCGAAGATGTAAAGAAACAAGACCGATATATATATATATATATATATATATATATATATATATATATATATATATATATATATATATATATATATAGGGTGACCCCAAACAACGGGAAGTTTTTAACAATCCAATAAAACCAAGAGTGATGGAAGAAAAATATTTAATTCATAGTAATTGAAACCTTAAAACATGCCATTTAAGAAACAACGATGGAATTTTCATTTTTTAAAAATTACGTCCTGTAGATTGCGTCCTCCTGTACGAATGCATTCTTGAAATCTGCTGTTGGGATTCCTCATTGACTGCTGCAATATCTCAGCGGGGATACTGTGAATTTCATTCTCGTTACTAAAATGGCGAAATGTTTACTTGCTCACGGTCACTGTCTCGCAGTGTTGCCACTTGCTCATGTCTGGCAATACGCACTTAAAAAATTCCCGTTTTTTTGAGTCACCCTATATATGTCAACAAATATATGTATTAAACAACAAGATTTACAAGTGACAAAGACATTAACATTTGTGTTTGTGTGTGACGTAAAGAGTTTGTATTTTGGTGAATATTCGTACGTACGTGTATGTGTGTCTAATGTTGACGGCGTCCCCCCACAAATGGGAAGACGCTATCTTTTGCGAGAGCTTACATTATAGATGTGTTCGCTGAAATGAAGAAATGAAAAAGAGAAAGAGGCAAGAAGTCGCCTAGTATTTATAGTATAGGGAGAGCGCCCCTAGTGAACAATTAGGGAATTAAGGAGGAGCTAACTCCGACAGATATATCACAAAAATCCATACACAGTATGAAGAATGTGTAGTGTCAAGTTATCAGCGGGAAATTGTATACGGCAGATATCTCGTTTTTCATATACATCAATAGACATAAAAAAGTGTCAAATTCACAAGAGGTCGCTGTGTACAATCCTGGTTACTTGTTATTTATCTGGGTGTAAACCGCTCGTATAAATTCGTTGCCAATATTTCCACTGGAGAACACCTTAAACCATGTTGAAAACTGTTTTTTTGTTCATGAGGAATTTTAATTTAATCTTTTATTCATTATCTATGTCTCTGAGATGAGGTATTATGATTATTTATATTATTTACATTATTCGGACTATTATCCTCATCTTCATTGCAATATTCACAACATTTTCGGTCGTTCTACGCTCCGACCTTCTTCAGGTGATTGGAATTTCGAACTGAAACCTTTATGTCGTTCACCTGGGTAGATTGTTCTAGTTGTACGTGCCATGCCTCTTCCGGATGTCTCAGTTATTTCCCTTTAACTCAACTCTACAAGTTTTTTGGTTCACCACTGAACACACAACTATTTGGGTCTAGTAACCAAAGACTTTATCCACTGGGCCATGTGACCTTGACAAACATGGACCTTGGTACCCGCAGTAAGACGTAGTGTCAAGAGGACGGTTTTTTCCATGACACCGCTTTTTAAACTATCTTTATTCTTTGGCAATGTTTATTGTCTGAAAAAGCGATGATTACAATTGTAATAAAACCCAAACAGATGTAAGTGAATTTGTACATGTTCTTTTTTTCTTGAGAATTAACAACAAAAATAATAAACACTATTTATTTATTATACTGTTTATTGGAATGGTTGGCAAAACACCGGACAATTGACAATTGATTCAATCTTTATAAAATGGTAAATAATAGTAATTTCCACATAGTTCGTTCACATATTTTAATAATTTAGGAAATGTTTATAAATTTATTTAGAAAATTGTTTTCGTATTTATTTCTTCATATGAAAATGATAAATATTTCATTGCATTAGTTCTAATTGTAATAGTTTTAGAATATTGTAAATGTAAATTATTCTTGTAAATAAACAATCTAATAAATATATAGTTTTAATTATTTTTCTTGTGAATTCTCAAGAACAGAGAAAATGCATACATCCACTTTCATATGTTTAGATTTTATTCCAATTCTAATCATCGGTCTTTTTAAAACAATAAACATTGCCGAAGTGAAGAGTGAAGATCGCTAAAATAAAAGCGGTGTCATGGGAAAAATATTCTTTTGTCACTCCATCTTATTGTCGGCACGGAGGTCCATGCTTACACATTTTTCTTTTTAGCAAGTTTATCTAATTTTTAAGAGATTTTTTTCTTAACCTGATCATGTTTGAAACTTTGTCAACCCACACAAACACCGTGACAAGAAACCCAAGAGAGAAGTAAAACATATGTATTCAAGGTAATTCCTTTGAGAGAAATACAGCTAGAATAGTAAGGAAAAGTAAATAAAAAATATTTTTCTCATATATATTTTTAAAAATAAAAACAAAAATACTGGATTATTTACCTAACGTGTTCTTTCCTATTTTCCTGCATACCTGCATATGCATATATATATATATATATATATATATATATATATATATATATATATATATATATATATATATATATATATATATATAGATAGATAGATAGATAGATAGATATATTCACAGACGAATATGTCCGTGTTAACTTTAGATTCGTTTGCTCAGTACTGGCAAAAGTTTATTTACACCTGATGCAAGTACTGGCTTACATTCGAGTGAAAACTCGGTTTTTAAAACTGAATTTGATTTTTTTTTTTTACCGCTTATCACTCTTTTGTTGGTTA
The DNA here is from genome assembly GCA_964036315.1 of Acanthosepion esculentum. Lineage (NCBI taxonomy): Eukaryota > Metazoa > Mollusca > Cephalopoda > Sepiida > Sepiidae > Acanthosepion > Acanthosepion esculentum. Next base: position 72,354,252 of record OZ038490.1, read on the forward strand.
CTTAAAGCCGGGACCTATTCTGGATCCTAAGAATAATTCTTTCTTGCGAAAATTGCATTAACGATGTTTTGAGAATAACATGGATTTTTCCAGATACAATTCTTACTATTTAACCCATAGCCAGGGGAAGATGTGGATTCATATCTTTCTCAATGGTATTTACGCGAAAGTGAATGTAACGAATCCGACAGGAATTCGAACTTCGCTCCCCGATTTCTCATTCCGAGCTGATATTTTACACAAACCGTAAATCAGCCTTTTAAATTGAAAAAAAAATCCCTCATAAGTATTGAGCACATCGTCATAAAACGAGAATAATTTCTTGAACGCAGCACAAGATACATATACACACAACTCCTTCTTCTATGTTGCTGTCCATTCAGAACGTTGACGATCACAGCTCTCCACAACGTCCTATCCTTTGCAGTTCTTATCAATGTTCGTTAGGTAGTTTACTCTCGTTGATTCAATCTGCTACCCTTGATTTCAGTATGTCTTGTGTGTGTCGCATTTTCTAATCCTTCTAATCCATCATTATATGCCGTAGAATTTCGACTGTCTCTTTCTGATCATATGCATATGAAATTATTTATTGGTGTATGATATCTTCTGACATTCTATGAGTTTTGGAAATTAAACTAATGAAAGTCACAAACGTTTGAAAAGCTAAATAATATGCTACCGAACATACCGCATTTCGCTCTCTGTTTTCTTTCCATTTATATATATATATATATATATATATATATATATATATATATGACGAAATATATTTTTAAGGTGGGATAAAGTGCTCAATATCAGAGATAGAGCATATGTAAGTATAAATATAAAAGTGAACATTGAACACTGGACGCAATTGTCAGGCCGCCTGACAATTGCGTCCAGCATGAAACAGTCTGTCGCCTCTGAGTGTTGACTTCAATGTTCACTTATATATATACACACGCACCAACATACACACCCACGCGTACACGCACAACAAAATAAATAAAAAATCAACCTAACATCAATAAATTACGCATAAATTATTTATTTAGTATAAAAAAAACGATAATGAGAAAATCGGCAGTTAATTGTCGAAACCACCCGACAAGTGGACAGAAAGATTACAAAACAGATCATCTACGAAACTTTGGAGTCGGAGTGCTTAATATAACATCAATTAGTAAAGTTACAAATTGCCATTAATCCTTCATATATATATATATATATATATATATATATATATATATATATATATATATATATATATATATATGTGTGTGTGTGTGTGTGTGTGTGTGTGTGTAGTGTGTGTGTGTGTGTGGTATTACAACCTGCTGAAGCGTGGAGTGAACAATTACAAAAGTTCATCTACAAAACTCTAGAGTCGAGGTCCTTAATATAACTTCATTCAGCTAAGTGACAAATTTTATTTGTATTAATCATATATATATATATATATATATATATATATATATATATATATGATAAACTTGGAAGCTTATAAAAATCTTACAAGTTTCAATTCTATTAAAGCTTCGTCAGAGACTGATAGAAAACAGAAATACAGGTATTTTTAATTATGTTTGGGTCTGTTCTCATGATCATTTACGTGTCTCTTGAATTAAAAACCATAGAAAATTCTATGTGTATGTAAGTTTGTGAAGATTGTTGTATGTCTAAGTGGGCATCGGATGATAATATGTATTCGTAATTTTGTATCTGAGTATGTCCAGTGGGAGTTCTGATGTTTTCACCTTTGGGCGGTCAGCCCGCGCAGCGGGGTGTCACATGGTTCTAATTAATGCCTGGCCTCCTTAAGCATGTATTCTTTGTATTAGATAGATATAAGTTAGATTCTTTAAGAATGGATTTGTCGTGGTAACGACTATTCTATTCTCACTGCCACCCTGCGTACTCATACTACTCCTAACACAACCTATAAAAGCCGTAGTCTAATTGTGGAAGAGGTCCATCAAAAACCTAGCAACGTTCTATGTTGAATAAAGCTAAACGCTTTCTTCTTAGCTTACAACAATTTAAACAGCATAAACTATGGAAATATATATAAAACACAGTCGTTTCTAGGCTGACCTTAATGGCAATTTTAGTTTAAAACTTTCAGTAACTTTATTGACGCTATCGACCCTGAAGATACAACCAGATTACATATACTTATTTACTTATTTACTTTCTGTCCCCGGCGGTTTACAGACATGTTAAAGAATCAACCTCTTACGAAACAGCTATAGAAACGCTCAGAAAGCTCTACGTTAAGCCCAAGAACGAAGTAATTACACGATATTTGCTCCCCAACTGAAAACAAGATCCAAACAAAAGTCTGGATCAGTACCTTGAACACATAAGACTTTTGATGCAGGACTGCAATTTTCGATCACATACTGCCGAGGAGTGCGAAAACTAACACCTTAAACGCCTTTAATTAACGGGGTATATATTCCAGCTACATTTGCCAACGTCTATTTTGGAGAACAAAACCTTACGCTTGGAGATAGCATTTGAATAGACACGTTCCTTAGAGGTAGCTAAAAATGAGTCTGACACACAAAGTTCGACGACACAATTAATGCAGCTGCCTTCGATACTATCACTGACAGTACCTTTTCTGACCAAACCGTCGCGGCTGCTTTAAGGGCTAAGTGTTTCTTCTGTGTGTTCATAAAACACTTTTGTATCCAGTCAGGGAGGCTATATACAAGTCCTGTGGTAAGGTCGGGCACTAAACGAAAGTCTGTAGGTCTAAACCCAACTCTTCTGGGTCTACTTCTTCAGAAACTACCTGCAATTCATTGGCAATCACACCGCTTAATTTGTCGAAAATTGTTCTACCAGCTAGAAGAAATGTGAATGCACTACTCAATACTGGCAGCTCCCAGAGTTTTGTAAGTCATTCACTACTGAAAAGATACAGGTGGGAAACTCTGTCCTATAACGAAGTTATCTCTATGGCAGCTACCAATTTACAGTCTAAAGTAGCAGGACGCTACATGGCAGATGTTATCATTGGATATCACACATATAAGAAAGTACAACTAATGATTCTTGATAACTTATGCGCCGATAATAATCGGGTATGACGTTCTGAGACGACAAAAGAAATTCTTTTAGTGGAACAAGGCACCTTCTTGTATGGGGTTTGACTACAATGAATACTCCCTATCCCGCGCTTTTCAATAATCTCTCTTCCAATTGTAAGCCTATAGCTATCAAATCAAGGAGATATTCTAAAGCCGGTACTAAATTTATTAATTCTGAAGTAAAACGGATGTTAGCGGAAGGGACTGTGGAAATTAGTTTATCGCCGTGGAGAGCACAAGTATTGGTTAATGGTGGTCAAAATCACAAGCAACGCTTAATGGTCGACTATTCTCAGACCATTAATAGATTTACTATGCTAGATCAATGATTTAATACAAAATATATCCAAGTACTGAGTGTTTAGATCAGTTGATCTAAGCATCGCCTACCACCAAATCCAGATAAAAGAACAAGATAAACCTTTTACAGCTTCTGAAGCAAATGGCAGACTTTATAAGTTCTGCAGGGTCTCTTACGGGTTACAAATGGGGTTGCGGCTTTTCAAAGTGTTATTGAGCAAATAATTAGGGATAAAAATTGTTATGTAGGAACAAAGTGTCGCTGTCAACACTTGAGTTTGAACATAGATCGCCAGTGAGCAAACACAGGCGATCCCATTATTGAATTAAGTAGACCACGTGACCACAGAGGAAACTCATATATTGGAAGTAGCGTGTGTCTAATTGATCCGCATTTCTACTCTATCCTCTATTACTATACGGACCGCTATTCTCTACTCTATTCAATGTACTATTTCTCTATTCGGATCACTATACAGTGGTTACTATTCGAGCGAGTATTATCGAGCAAGTACTATTAGTGCGAGTGATATTCGAAGGCGTCTGACACCAGTATTGTTTAACGGCGTACTATAGTTGTATCTGCGATTACAAAGTCTCTACTACAACGAGAATTACAAGAGTGACAATGAGTGTTCGTTAACATCACAAAATATTGAAGACACTTATACTTTCATTGATGATATAATTATCAGCATGAGCACGGCGAAAATTTACGTAAATTTATGGAAGTAGCCAAAGATCTTAATTTAATCTTCAATCAAGATAAATGTTCTGTCAAAATTCTGTTAACCTTCTGGGTTACACCATTTCAGGTGGTACGATAAAACGTTTGCAACTCTTCTTAAATTTACCTGTTTTAACTAACAAATCTTTCTTACATTATTTACATTATTCGGACTATTGGCCCTATCTTTGTTGCCATATTTATCACAACGTTTCGGCAGGTGCACACTACGGCCTTCTTCAGGTGGTTGGAATGTCGAACTGAACCCTTTATTTCGCTCACTGGGGTAGACTATTCTAGTTCCACGTGCCATGTTTAATGGATGTCAGTTATAAGTTATCTCCTGTTAATTTCCCTCTGAAAGTTCTCCAATGCCTTAGCCGGGTACTGAACTCACACTCTTTGGGTCCTAATACTGGATCTAATTAACTGTACTATGTGACCTTCAGGACATCTGTGTATGAATTTTTGGGTATTATAAACCTAATGTCTTCAGCCACCTTTTTTACCAGTGTTCATATTGCAATTTTTTTTGCTGTTATCATTACATGTTTTTACCAGAGCTCATATTGCAATTTTTGTTGTTATTATCGCTTTCAAGGACTTGACCTCTCAAACAGTTATTGACTGTTTGCAAAATATTATTTGCCTATTTGGAATACCAGCGTAGATTCATTCTGGCAGAGACCAGTCATTTCTTTCTAAAGAACTCATTACATTTTTGAACACGCCAGGTGTGGCTAGGAGTCGTTCAACTATTTGTAATCAGCGTAGTAGAACGTTACAACGGAATAATTTGACGAACCATATCGCTGGTTCTGTGTTCGTGAGTTCTCCAGGTCTCCACGTCGGAGACGGTATTTCTCCAGGCTCTTCATTGCTTCCGGAGCATTCTGTGTACAGCTACGAATGAAATCCCATTTACGAGAATGTTTCATCACCAACGGAGGACAGCAGATGGGCATACGCATCCTTCATGGTTGTTTCAACCCGGAAGGGTTTTAATGTGACGTCATGTGAGCCAAAGTAAATTTGAACCGTTGTTAGACGAGATTGAGTTCGGATTGAGGAATTCGGAGAGCCGAGTTCGAATTCCACTCGAATCATTACATTCACTTACGCGCTAATACCCTTGGGCAAGGTATGAATCCTCTTCTTCCCCCCAGTTATGGGTAAATAGCAGGACACACCGGGTTCTATAGCCTTGGGTGACAACTGGTCTACCGCAGAAAGAATTTGAAACCTACCGCGGGAAAAAATATCTGCCTCGTCAGTCATGTATCGGAAGATACATGATCGCCTAAGCGTGTATCACGCATAACACGTAACTGACTGACGCCTACAGAAGGGATGGCAAACTATAGTTTCACAAAGAGACTTGGACCCTTCTCCGAGGTGACAGATTAACAGATCAAACTTCTACTGTCGGCTTCAACCCGATGCCTGAGCAAGACAAGCAGAATACTTATGCTGACCAGATACACCCAATAGCAGAAATACCTGAAGTTCAAGAAAATCCTTTGCCTGAACAAAGCGAAGACATAATCAAGCCTTCTTCTCTAGTCGTACGCCGTTCGACGCGTATCAAACGAAGACCCCAGTACTTACAAGATTATTTTGAATAAAACAATTTAACCTAATTTTAATAACCCCAAGCACTTAGTCGGTGTGACTAATATTTTACTCTTACCACCACCCCCGCTTACTCTTACTACTTCTAACACAACCTATAAAAGCCGTGGTTAAATCGTAGAAGAGTTCCGACAACAACCTAACAACGTTCTATGGTGAATAAATCTAAATGCTTTCTTCTTAGTTCACAAGAGTATTCAAAGAAAGATGGCGATGTAATGTAATGTTTTAGGCGTGTGTTTATAGTTGGTAATAATGTTATTATTAAGTTTTCAATGTACAGGGTGACCCCCAAAAAACGGGAACTTTTTAACAATCCAATAAAATCAAGAGTGATGGAAGAAAAATATTTAATTCATAGTAATTGAAATCTTAAAAACATGCCATTTCAGAAACAATGATGGAATTTTCATTTTTTAAAAATTACGTCCTATAGATGGTGTCCTCCTGTACGAATGCATTTTTGAAATCTGCTGTTGAGATTCCTCATTGACTGCTGCAACATCTCAGCTGGGATACTGTGAATTCATTCTCGTTACTAAAATGGTGAAATATTTACTTGTTCAAGATCACTGTCTCGCAGTGTTGCCATTTGCTCATGTCTGGCAATACGCACTTCAAAAATTTCCGTTTTTTGGGGGTCACCCTATATAAAAGAATTATGTTCTTTTTAAATTAAGGTGGCATTAGTGAAACCAAAGTTATGTCCAGCATGTTTTCGATGCAAAACGAGCGAGTTAGATCGTTTTTCCAAACACAAGTCTCTCTCGTATTCGTAGATGTGGGCTTTTAAATCACGTGATGTATCCTCCACATAAACATTTTTGCATTATAAACAATTTATTTGATAAATCCCGGCATTTGAATTGGTGTTGGGTTTATTTTTCTTCCTAGTTATACCTCCGATTCTCTTGGAGGTGGTGCTAAGAATCCTAGTATTAGAGATGACTAATTAATTTGGGAGTTTAGTAGAAAGTGTACTGGAGGGCGGGATTATGAATTTTGTGTAATTTTTATTAGAAATATTATTGGTGGTGTATTTGTTTTGACTTTGTGGATTTTGTAGGCTCGTTTTTAGCGTTGGGGATAAAATGATGTGGGTTCCAGAGGAGTTAAAAGTTTTCTCAATATAATTCTCTTCTTCATTTAGGTATTCTGGGCTATATATCCTAAGGGCGCTACGGTAGAATCCTATGATTAGTCCAGATTTTATAGTTTGGTTGTGGCGGGAACATAAGTTTATTAGATCGTTTTTATTTGTGGATTTACGATAAACTTTAAAGTCTAATTTCTCATCGTTGCGTATTAATAAGATGTCGAGAAAAGACAGAGAATCGTTTATTTGTGTGTGAATTCAACTTTATTGACTTTCATTATTATGTCTAATAGGTTTGTATCTTTGGTATATAGGACGTCATCTATATATCTTAGGGAAGTAGTGCATTTTGGTATGATGCGTCTAAATGGACCAGATTCTAAAAATTCTATAAAAAGGCAAGCGAAATAGGTAAGCCGAATTTTTGCTTGTAGATAATATTGTTTTCTTTTAAAAGTATTCTCTACAATCAAAAATTCGGCTTACCTATGTAAGTGTGCATATACAGGTGGAGAAGGCCACTTGTATACGGATAGAAGATCAATTGATTAGTTACACAAAATTAGAAAGGGGCGTGAGACAAGGATATGTCTTCTTCAGCGACGCTATCCTAAGGGCACTGAAGAGACCCTATTAGGATTTATTATCGGTGGCCGCAATAAAAAGACACGAAGAAAACACTGTGTTGATGAGCGACTTAGAAAGAAAAACTATAGGAACTTCTAGACAGGGTCGTAGAAGAAAGCTAGAAAAAAGGTCTAACCGTCAAGTGCAGGGAGATCGAAAGTGTAGTCATCAGCAAAGAAAAAATGCCCAAGATGCGAATTACAAATTGGAGCTGTAAACATCTAGTTTAAATATCGGGGATATATTTTAACAGAGGATGGAAAATGTGACACCGAGATCCAAACACAAATTGCACTAGCGAAAGAAACACCCCCAAAAGCTAAAGCAAATTAACGAGAAACAAAGAAAAGAGTGCTGCATTGCTATGTGATATCCATCCTGTTATATGGCAGTGAATGCTGGACAATCTTCACACGGATTAAGATAAAACTAGAGGCAGTAGAAATGTGGTTCTACATAAGGATACTGGGAATTCTATGAACGGATCGAGTAAGCAACAAAGAAGTCTTAAACAAAAATGGCAACAGAAAGAACAGTTATACTCAGAATCAGAAAAAAGACTGTTGAAATTCCTTGAACAAATAATGAGGAAGAAGGGTTTGGAAAACTTAACTCACACGGGTAATGTTGAAGGCGAGAGAGATAGGGCAAGGTATCGAACCATTTACCTGACGAGTTTGTGCCAATGGATGGTACAAATAGTATAGGGGAAGAGCCTTAGCAAGACTGCTAGAAGTAACACGAGGTAGGAAACGGTGAAGAACCATGATCGCCTATATCCATATGGGACGCGGCACTGAGCAGGGGAAGAAGAAGAATGTAAACAATCCTTCATCAGACCCTATGAACTAACGTTACAAAATCACAGACAAAAAACTACAGCAAAACCCACATCACTTAGCAGACTTCCAAAAGCGGCAACGACTAAAATGAATAGCAAATGTAACTAGAAGGGAAAATAATTAAATTGTTATCTCTCCACACTATCACAAAAAAGCTTAGGAAGAAACTCCTATCAATATTTTAAAGAGAGATAACAGTGGACTTGACAATTCCCTGAAAAACTGTTTTAAGAGAACAGATTTTATAAATTTCAACCCATTTCAATGCTAACTGTTCAGTCAACGAATGTCATATATTTTCTGTTTGAAAACCGTTACTTTCACATTTACCAATATCATGATATTATATACATCTAAAGAAAGACAGAAGAACATTCTGGAAGCACTAAGCACCTCTTAATTGTTGATATTCCCAGGTCGACACTCATCCGGGGTGGTAGCACTTGTTGGGGTCTCAGCTATGGGCAAATATATAGCCTCCAAACAAAAGCAAAGCACTATAAATGTATGAAAATGCATGATAGTAAAGATGCCAGCAATACATTTTTATATAAAAAAATTACCAACAATGCATATTTATAGTAAAATTACCGACACTACATTTTAAAAGCAAAATGACCAGCAATGCATTTTATATAGGTACCTCCACTGAATTTTCGATACCTAAGGTTTTAAATTAATTTTAAATGATGAAAAAGAATTCTTGAAGATTTCATTTTAGCTTTAATTGAAAGCTAAATGATTAAATTTACTATTTCCAGTAAGTAAAATATTCTGGTGTATTTCAAATAGAAATTATATAGATCGGGATCTCAACTTTTTGGCCGAATTCAGAAAATCTTCTTACAAGTGACCATTTTCTTAATTTTAAGAAATTTGTAAACAAAGAAAAATGATCGGTTTAAAAAATCTTCCAAAAATAAAATATATATTTGTGACACGTTATGTGAGTAAAATTAGCAAATTAAAGTTTAAATTAATCTGATTTGAAATAAACATTACTTACTTATAGCATAAAAAAGTAATATACAAGCAATTCTTAAAGACGGGTCCTGTTTTTCTTTTATCATTACTGACGTATCTATACGTTCCGAAGTGATGACAGCTGGTATGAATGACCAGAATTGACACAAATTTACGAAATCTAAGTTAACGCATTTTTTTTTGTTTTTAACTACCTAGTAATTTTTACAATTTAACATATTTTCAGCAGTTATTTAATATTTTATTAATTTTTAGTTATATTTAAGATTCTGTATGCAATTTGAGATTCGTCTCTCGGTTCTGAAGGTCACTAACTTAAACAAAAAAATACTTAATTGAAGTATGACCCAAACTAAAATAAATACACAAAATAAAAATATTTAGCGAAATAGTAATTAAAAAATAAAACTTACTTTTAAATTTTGAAGGGATGATCTGCAAAGACGTTAACGATGAAACAGAACTGAATAATGAAATTGAAAGAATTGCAAAGCGCCAGAAAAATTTTAAATGACGTGACCTTTTAAAGGATAATATCAGTTATGTCTTACCATAGTTAGAAGTTAGGGAACGTTTATACACTAAGAATTTTATTTTAATTCTTTCAAAAATATTGGGTACAAACGACTGCTATAAGCTTTTTAATTTTTAATTCCTAAATGTAGTTTTTACTTAATAACAATATCACCTAACCGCCTTGAAGTAATGCAGAATTTTAAACGATTTTTTAATATTATAAATTATTTAATTAAAATTTAAAAAATGAAAACAATTCTTGTAAAAATTAATTATTCATTGACAAAACTTTTTTTAAAGACAATTGTGTCCTTAATAAATCTTATTTAGAAATGCAATAATAAGTTTTTCTAATTAAATAATATAATAGTTTTATTGCATTTTTATTGTACAATTCAGAGCAGATTTTCGGTGAATGGATTAACTGTTTTACAAAAACAAATTGATGATTTACATTCTCCAAGGAGTCCTGCTTTTAATTAATAAAAATATCCTCGTCCTAAAAACTGATTTTCTCGAAATTTCATGAAACTACGTAAGTGGGTGTTAACATATGTAAAAAATTATTTTTAACAAGATTTTCTAAAAAACAAATTAAAAAAATAATTGCATTCATTTCTGAATATGTTCTGAATGTTTCATTAAAACCCGGCAATTATTTGATTTTTGCAAGAATTTCCAAATCAATGTCTTTTCACCGGAAAAACCGCCAAAAAATGTTTTTTAAATAAATAAATAAATAAAAATTAATAATAATCGTAATTATTACGTCGGCCACTGACTGCCGACGTAATAATTACGACTATTATTAATCGAAATTTTGAAATTATTATTCGAAATTAATCGAAATTTTTGTTAAAAATCTTTTGTTTACGTCAGCGTAAACAAAAGATTTTTTACCAAAATTTCGAAGGTGCTAGAAAGGATTAAAAAAATTCAAAAAATAATGAGAAAATACTTTGGTCTTTCCTCGTAATAATAACATAAATATTTTGAAGGCAAAACTTTCTTTTTATTGAGTTTGGAGCCTTTTTTCGTCATGGTATGCTGTTTTTTTTTCAGCGAAAAAGTAACTAATTTTATAGTAGAATCAACAACAACCTGTTTTATAGTAATTATTACTAGCAATATATTTTATAGTAGAATTAACAACAATCGATTTTATAGCAAGATGACAATCAACACATTTTATCTGTAGTTGAAGGACATAAAATGGTGTTCAAAATATTTAGATTTGGGCATTAAATAACCCATAGAGGTTGCTAAACGGCTTAAACCAAACCAAACGACCAACATGAAAGAACTCTTTCACGACATTAATCCATATAATATCCCACAATTTCTTAAAGAAATCAAATTGTATTCCAAAATATAACTAACAAAATTACATCATAAAACATGTATATCACCACTTCTAGTAATTGTGTATACACAAACATGTATATTGACAAAAGCTGAGTATCATCTACCATGTATTCGACTGTGAAAGCAGAATAATATATATTATATTTTTATTAATTCAAAACTCCCAATAAAATAAAACTTCGGCATTGAATGACCCATGAGTAGTTGATATGCCGTTAATCAAACCAAATCAGAAGAACAAATGGTTCGGGTGAGATGTTTAATAATACAAGAAATAGGTCGATGCAAAGATCAGTATTGAAGGTTAGACCGTGCACCGATCTACAATCACATCCATAGCTACTACGTCACTTTGCATTTATGGCGACTATGTCTGCAAAACGAATCGAACGGTCAAGGGTATTTCACATGAAGGGCGGAAAGATCTTCTATCATCAGCCCTTGCTCGAGCCACAGTACTGGACAGTTGATGTGTTGAGATAATCGCTTAATCTGCTTTTCTTACTGATTGAAATTTATATTCATTGCATTGGAAAGTGCTTTGACACATGCCGGTGAGATTCCACAATTAGATGAGTTGGCTCCAGTGGACTAAATAATTGCTCTCATTTCTCAGCTGCTGCCAGCGATGCCTCTTACTCAGATAACGGCAGCAGAAGGAAACGGGCCTTGATTTATATTCAGTCGTAGAATGGCATAACTGCCGTTTACAGATTTCACAGGAAAAGACCGTTCTTGTTTCTAAAGTTATCGAGAGGTATTCATTTGGCTAAGCCAACTAATGAACTACCTATTTCGGGTGAATGTAGGTCGACAAGTTAAAAGTAGCCTTAATCTTATAGTTGAAAGCATATTTCTTTTATCTACCCCTCCTGTCTCTCTCTTGAACACATTCGTATATCCTGTACGTGTGACATGCCAGGAACCATTCACCATAAAACAAATACAGATAAACAGCAGCAATATTAATTCAGTTCGCTTAAAATACGAGCAAACAACAAACTTAAAAGAACGGATTCATTTTACATATTTCAGTTCATTAGAGAAATTAAACTAATTTCAAAAATATAATGAAACAAAATAAAAATAACCATAACAGCAGTGTTACTACTTAAAATAAATTTTTACTGTTTAAATACAAGATTTTATTTTAAAAAAGTTAAATTTTAGCATTAAATGACCGATAAGGAGTTGATATGCCGTAAACCAAACCAAACCAAATTCTCTGTTGATATATATATATATATATATATATATATATATATATATATATATATATATATATATATATATGTGTGTAATTATAAAGTTAATTGGTAATACGTATGGATAATTCAAGGGAGGATATAAATCCCGAGAGCTGAATGTCATAACAGAACAAGTGATAATTAATTAACAAATCGTAGACTTCAGAAAGCCATGGTAATATTTTATTTCGCAAAATCGAGAATTCGATTTCGCTTCATCAAACCTGGCGGTTTCAAAACAATTAATGGAATTTTCAAAACAATGGGCGAATTCTCGATTTTATCAAATAAAATATTACCATGGCTTTCTGAAGCCTCCGATTTGTTATATATATATATATATATATATATATATATATATATATATATATATATATATATATATATATATTACATGAATCATTCATACAAAAAACAGATTAGTGACGTTAATGATATAAATGGCGACCGCACGCTCCAAAATTTCTTACCGTTAACAATAACACATTTCTAAAAAACATATTTCGATTCACGTCTAATCTTTCGTGTCCCGTTATTACCTGGATGTACTAAAAAAAAAAAAAATTGCAACTTTCTGGTTGGTTGTTTGGGGTTTTATGGCATATCAAACACTATGTGTTATTTAATGCCAGATCCAGTATTTACTAAATATATAAAAAACGTATAGCTGGCAACATCATTGTTTCAAAAACGTATAGCTGGCAACATCGTTGTTTCAAAAACGTATAGCTGCCAACATCATTGTTTCAATGTGCTGGAAAAGACCTGGAAGTTCACTATTTTCCCATAGCTGGGACCCCCAACAGGTGCTACCACCCCGGGTCAGGGTGGACCTGGGAACACCAGCAATTAAGCGGTGGTTTCACGCTTCCTCAAAACCTCCTGATCAGAGGCCTTGCTGTTGGATGCAGTTTAACGTCGTACCCAGGACGAGCAACTTTCTGGACGGTCTCCTAGTTTAAGTTAGTGAAGGATGCTATAATCTTTGCCTTCAGTTCAACTTTGATGCTACAAGGAGTTTTGCTGGTCTCTCGCTCAACTGCGCCTCACACATAATAATCAAGGGGGTGCAGTCTGGGGAGTTAGTTGGCTAATTGTAAGGGGTTATACGGTCGCAGAAATTGTCTGACAGCCACGACTGTGTTCTCCAGCCTGTGTGGCATGATGCAGAGTCCTGTTGCCAGAGATAGGTCTTCCAGAAACCACCCTCTTGACCCAGGGCAGCACTACCTCTTCAAGGCACTTTATGTAGACCTCCGTGTTGAGTCTGAGACACTATGGGAAGATGAATGGAGGCATAATGTCGCCATCACTAGTGATCCCTCCACACATCATCGTAATTACCATTAGACTCATCCAACACTTTCTGAAACCTCTGAACTGTCCTGTTTGTTTTGGATTTTCAGGCGCGAATGCCAAGCAGTACAGAATGCCATTTCCAAATTTCTGGCGGGGTGAATTGCGTCATAGCGCTTTTTTCGCAAACGGTCCCCAACTGACCCTACTATACTGTGCAGTCGACAAAATCAAAAACAAACAACGCACATGCGCAAAATTAAAAATATAAAATGGCGACAATTTACACATATCACGCTGTATATATATATATATATATATATATATATATATATATATATATATGCAGTATGCATTCCGATTTTCACACTTTATCTATCTATCTATATATATATATATATATATGTATATGTATATATATATATATATATATATATGTATATATATGTATATGTATATATATATATTCTCTGTATGAGATCAAACGCCAGGTACGTCACTATGTGCATGTTATGCAGTGAGATAATCAAGGAAAAATTGGATTATCAAATCAGGAATTAAGGCACGCCATATCGACGAATTAGGAGACATTTCTATGAAGCAAACAAACAATATATAAATAAAATATGTTGTTTAAAGAGATCAGTTCCTCTTCTTCTTCTTCATCCGAACAATGCCATAGGATTCGTACAGAACAAGCGTATAACACGCATTTCTTTTTCCATCTATTTCCCTAGAAGTTACTCTGAAACGAAGACAAATAGGCTTTAATGCTTACGAGGAATGTTTACTTTACTTCTGTAGGCCGATAAATGATTTTTCTCTCAAGATGTTTCTCCTGGACTTATTTCCTAACTGAAATAGATGCATTTAGTTGCCACCACTGCCAGAGATTCGCTCATCTAAAGTGATTTATGAAGTCCACTTTTATGAATACGTTTACAGTTTTAAAAACATAAAAGGTGAAGTAAGAAGGAAAGAATGGTAAGGAGTCTTTGATATTTCGATATTGAATATTCAATTTAACTGTATCTTTTAACTGTAACATTGAAAAGGAATTATACATAAACACACACACACACACACACACACACACACACACACACACATATATATATATATATATATATATATATATATATATATATATATATATAGTTCCATGAAAATAAGTGGATACAACGTTTAAAAACGCACTATCCAGCCGGGCTTAACCATAAATTTAACAATGTAGATAGCATTAATATATAACCTTACAAATCAAAACCTACCCACATTTCTTACCAACACAAGACAGATATACTTACGGTGGTATTGAGGGCTGACACTTATACACACCCCACACGAAGATACACACTTACACACATCATACTCACTCACTCCCTAAGAACCAAATAACACACGCACTTAATAGCGACACATCCCCTTTCCAGGAACCAATAAAACTGTCAAAATGACCAAGGGAATTCAGAGCAGCATGAATCCATCCAGCTCTTGTCTTAAATAACAACTTAAAAGAGACTGTTTGACCAACCCAATGACTGACCAAAATACATGTAAAAAAAATAAAAAAATAAATGAAAACTACATACAAAAGTTCATTTTCTCCATCAAGACATTCGTTTCTGTAGTTCACTGCTACCAGCAAGCAGAAAATTATTTTTTCCTGATGATGGCCATGTTGGCTGAAACTAGTCGAGGAATCTAGATGAAATAATAATAAAAACGAAGGAATATTAATATACAACCCAGTGTGTCTGAAGATTTTAATTTTTTAATATTTTTTATTGTTCAAAATATATATATATATATGGGTGCGTGTGTGTGTGTGTGTGTGTTTATATATATATATATATATATATATATATATATATATATATATATATATATATATATATATATATAAAAGAATACATACATATATATATACATGTATACATATATATATATATGTATACATACATACACACACGCGCCCGCGCGCGCACACACACACACACACATATATATATATATATTATAATTATTTCTTTTTATATATGTATCCATCGTGACACAGAAATTACTGTTTCGAAACCGAAACTCAGGTCTTAAATTAAACTTAAAAATCAAAGTTCAGTTCCATTTTCAAGCGATGCTGAGAATAACACTCGAAAAAATTAATTTACTCTATTTATAAGCCAAACAGTATTATATATTTTAAATTGGTGGCGTAATGAGAATTGAGGATGGTTTCGCCGAGGTTCAACTCTTCTTGCGTCATCGAGCACTGGTTTTCGCATACTTGTAAATTTTTTACTGATGTTGGGAATTTTCTTTTTCTGTTTTATCATTTCTCCTCAAACATCGGTGATTCTTCGGCAATTCAATTTTTAGTGATTTCAGTTGGTCATTCCATGTATTTGACAGCTATTGCCAATGTAACAACTTGATTTAGCCGATTGTGTCTAAGTGGCCATATCACCGAACAGACCAGTAGCGACCCTTTGAGGACTGCGTGCATTAACGAACAAGAAACTGGTAGTCATGGTCGGTTGAGTGTATACTGGATTATATTGATAAATATAATATAAATGCTCTACCACAGCAACATTGAGCACTTTTCCCTGTGTATCATCTTAGTATACTCAATTTAGAGTTACTCATTCTGTGTTAATTTATATATATATATATATATATATATATATATATATATATATATATATATATATATATAATGTGCGTGCGTATGTATGTCTACGTATGTCAATGAGTGAAGGTGCGTGTATGTATGATTGCGTAGGTATGAGTGGCGTTCCGACGACAATTTTTTCTCCCACTACCATAAAAAATACTGATTTTTGCAACCAAAATTTAATCCAAAATTTAAAAATTAATCAGTTTGTCTGACGATCACAAATAGCGTAAAACCCAGGGTCACAAACTCACAACAATTCAAGTAAATATGTTAGCTCTATCACTGCTATTGAGGGCTTTCCAATAAGTACCGCGCACATATAAAAATTGCACATATATATGTATATATATATATATATATATATATATATACACACATTTTACATATATCTATATCTACACACACACACACACACACACACACACACACACCTCACGCACACACACACACACACACACACACACACACACACATATATATATATTAATTTAAACGTTATTATAGTTGATACATTTTATTTGAAATAGACACTTTTTATTTTTACTTTAAACAAGGGTGTCTATTTCAAATACAAGTATCCGCTATAACATTTGAAGTAATGAAAAATGTCGTATTAAAAATAAATCGATCATATATATATATATATATATATATATATATATATATATATATATATATTGGGGAGATTTTTTTTAATGAATGGAATTAAGTTTTTTCTCTTTTTTTTTAGCAGTAGAGAGAGGCTTTCATATCGCCCGGTCCATATTCTTTCCTCCTCCTCTTGAACAAGAGTAGACTTCCTGTTTAGGAAAAGTGTCCCGGTTACTTTCCTTTTCTCATGCCTTAATTGTGGTGCTGTCATTAAGTTTTCATGAGATGCAGGGATAGTGGCTAAATCTCTTCATATTGAGTGTACAGAGTTGGCAGTTTTCTGGTTGTTGCTTCCGACTCTTAGCAATACGAACTCTTGCTTAGCGTCTTAGAGAGACTGCTCGGATCAACAGTCACGTAATATCGGGGTTCTTGCAATGCCATGTCACGGATAGAAGGGTGTCCCTGCAAGCACCTCTGGTGCCAACCCTGCAGTCTGCGCCAGTTCCCTTTCCGCACATGTTTCATTAGACGACCGACGGCTACTAGTACCCTAGGCTTTTGCCTTACCTAAATAATACTATAGCTATAAGCAACCAAAGTTATAAACCTAAACCAGCTCAACAAAAAACACCTAAAACCCCTCAACATTTCTTTTTCCAATATTCGCTGTATTCTGCAGTGTGGAATCGTTCCTTTTCGAAAATTCCCCGTATATTCTAACTCTCCGCGAAACTAATTTTAATTCTGCAATCCCCCTCCCTTCTGATTTCTCAATTCTTGGCTATCTTCCTCACTTTAGGAAGGACTCTAATCTTCCCATGCTTGGTCTGGGAGTTTATGTCCGCGAACATCTCCTGCCGGCTAGGGAGCTGTCTTTTGAATATCCAGACCGTTCTTACATGTGTCTCCGTCTCTCTCTCTCTCTTAAACTCAATCAGTTATCTCTTCTTTCACTACCGTTCCCCTTCCTTGCATGACTGTTGAGTGCTAGACAGTATTTCTGCTAATATAGACGAGGCCATCGCCCTACACCCGTTTGCAAATATATCTGTGTCCGATGACTTTAATGCCTACCATACCAGGTGGCTTAAACACTCTTTGTCACTGACCTCGCTGGCATCGAAACGCTGAACTTCTCAATCACTCAGTCTCTCACGCAAGTGATGGAATCCCCGACGCGTTTCTCCAATTACCCTGATGGACACGCTTCTCTTCTAGATCTCTTTTTTTAACTCTATCTCTGACTCATGTCGCACTCTGCAGCTCTGGCCTCTTGGCAACTCTGATCATGCCGTAGCATCTGTAAACATATCTTTCCGCTCACCCACCAGCCAAGAATCTGCTACCAACAGAATATCTTTCTCTTATCAATCAGCGGATTAGGACTCGTTCTGTAATGTCCTTCGTGACCTCCCTTGGAATGGAGTTTTTTAATCATCCTGTTTAAAAATGCGCGTCCGAGGTCTCCTCCTGCGTGAAAGACGGCATCAATGCTTTTATTCCAGCATGGAAATGCCAAGTCAAATCATGTTCATCTCCTTGGTTCTCACCTGCAGGCTCGGCCGTTATAAACCGATAGGAATCAGTTTTTTCGGCTCTATCAGAGCGACACGTCTGATTGTAACAGACGTCTCTTTGTCTCAGTTATTAACGAGTGCAAGCGAATCATCAAAGAAGCAATGATACTATATCTTGATAGAATAAAACAACGCATCTCGCAAGTTCGGTTCTAGAGATTATTGGCGGCGCTGCAAGAGTAGGCTGAACAACAGTAAACCTTCACGCCTCTTCTATTCAATCAATTCGAAGTCCTGCCATCTACCGCATTAAGGCCGAATGCTTTGCTCTGAAATTCTCTTCTCACTCAACACGCGACTCATTTGGAATACTCTCACCTGATTTCCTCCCTGGTACAGAGGTTCTGTTAAGTTATATGCGCATAATCCCGTCAATGGTCTCAGACATCATTTCTAAATACGGCAAGCGGAGGTGACGGGATCGCAGCTATCATCCTAAAGAAATGTGATCCCGAGCTGGCTCCAGTTCTCTCTAAACTCTACAACTATTGCCTCGCTGCTCCTTGCTTTCCAGCTTGTTGAAGTCGTCTTTTGTCGTTAATAAGAATTCCAGAGAACATTCTGACCCCTCTAACTATCGCCCTATTAGTCACCTACCGCTTTTCGGCGACGTATTTGAGGTTTTAATCAATGCTGAAGTGGTTAAGCATCTTACTCTCAAAACCTACTGTCTGACAAACAATATGGCTTCCGTTTTGCCAGGTCTACTGCTGTTGCGCTTACGGCCATCACTGAATATGTATATCAAGCTCTTGATAATAGCGGCGAAGATCGAGCTGTGGCTCTAGATATATCTAAGGCGTTTGACAAAGCTTGGCACGCTGGTCTTCTACGTATGCTTCAGGGATACGGTATTACAGGACGATTTAATCCAATCGTTCTTATCAAACCGTGAAATGAAGGTAGTTTTGAACGGGCTCGCTTCCAGATCCTTTCACACGAACGCGTGTGCCTCCAAGGCTCTTTCCTGCTCATACGCTGTTTCTGATCTTCATGAATGATCTCCCTGATGTCATCAGTTCCCAAGTAGGCATTTATGCAGATGACACTACCATTTACTCCTGTCTCAATAGAAAATTCGCCAGACCTGACAAAGGTAACCTGACTGCTGCTCTTGAAAAGGACCTCCAGTCAATGGTTAACTGAGAC
Organism: Acanthosepion esculentum; assembly: GCA_964036315.1. NCBI lineage: Eukaryota > Metazoa > Mollusca > Cephalopoda > Sepiida > Sepiidae > Acanthosepion > Acanthosepion esculentum. The sequence continues at coordinate 72,373,964 of OZ038490.1, forward strand.
AGGAAATGGTTAGTAAATTTAAATGCCTCCAAAAAGAAACTGCTCTCATTTAACCACCATAGAGAAATTTTCCTGCGTGCCATCAGCATGGCTGATGCTAGACTCCAGGAGAGCAACACGCTGCGTCTTCTTGGCCCCATTTGAAAGACTATATCGAACCAATAGCTGCATCTTCTGCAAGGAAAGTTGGGTCACTGTATCGTGCCAGAAAGTCTTTTTTACTCGTCGGAATCCGTGTTGCACATTTAAAAATCTATTCGTCCGTGCATTGAATGCTATTGCTATATCTGGTCTGGTGCTCCTGCTATTCATCTCGAGATTCTTAACAAAATGCAAAGATGGATTTGCAATGTAATCGATCCTGCCATGACGTGACGTGGCTTCCCTCTGTCTTTTCTACAAATATTTTTATCGCAAAGGCGCTGACGAGCTTTTTTCTTTGGTGTCCCGACTACATGAGTTTAAGCGTGTTACTTGATTGGAATCTAGGTCCCACAATTTTACTGTTGAAATAGTTAAATGTAACCACCACTTCTACTCCAACAGTTTCTTTTCTCGCATGCCCCGCCTGTGGAACTCACTTCCGTTTACTTGCTTCATTGATAACTACCTAACTTCAATAATTTAAATGCAACGTCTATCGCCACCTTCTTGAATCCTTTTTCATCTTTTATCCTTTCCTTAATCCCTCTATATCCAGTCTTTTCTCTAACTTTCACTTTCTGTAACCCCCTGTGTACTAGTGGAATTACGGCCTTGCTTGGGGTGAAATGATAAAAAAAAAACCCACAAAAAACAAATACTGCGATGAAAGACGACTAAAAATGGGGCGCTAATCAGCTATTTCAGAATAAAAAATCCTTCCAGTCAATTTAAATTAGTTTTTGAAATACAGTAATGTACTTTGATTATTGGAAATATTAGATTTAATCTATTAGCTTGAAATTAAAATTAAAATGAAAGCTTCAAGAAAGATTTTTTTTCATTTTTAAAATTAATTTCAAACCTTAGCTATAACGCTTTTTGTGGAGGCCTCTAGTTTAATCACTGTCTTATCTTCTTGGCAATAACGTCTCTCCATTTAACCTTTCTTATTTATCCTTCCTTGTAAGCATATCGATTTTGGAATAATGGTTATCAAGTGTTACTAGTTGTATCTTAGTCGCGAGGTTGATTCTTACTAGTGCCTCATACTTGCGACCTTGTTCCAAGCTAAACTTAATAAATATTTAGGGCAATGGATTCTCTTCCTAGGTCAATTAATCTTAGTATTAGTTTGTTTGTGTTTTAATTTAAAATTAGGTTAACTTAGCTAGGAAAATATAGCAGTGAATTTTGCACATTCTTTCCACAGATGAAGAGAAGGCTGGAGGCAACAGAAATATAGTTCTATAGGGAAAATGCCGACAATTTCATGGACGGAGTGCGTAAGCAACAAAGAAGTCTTTAGGAAAATGGAAACTAAAAAGGCATCTATACTTAGAAGAGACAACTGAAATTTCTTGGACATATAATGAAGGTGAGCTTGGAGAAACTTACACTCCTGGAGCATTTCGAGGTCAAGAAGAGGGGAAATTAGCAGGTCAACTAATTGACGAGTTCAGGTGAATAGATTATGGAGCGGGGTGGATTGGAGAAATTTACTCTCAGAGAGAGCATATGGTGAGCAAATGGAATAGGGGAACACAGAAGACCAAATACTTGACGAGTTTACGTCAATAGATGGCTAAACTGGGAGGCCTGGAGAAATTTTCTCTCCCACACAATATCGAGGGCAAGAGAAACAGGGTAAGTCAGCGGGCCAACTACTTGACGGGGTTATGTGAATAGATATCGGAACGGGGGGTGCTTGGAGAATTTTACACTCATAGAGGATATCGGGGGCAAGAGAAACAGTGTAAGTCAGAAGGCCAACTACTCCCAGCCCAGTTCGATGACAGATGTTATATTACTCTAGAGCAGTGTTTCCCAACCTTTTTTTGGGGGGCCACATTTTCGGAATTACAATTTGTTTGAACCTCACCAAATTTTGCGAGATAAACAGTACATTTAAAAATAAAAAATAAAACAGCCAGAGTGTTAAAGGGAGATAACCGCTGATTCGATATCAGGACATTAATATTGAGAACACTCTCCTCCAATTTGCGGATCCTAATTACTACATTTTAAAATACTTGATATAATGCAAAAATATCCTAGTGACAAAATCGGTCAATAATTATTTATAACTGTTTACACTGGGGACCCCCCCCCCCCATGCAAGCAGTTACCATAATAATATTTTAAATTTTGAAATCATATTTATTTTTGCCATATGAATTTTTTGAATTTGTTTCTAAATCTTTGATTGTCTTTCAGTCATTCCGCCTCACCTGCTATCCTCTTCCGCCTCACCTGCTATCCTTCTCCGCCTCACCTGCTATCCTCTTCCACTGCGCTTATGAGGCGCTTCACACCGTTTGGGAACAACTGCTCTAGAGAGATAGAAATGTCTTTATTTATTTATTTATTTTTCAGCCATATTACACCATGTAGGGGGGGGCACATAGTAACGTGGTTCATTTCTGTAAATATTTTTTGTAAATTATATTTCGTATCATTTAAATCCACGGAAGAAAATTGTAAAATATGAATCGTTTGATTTTTTTTTCACCACTGGGTGTGTGGGTGGTGGGTTGAAATGTTTCGCCTACTGCGTGTGAAGTTTTGGTTACTATTGCATGAACGATCACGAATTGGTTTTAAGTTGTGGTTGCGGGGAATGAATGCAAAGTGTTTGAGTCAGTGAATGAGGCCGTCTAGGTTAATGTTGAGATGGAAAAGATCAGAAACCTACTCCCACCCAATTTGGGAACTTGTTTGTCTTTTTAGTAAACCCCCCCCCCCCCCAAAAAAAACATTATTCTGACTCGCCTAATTCTTATTGATTGTTATTGTCAATTATTGTCATTTCAGTATCAGAATTCAGTCATGTTTTTGGTCAACTTTGATTAATTGCCGTATTTCGATGCTTATAAAATACATTAGACCCCCCCCACCTCAAAAAAATTTTGAAGGGAGAAATCGAAAAAAAAGAAGCATTTTCTTTATACTTCATATCACCCCTACTATCCCCAATTTTACCAATGAATAGTATATTCCAGTATGAAAATTTGACTAATCATAAATATTATCACATGCTGAGAAGGGCATCTCGCCGTAATGTAATGGTTAGCAAGCTTGTCTTACTAGAACAATTACGACGGAATAGTCAGTTAGATTCTTACTGGGTGCTCTACACTTTCGGCATTGTGCCACATCTAATCACTATTTGAACACTCCGACGTTGTGTAATAGTTTGCAAATTTGTCTCGCAATATCAATTATGACTGAGTAGTGAAGTCGGTCTTCATTGGATACCCCATACTTTCGGCCTTGTGCGATATCCAAGCTCCGTTTAGAAAAACGCCATCACTGACCAAGAAGTGTCAAATTTACGACAACTATTCAGAATGTAATAAGAGGATCTCGGAGCGCATCGTTGTCAATGACAATAAACAAAAATGTCTGTTTCGGCTGTTGGCGCGAGTCCGTATTTGCGCGAATCAAGCGAAAATAACCATCATGTGCTAACGGATGCGGAGTATACCACAGTATTATTCATAAAATGTCGGCCATAAATGATGTTGCTTTGGGACCAAATAAGGAAGAAAGGTATCACTATAGCAGGAATTTCGTTTCCTGTCAGTATCCCAGTGTCCCAACTGCAGTATCCCAGCTTCTCTCCAAACGTTGTTAATTTAATTTTGAAACATTGAACTTGTTTTACCTTCAAGGGATCAGATTCGGATGTAACTGAGAAGCAGACGATAACCCCACACCCCAATCTTATAAACCCTGTCACCGACTTTCGATTTATAGGACGCTAGGTGATTTTTTTTTGTGGGGGGATATTTTATAGGAACAAAATGTGTCGTATAAGCCGCAAAATACGGTACTGATAAAATTTCCCGAAATTATTTTTACTATTAAAGTTAAAAATTTGTTTTTAATCATTTCACCTCAGGCCAGGAGATAAAAGCCACTGAGATGCAAGTGAGAGGAAACAGAGAGTACAATAAACGAACAGGATCCAGAGAGACCTTTCACGACAACAGAAGACAGGAACCAACAATAAATAAAAACATAGAAGAACCGGCAATCGACATTGGCCAAAATGAATGGAAAGTGTGCAGTAGAATCAGATGGGATTGTAATGGAGATGGTGTGAGCCATAAAATATTTCGGGGGTCGACAAGGTTACTAAAATGAGTGACATATACGATAACACCGATAGGACAGGAGGAGCAGAGATAAATAACGAGTAACTTACCTGACGTGGTTGTGCAAATGGATTGTAGAGAAGGAAGAAATAGCAATAGTAAAGTGTCAAACGTTGCTTAGAGCTACAAGCGAATGAAGTTGTGGAGAGCCATAATTTCTTACGTACCGAAGGGAGAAGGCATATGGAAGTCAAATGAATGTGAAAGTAAGAAGATAAATATTGAGTTGGTGCATAATTATCAGGCGTTCTTTAAACTACATTTATTATGAAAAAAAGAAGCATAACGATTCAACAATAACATTCTTAAATGATTATTCCGGAGCGTAGTCACCATTTACTTCAATAACTGCTTCCCATTTGCTTGAAAGACGGTCGATTCCACGGGCAAAGAAGTCACGGTTCTTGGAGGCAATCCATGCTTTGACATCGGCCACCAAGTTAACCTAATCGGCATAAACTTTGTTCACCTGCCAATTATTCAGCGATCGATTGACGTGGTAGTCCGTAGGCGCTTCTGTGGAAGAATATGGCGGATGTGGAAGTAGTTCCCAGCTCTTATTGGCGATACATTCGATAACAAGACGCTCAAACTGTGGGCGCGCATTATCGTGGTGGAAGACGATACGGTTCTTTTTTGCGGAGTCTTTTCGTCTCGATTGCAGCGTGAAGGCGGTCAAGTTGAGCCAGATCGCCATCGCTGTTGATGTTCAATTGCCGCTTGCCGTTTTTGTCTGCAATCCGCAGCTGTTGACGCTCATCGTCGTCATTCCATCAATAAATCCTGTTTGAGATGATTTCTCAATGCATGATTCCGCTTCTGTCCCACCAAACACACCACATTGCCTTCATACAGTGCATGTTTTTCGGTATTCCTTTTGGTGAAATTCTTGGCGAAACGCAGACCTTTTTTCTTTTGACGTTTCTCAAGAGAAGCCATGATTCATCCAAAGGGACAAGATTCTTTCAGATACGGAGCTTGCTCGTTTCGTTGTAGCAAATCAGTGAAAATTCGGACACGTTCGGCTTTATTTTTCTCGGAGAGTTTGTGAAGGACCAATCCAGCCAATTTCCTTACATTTCCGAGCTTTTTGAGACGACGAACGATGGTTGAATTGTCCACATTGAAGTCTTCGGTCAGCATTTGTGTTATCAAGCTTTCGACCTCTTCCACGGCTGCCAAAAGTGTCTGGTTGTCGAAATCCGATGGTCGACCCCTTCCTGGCTTATCTTCCAAGTTAGTGTCGCCAGATTTGAAACGGGCAAACCATTCCCTGCAATGTCTTTCGTTGATTGTTCCTTCGCCAAAAAGTTCGTTGAGATCGCAAAATGATTGCGCTGCTTTCCATCATTTTTCGAAGTGGTAAAGCATAATATGACGAATATATGTATAATTATCGACACGAATATTTATAACTAGAAAATAAAATAATATTTTTATTAAAAAAGTAAACAAAACATCAATTTTATTAACAAATAACTCATCTAGAAAAACGCCTGATAATTATGCACCAACCCAATATAATGAAAAGTCAACGAATTTTTATTCAGTAGTTGTACTTTAATATAAAATTAGGATTTACATACGCGCCAGAAATCAGCGACAGAAGCCGCATGACAGTTAGGCTTGTATTGGAAATATTATGTGTATTACTGGTACCATGTAAACCAGTACTATCTGCTGTATGGTCGGGTCAACGACTAATAATCGGTTCCTATACCAGAATTTTCCGGTGAGATCGGTGGTTAGATAGTCTGCAGGATTTAGAGCAAAACCTGTCAGAAGGCAGATGGACAGTCTTATAGGGTCACCGACCAACTACCACAACGAAGGAAAGATGGAGCTTCATAGTTATGTATTAAGCCAGTTCGGTTATGACGCGGCAACGTTGGACGGAGGCCTCCCCAACCTGAAGTTAACGGTCAGGGCTGAGGGATCCACCGATGGAATCAACGGCGACGTGTCAGTAACCAAGACGATACTTCATTGCAACAGGATATCGGCTGTATTCTGACCCGGAGAAGGATGGGTCTCCTTACCCAAAACATGCTACGAATGAATGAGTAGCTCAGTCATAGAACTGATGATGATGATGATGATGACGACGACGACGACACGTGTGAGTCAATAGCGTATAGTTTGAAGAAGTCACGTTTACAGCACTTGTTTTTACTTTTTCCATTATCCTCTGTTCCAACACGATATTCGTTACTGGCAACTTAACAAATCTATAAGCATTCTTAAACTGGTCAGTGCCAGGTAATCTTGCTGAAATTACAAATTCCCCCATTAAAAAAAACTAACAACGAAAAAATGTAGACTCACTATAAAAAAAAATGTAGACTCAATAATGCGCCACGAAACATTATGTGCTTCTGCTCTCAAGTGGAAAGATGACAATATAAAATGGCTGTGAGAAAAAAAAAAAAGGAAGGCACAGAGCATTATGGGAAATCTATCACACAGTATGTATAGAAGGTAAAGGCGGGAATAAATTTATGCAAGATAGAAAGCTATGGTAATAGAAAAATAAAGAGATGCATAAAGAATCGGTCGAAATTCAAGTTGTTTACAAATATTTCCCCATTAATCAATATTGTTAGTAGTGGCAAATATCGAACGACAAAAAATGTCTTGGGCGAGTGTTAACATTAATGAGAATCGGTCGACCTCCAATGATATACTTATTACGGTGTATATATTCATATGCACATGTATGTTGCGCTAGACAAACTGGTATATTATATTCTTATCTTTTCTCTATCTATCTGATTCTGTTCCTATCTATCTATCTATCTATCTATCTATCTATCTATCTATCTATCTATCTATCTTATTGTATTCACTATCTATCTCTCTACAATTACACTATCTCTTTTCAAATATTATTACACACACTCTCTCTATGTATTTATCAGCAGTTATACTTTATACTATTTCTCTCGAAGTAGGTCTTCTCTTTATGGCATCTATCTATCTATCTATCTATCTATCTATCTATCTATCTATCTATCTTAGTCTGTTCATATCTATCTATCTATCTATCTATCTATCTATCTATCTATCTATCTATCTATCTATCTATCTATCTATCTAACCACCTCTTAATTGCTGGTGTTCCCAGGTTCATCCTGACCCCGGGTGGTAGCACCTGTTAGGGTCCCAGCTATGGGCAAATAGTTAAACCCAAAACTTGGGGTAAAAACACTACAAAAATTGTAAAAATAGGTTTTAACACCAGAAATACTTTGTAAAAAAATTATTATCAGCAATAAATTTTTGAAGAAAAAAAAAGCTATTACCAGCAATGCATTTTTGAAAAAAAAATATTAACACCAATACGTTTTTGAAAAAAAAAAAATATTACCAGCTATACATTTTTGAGGAAAAAAATATTACCAGCAATATATTTTTGAAAGAAAAATTATTACCAGAAATAGATTTTACCAGCAATAACAATTTTGTCGGCATTAAATAACCCATTGAGGTTGATATGCCATAAAACAAACCAAACCAAAATCTATGTATCTATCTAAGTCTATTCATATCTATCTTAATCTGTTCATATCTATCTATCTGTATATGATTACATTCTCTCTTTTTACCTATTTTTTACTCTCTCTCTCTCACTCTCTCTCTCTCTCTGTATTTACCCGCAGTTATATCTACCTATGGTTGCATTCTCTCTTTTAATCTGTCTATCAGTTATAACAAATTTAATATAGGAGAAAAGTAGACCGAACATAGTAGCGATTTTCCAAGCGTAGCTCAGATGTGGCACAAGGCCGAAAGTATGGGACACCCAGTGAGGATCGAACTCACTACTCAGTCGTAATTGTACTACAGAGACAAGCTTGCTAACCATTACACCACCTCGAGGTGCCCTAGACCGAACATAGTATAGGTTGCTCCAGAGTTAATTTCGCCCTACACCGCAAATTGCTGCGCAGCTAAAACATCAACCCGAAATCCCGATTCATGTTCTTAAATAGCCTCGACAGATTGAGACTTTAATATGGATATCATGCATGACGCCAAATCCGTTCATGTGAATGAAATCGCTTTCTAATGCCAATGGTTAAAAATGGCTTTGAGCGAGTGGAACCTGAGGCTCTTGACAAAGACCATCATTCATTGAACATTGTGCACTGGCGCTACAGAATCACAAATAAAGAACTTCACTAGCTTTACAGAAACAGCTTAACTTGAGGACTACCAACAGTAACAAAAACTAAAATAAATAGCACATGTAAATAGAAGAGAAAAGAATGACGTAATGAAGACGTTAAAATTTCACACTACTTCAAATAAAAGGTTACGATAGAAACTCCTATCAATACTGGAAAGTGGGATAGCATCTACTGGACTTGAGGAAACAATTTGCCTAAAACATGTTTTAAGAGAAAGGTTTTATAAATTTCAACCGAAAGCATTGCTGGCTGTTCGGTCAATGAATGCCGAATGTTTCCTTGTAGGGAAACAGCTTATATGATAATTATCATTTAGCATTGTACACATTCCTTCTGTATTTATTTATTTGCAGTTATACTCCATCATACCATTTCCCTCGTATCAGGACTACCCTTTACTGCATCTATCTATCTATCTATCTATCTATCTATCTATCTATCTATCTATCTCAGTATATTCACTATCTATCTATCTATCTATCTATCATTGTATTCATTATCTATCTATCTATCTATCTATCTATCTATCTATCTATCTATCTATCTATCTATCTATCTATCAGTGTATTCATTATCTATCTATCTATCTATCTATCTATCTATCTATCTATCTATCTATCTATCTACCTACCTATCAGTGTATTCATTATCTATCTATCTATCTATCTATCTATCTATCTATCTATCTATCTATCAGTGTATTCATTATCTATCTATCTAATCTATCAGTATATTCATTATCTATCTATCTATCTATCTAATCTATTTATATATCAGTATATTTATTATCTATCTATCTATCTATCTATCTATCTATCTATCTATCTATCTATCTATCTATCTATCAGTGTATTCATTATCAATCAATCTATCTATCTATCTTGTTGTATTCACTATCTATCTCTCTACCATTACACTATCTCTCTTCACATATTATTACCCACACTGTATTTATCAGCAGCTGGACTTTATATTATTTCTCTCGAATTAGGTCTCTTTATGGTATCTATCTATCTATCTATCTATCTATCTATCTATCTATCTATCTATCTATCTATCTCATTCTGTTTATTAACTATCTAGCTAGAGAGCAACCACTTTCTTTAACAATCTATTTCACCCACTAGTCTTTCTTTATTTCTTCTGAATTATCTGTCCTTCTACCTGCCTACCTTTCTTTCTTTCTTTTTTCTCACTACTTGACTAAATATGCACTACTCCTGAATATTATGAATAACAAGCTGGTTATTTTCCCCCGAGAACACATTTTAATAAACCACAAAAGGCATCTGTATGGCTTGTTAAAAGCAAATGATTTCCGAGGTAATCATATCAACTTTACTCGCTCAAATTTCCTCCTTGAGGACCTGTAACATCGGAAAGTTGTCTCTTTATGAAGGATACATAAATAATAAAATCGTAGATCTATTACACCACAGATTGTATAACTTAAAACAATGTTGTTATCTTATCAGTATTCACCTTCTCTATAACTTATAGCTGGCGAATCAACGACGGCGCTGAGGTGGAGCTGATTGTGCGTTACTTTGTCGTTCGCCATTATGTATAGTTTTAGTAATGACTTGATCAAATTTTCAAGATTAACTCTAAAACACTTTTTGCTTCTAAGTGATTACTTTGAATATACAACTTAGGCTCAAATAAAAACCCGCTAAATGTAATTTTTATGGCATAATAGTGAGGCACTTAGCGCATTGGGATAGCGAAAGTTCCCTACAAAAAAACTAAGCAATGTATCAAGAAATAGGAAAATATCGTCAAAAACAAAGAAAAGGGCACTGAACTGTTATATAATACCAGTCCTCCTGTATGGTAGTGAATGCTGGACTATATCATCACAGAAGAAAACGCAACAGAAATCCAGTTCTACAGAAGGATGCTGAGAATACCATAGACAGAACATGTGAGCAACGTCGAAGTTTTATAGAAATCTGAAACAAAAAGGACACTTGTACTTAACATCAGTTTGAGACAATTGAAATTTCTAGGGCACATAATGAGGAAAGAAGGCTTGGAAAATTTGATACTCACAGGGCAGATTGAAGACAAGACAGACAGAAGTAAACAATGAGCTTGAGTAAATGGATGGCGGAAAAGTGTTTAGGAGCGATAGCAAAAAGACAATATTTATTAATAGCTACAAAGGATAGGAAGTTGTGGCGAGATGTGATCGCCAACGTCCTGAAGGGATACGGCACACAGAAGAAGATTACCAAAATGGCTAAATGAAAATGATTTTTCGAGTAAGCTAATAAACATCTGTTCGTTATCTGTCGAGTTATTTATGGGTGCATAGCCGAATGGTTAGAACGTTCGCTTTCATCCAAGAGACCCGGGTTCGAATCTCATCACGGTCGATTCATCAGGAAGATAACTTCTTGATGTTATCGGCCTGCGAAGGCGACCCTAGCGTGGAAAACATATCACGGGTTGAGCAAAGCGATGTAATTGAAATTGGGTTTACGGAACTTGGGAGCCGTTGATGGTTGTGCTAGCACAAAGTCACAAGTCATCGTGACAGAGGGTCTGAGAGTGCTGGCTATGTTCAGACTGTTGAGCATTCTAGATAATGCACACGAAATTATAACTACGGTTCGATCAGCAAAGTTGTCGTATAAACCACAGGTGGGCTCTGTGGCTGCTGGCAAGCTTCTGAAACAGGGGTTGGGTAGCAGACAAGGTTACGAGCGGCTAACCTTCATTTATCTATGGATCTGCCTACATATCTACTATTAAACATTTCTTGCACGTAGAAGAGGACATATCGCAGTAAAGTTATTATAATTCCGTTAATGAATATTTCTACTCTTTAATTTATGCCAGCCTGTATTTCATTTGGTAAATGTCTTTCTGTCTGATTTTGAGAACGTCTCTTTTCATATGCATTTGATTTTGTAAAAGAATGACAGACAGACATTAACAAAACCAGAGAGAATGACAGACCAATTTTGGTGAATATCTCTCTTTCGGTTTGTCTTTTTAAAAATCTCTCTCTGTCTTCATGGTTTATTTTAAAAATGTCTGAGTGTTTAATTTAGTAACTGTCTGTCTCTCTGTCTGACCCTCAGATATTGTGAATATTTATCTCTTGGACCGTTCGTCTGTCTCTAAATTCTGTAATGGCCAACCCCTCATAATTAAACTACAAAATTTTCTGCATTGTAATTTATGCTTATTCATTACATGTCTAATTCCTGTAGTTCTGGCTGTTGAAAATCCATTTATTCTTGATGTTTAATATACAAAACACAGATTATATACCGGAAACTATTCAGACAAAATTTGGATTAAAAGAAAAAATGAAAAAAGTCAGTGCTTCCTCCATTTACCACCAGCAGTAATTATTTTTATAGCAAAAAATTATTAAAGAAATCTTTTCGAGAAGTAATATAGTAGAGGCAAGGTCAGTGGGTTGTTATCATATATATATATATATATATATATATATATATATATATATATATATATATATATATATTTGATGTAAGAAAAGTGCAGAATAAACAATAAAACCAGTGCTATTCGAGTTTTACCCTCAAATAGAAGGTGCCGACCTTAAATATGAAGAAGTGATTTTTTTTAACCGGAATTGAATGAAATTAATACTAGCATATATATCTTACATACATACATACATACATATATATATATATATATATATATATATATATATATATATATATATATATATATATCAATTATGTAGTGCTTGTTCAATTTATATAACGTAAATCATTCATACGAAAAACAAATAATGAAGCTAATTATATGGCAAGAATCACTCTCGCAAACAATATTTAATAATAAAATACAATCAACTTCGAATCCGTTAATGAATGGTATGATCCTTCTTTATAAATTCCGATTTTATCAGGTTTTATTTCTTCTACTAGCCCGGCTTTCAATCGTTTCAAACGACCATCATCAGGTAGACATTTAAGTAAGTTTTCTTTTAAATTCCAGGTAATAATGAGACATCGAAAGATAGTGCAGACCGAAAGAGTGTTTTTTTAGCAATGAGATATTGTTAAATGTAAGAATAATTTTGGAGCGTGCAGTCGCGACGCTGAGGTTGAATTTTTTTTTTTAAATTTGAAAATTATGCGTTCTTGTACTGAAGAAATAGGCTTTTTTATAGTAAAGGTGGCATGAACTAAATTGTTCAATAATTAGAGTAATGTCACAGTTATTATCAGGAATTCGCACTTAGGATCAGTTATTTTAGTATCAATTATGTAGTGCTTGTTCAATTTATTTAACGTAAATCATTCATACGAAAAACAAATAATGAAGCTAATTATATGGCAAGAATCACTCTCGCAAACAATATATATATATATTGTGTATATTTCGGCAGCAATTTTTCATCGATGCATGTTTCATTAAATAATATAGACAAGTTTTGTCTATTTTAAGTTCCTTTCGTATAAACATCTGATAAGCTTAATCACATTATCGTTGAAAGACGAAAGGAAAACATATATATATATATATAAAATAAGATAATATAAGACACATATATAAACCTATAATATAAGACATATATATAAAACTATGATATAGCGTGAAACCCAGGGTCACAAACTCTCATCAATCCAACTAAATATGTTAGCTCTATCACTGATATTGAGCGCTTTCCAATAAGTACTGCGCATGTATAATATATATAATAAATTGTATATATATATATATATATATATATATATATATATATATATGAGATAATATCGTGAATTTAAAAATATGATTTACTCTTATTTAGTTTGCTTCAAAACCTGGTAAATCCTCGTTTCACTATCGTTTCGACAAAAATAAGACGTTTTATTATCGGATCCAAATATCATTTGATCGAATGGAATGTCATTCCTTGACACATTCATTATATTCCTGATATTACATGTTTCGTAAAAGACTTAATCACTTCTGTATCATTTCGTAATTTTCCAACGAATTTTGCACTACATGCAGATCAGGAGAAGGATCGCTTTTCAAATTCATGCTCCATCGTACCCAATCAAATTTTGACAAGAAAATGTTATGCTAAAATATGCGTCTTATACACCGGAATATACAATAGGCAACTCTTTATGACAATGCCAATTGATCGCACTTTTTACTTTCTAATATACACTATTTCTTTTTTATATACTGATAATTAATTCAATACAAGGCCCAAGGGCCACTCAAGGTAGAATGTTACTGAGTGAGATTTTTACGTATAGGGAAAAGTAGGAGAGTATTATGAGAACTCGTAAGATATATATCGGTTGACACTGGACTTAAAGAGAGCATCATTTTAGTTGTCAGGAAAGCATTCTCTCGGGATTTTATTCCACAAAGTAACAGTTTTAGAGGAGACGCTGTCTGAGATGAACTTGCTTTTTATTATGGGAACACGAGTGGAATGTGGATGGTTTTCCACCGGGACCATGGCATGGCAAGTCCTAGTTGAGAAGGTCTGAGCTGATGGAACTAAGGAATTTAACTCGTCAGGGCCTGGCATATCGATTTACCTACGCATCAGAAACAATGGCTCAGTCTAAATTATTACGATACAATAGTCTTGTTGCAATTATTTGTACTTATTTATTTTGTCCAATCTACCTACCACCATATATTTAGTGACCTTCCATTCCAATAAATCTCTGTAGATACAGACAAGAGTCGAGTCCGATTTATTAGTTTCTAATAGTTTCGTGAAGGATGTCTTTACTTTTGATGTAGGCGTGTACTTCCTTATTACGAGAAATGTTTTTCTTTTTATCACGTTACAGGCTTTTTTTACAGCCCCTTTGTGTAAATTCTTGACACTTTCGAGCGCCGGGTGATATTAAAAGATTATCTCCCTTGGTGAAAATTGATATTCTGGCCATAAGCTTAGAAGAAAATGTCTTCCTGGATACATCATTGCTTCACTATTACAAGAATTGTGGTATGAAGCTTTCTTCATTTATCTAAACTTTCTTTTTTTCAGTTTTTCGTTTTTTCATTATTTTTCATTCCTATAGTTTTCTTTTTCATTCTTCTTATCCCCTCCTATTTTTCGATTTTTTTCTCTCTTTTCATAGACATACGGTCAAATCATGATGAAAAGGAAAACGGTTTCGATCGATCACCGAAGTTAAGCAATGTTGACTCAATCAATACGTAGATGGAGGACCGGATAATGTAAGCAATCTCCGACAGTCCGGAATACATTTCGGTTTTTAATAACCCACAAATGGTTGGTAAACCTTAAATTTTATTTTTCTTTCGTTTTTTTTTTCATTTTTTACTCACATTTCGATTTTTCATATATTTCTTTCTTTTCGATTTTTTTATTCTTTTTGTTCTTTTCGATTTCTTATTCTTTCGTCTCATCTTTTTCATTCTTTTTGTTCTTTTCGATTTCTTATTCTTTCGTCTCATCTTTTTCATTCTTTTTGTTCTTTTCGATTTCTTATTCTTTCGTCTCATCTTTTTCATTCTTTTTGTTCTTTTCGATTTCTTATTCTTTCGTCTCATCTTTTTCCTTCTTTTTGTTCTTTTCGATTTCTTATTCTTTCGTCTTATCTTTTTCATTCTTTTTGTTCTTTTCGATTTCTTATTCTTTCGTCTCATCTTTTTCATTCTTTTTGTTCTTTTCGATTTCTTATTCTTTCGTCTCATCTTTTTCATTCTTTTTGTTCTTTTCGATTTCTTATTCTTTCGTCTTATCTTTTTCATTCTTTTTGTTCTTTTCGATTTCTTATTCTTTCGTCTCATCTTTTTCATTCTTTTTGTTCTTTTCGATTTCTTATTCTTTCGTCTTATCTTTTTCATTCTTTTCATTTCTCCATTTTTATGGGTTGTTTCTTCTTTTTTATTGTTTATTCATTCTTTTTCTTCTTTCGTTTTCTTCATTCTTTTCGTTGTTTCATTTATTTCTATTCTCATTCTTTTCTTTTTTCAATTTTTCCGTCTTTTTCTTTTTTTTCTTTTTTCTTTCTTATCGTTATTTTATTTTTTTCGTTTTTTTCGTTCTTTTCGTTGTTTCATTTATTTCTATTCTCATTCTTTTTTTTTCAATTTTTCCGTCTGTTTTTTCATTCTTTTTTCTTTTTTTTTCTTTTCGTTATTTTATTCTTTTCGTTTTTTCGTTCTTTTCGTTGTTTCATTTATTTCTATTCTCATTCTTTTCTTTTTTCAATTTTTCCGTCTTTTTTTTCATTCTTTTTTCTTTTTTTCTTTTCTTTATTTTATTCTTTTCGTTTTTTTCGTTCTTTTCGTTGTTTCATTTATTTTCTATTCTCATTCTTTTTTTTTCAATTTTTCCGTCTGTTTTTTCATTCTTTTTTATTTTTTCTTTCTTTTCGTTATTTTATTCTTTTCATTTTTTCATTCATTCGTTTTTCTTTCTTTTTGATTTTTGATTTTTTTTCTATTTTTCGAGGACAATTTGTGTAAATCTGAGTGCAACTTATTTTCCTAGCTACTGAAGCTTGATTTCTAGTTGACTGATTTTACAAGCTGTGTAAATTTCGAATACACTGATACTACGTATTGTCGAAATAATGGCGCCGTGAACTTTTGCATCAATCTAAAATGTTTCTCAATCTGATAGAAAAGGGAAAACGATGTACATTTTGCACTCAACCCAATATTTACATTATTTGCAGCCGGACTAATATCCCCACCTTTGCTGTTATCAACACAAAGTTTCACGGGACAAATGCCTGCAGGATAAAATCGTTGGTTCGTGAATTTGGTGGCATACTAATTGTGTGTTCAATTCCAGGACAAGGTAGTACATCCTCATTGGAAAAAGGGAGCGCAATAACGGGACATTATTTAAAAAACCCCACAGAAAACGAGGTATGACATGGACAGCAGAACGAAAACATACTACCTCTGTACATTAAATAAAAAGTTTAATTCGAAATTCTACAAAGGTTTTCTGGATGGATAGATACCTGTGGTGGTGTCTTCCCTCTAATGAGGCTATTGTGGACTCTTAAACTTACTATAAAGTAGTAGGAAAGTAAGCCTTGGGGCAAAAGTGCTCTAGCCTGTTCAACTATCAAACTCTGTGCCTTGAGCAGAGAGAAACCCGGACGAGGCTTTGCCGAAGTGCAAAGTTTTGTCCGGGGAGATAGACAGACCCTGAACCCGTTTAGGCGGGTTCTAAGTGAATATTTTTAGCCGAGCCTACGGGCTCGGAGAAACCACGGTAAACTTGGCCTTGTGCCATATACATCCTTTGTGGGGGGGGCTGTTATATATTAACAGTGCTCTAGCCTGTTCAACTGTCAAACTCTCTGCCTTGAGCAGAGAGGAACCCGGACGAGGCTTTCCGGTATGTCGCCTATGAAACTTCATGTAACCACGCCTCTTCCGGTATGCGCCCACGCAAGCAAGCATTTCCTTCCGCTCAGAACACAAGTGCGCCCTGTTTTTTCAAGGCTCGGGATGCCTGTACGTCTTGTTTATTTTAGCCACCGGATATATTTCCTGTTTATGCTGGCAGTGTAGTATACTGGAGCTGGGATCAAATAAGGCGACGAGCACTTATATATAAAAACATATAAATATCTTTATTGTTCAAGTTGCGGCGAATGGGTAGAGTGAAGGAGAATCAAAGGGGTTAGGATTGCGGACAGGAACAGATCTTCGGTGAACCTCAGGCCAGCCTATCTGTCCAGGTAAGACTATATATATATATATATATATATATATATATATATATATATATATATATGTATAAAGACATTTTTATGTTTAACATTGTTTTTATACATACAAGTATTTAAGGAAATGAATC
Source organism: Acanthosepion esculentum (assembly GCA_964036315.1). Lineage (NCBI taxonomy): Eukaryota > Metazoa > Mollusca > Cephalopoda > Sepiida > Sepiidae > Acanthosepion > Acanthosepion esculentum. The sequence goes on from OZ038490.1 coordinate 72,391,255, forward strand.
TCTCACGTACATTCATAACTGCTCATGGCGCATCAAATGTAAACAAATGACGTCACACATTATGAAATAGACAAAGTCCGACAATTATTTAAATACATTTTTATGTTTAACAATGTTTTTATAGATACAAGTATTTAATAAATGTACGTGAGAGATTCATGGAAGATTGAAGTTTATAAGCAGTAAATTCGACCTTGCCAACCGAACGATCCTTAGTAGCCGAAACGGTTAAGGCACGTCAGGCTACATGACGGTTCCGTATAGGATACATGTTCGAATCCTGTCGGGGACGAATATTTTCTATGAAAATTTCTCGGACATTCAGGCCGGTAAATATTATTTAATACTGTTTATTATAAACAGAGCATTTACTTAAATACTTGTATCTATAAAAAGAATGTTAAACATAAAAATGTCTTTAAATAATTGTCGGACTTTGTCCATTTCATAATATATATATACATGCATATATATATATATATATATATATATATATATATATATATATATATATATATATATATATATATATACTCACGCCGACAGTACAACTCGGAGTTTCAAGCTCAATGCAATCATCATGTACTAATTTGAATTTACACCGTTTGTTTAATATTTCTGGGTCTGACGAGATATGTTGTTGTTTTTGAAGAATTGCAACTGTCGTAAAATATTTAATTGCTCTATAATCTAATCTTGAATTAGAATTTAGGTTCAAACTTTGAATTAAGATTGAAAATAATTAAAAATTCTAATCTTAATTTTAAAAACGGACGGTGTTATTAAAATAAGTTTAAGGATCAAAGCAGTAACACTTTTTTTTGCTTAAAAATAATAATAAATTAATAAGATAAAAATGTTTGTAATATTTATAAT